>LR543400.1:47817-81258 GCA_900536305.3 Caenorhabditis sp. 40 LS-2015 | reverse complement strand
CTCTCTCTCTCTCTCTCTCTCTCTCTCTACCAGAACTTCTCCTAACACTCAAAAAGGTAATATTCAGATTGCCCTGGCTAGTGGGCGGAGCTTAGTCGGATTGCATGAAAGCTCTATGAGTTGGTAGGGGATATCATACCAATCCCGCCTTTAGAACATTCTTTTTGTAATCTCATCGTTTTCTTCGTTTCCGATTGGAGTTTTGTGATTTCGGTGAACCGTTTCAGCGACAGTTATCAACAATTTGTGTATTTTCAGAGGCGATGCGCATGAAAAGTTTTCCGTCTTAGGCTCGACCCGTTTGCGTCAGATGAAGTGGATCCCGATTGTTTTAGAAAATCTCGGTCTGTCAGCATAGTTTGTCTCCAGAACATAGATTCAATGTCACCAAACGACCTTTCATGCGGCATACGACAACTCAAAGCCTTTTTTGTGTTTGTGGAAAACTAAACTGTACAATGTTTTTGAAACAGTAAAGAAGAAGATATTTCGGCATTTATGCTCTACCTTTCCCAGCCCCATCAAATTAAAACGTCATAGCTATGTCTGTCTAGTCTGGCGTCTCTTCTGAATTTCCTCGCCTCTCTTTTTGGCGAAAAGTTCACCAACACCCCGCGCACCTGTCATTCAAACGACAACACTCGCCCTGTTTGAACCATTTTCGTCTCCGTCCCCTGCTCTTCAATTTTTCAGTCGATTTTCCTCCATTTTTCACAGCTAGTATAGTCCACTCTTATTGTTTCGCTTCTTTCTCGACAGTCTCCGTCTCCATTGTATCAATGAGTACCATTTGGTAGACCCTAGGCGGTTGAGTCACTTCTCTTAACGCTGAATGAGTCAATATTCATGGTGTCCTGGCTAGAGGGCGGAGCCTCGTCATGTTTCCAGAAGATTCTATGGACTGTAGGGCTGAACATGAGAAATCGATTTCGTTGTTCTGGCTTGTTGTTTTCGTCCTCCTGGTCGGGTATTACTGCTTTTTTGTCTTCAGTCTCTAGATGTTTTCCTTTTCTCCTCGTAGGAGATGGGACTAATGTAAACCTTATTCACTGAACCTTTGTAGACCAGAAAAAAATTGAATGTAGTGTAGCTCTGAAAAAAAAACTAATTTTCGAAGATCCGGGAACGACTGATTGCTTGGAGATCCGATCAAATGAGTAGGTTTTTAGCTCGACCATAAAAGCCCATTCCTTCAAGTTCATAACCAATTGATTTTCTGATTTTGACTTACTCTCCTCTTGATCCTCCATCGATCGTTTTCCTCTTGCTCCCCTGTCTCGTTTCGTTCCCTTCTCAACACTCTCCGTCTCCTCAACTGTGATCACTCATAGCCAGTGGGCGGAGCCTAGTGTTTGAATTCTAGAACGCTCTACCGTACTAGCTTATGAATCACCACCAGTAGACACCAAACGGCCTAGTCTTTGTGAGAAGAAGTGGTCAAATAATGTGGAATGGTCTTTGATCTCTCCTTCTTTTTTGGCTCGATTTTCCTCTCGACATTCCCATCATCAGAAATTTGAATGAACGAACGTATTGGTCGAATAGAATGGATAAGCGGATTCGTAGAGGGAACCATCCAGAATGCGTGCACGGAACTTTCAGCTTTTCTAGAGCATCACACTTTCTCTTTTGGTCATATAATTTCATTTTTCTCAGCTTTGTACTCATTCATTTTTACAAATACCCCGTTCCCCCGCCCGTTAGTTTTTTCAACCCACTTCCATATTCTCAAGCTATGGAACAAAGTTGAGTTACTGTAATTGCTCCCAATTTCTCCATCATCACTCTACTATCAATCCATTTCTTCTCTCAGCTTTGATCGTTCATATACTCTCCGTTATTCCGCTCTGGATTCTCTCATTCGTCATTTGTCTGTGTATTTATTATGTTTTCATTTTCGTCTTTTTTCCTTGTCTTTTACTCACGAGTACTCCATTTTTCTGAAGTCGCGTTTTACATTCAAATACAGTGTTCTATTTCTCCTCTATTCTATGTACCTTGCAATTAGCCATTTCTACGACGACTATGAAACGAGTACAGTACCGTACTCTATGATTCACGTCTGATGAACCCCTCCTTCGTGAGAAGGGCAGAACAGTCTTTGCTCCTCCTCCCATTACCACTAGACTATTTTTCTACTCTTTTTGTTTTGTTCCCTCGTCGACTCTCTGCGTCATATCTGTACTACACAGTACCAGCCTATTTTCTTCCAACTCGTGGCTAGTGGGCGGGACCTAATATCTGAATCATTCCATGGACCCAAGTCAAGTGATAGGGATTCCATTTCTCTTTGTCCTCTTTTGATGACTCCTCTAGAAAGCCTCAAAAGCTGAAAGTTAGCGTGACTTTAGATACCGTAGTTCAGTCACCCGCCCGAACATCTTATCCGATTTTTCAGTCTTTCTCTCTATCTTCAAGTTTTTCTCGGTTGAATCGCCGATATTTTTTGGAGATCCGTGCCAGGGGTAAATGCATCGATCCCTAGTCCTCCTGTCACCCTTGTCCACAGTCTCCATCTTGTTATATCAAAACTGTTACTAGTGAATTCCAAATGGCGCAGTCTCGGTGCAAATGAGCGCTCAGATTCTTCTCTGGGTGTCTGTTTCTTCTCCCGCTTTCGTTTTTTTCCTCGACGCATTGGCAGATATTTTGTGTCCATCGGCATATATTCCATCTTCAGATTGTATTGGTCAGACACACTGGATATACGGATTCTTAGTTTTTCCCATTTTTCTGTTTCACATGTGTTTTCCCGTACTCTAGTTTTTCATTCTCCTGAAGTCCTATGTCTTCTTAAGTTCATTTTTTCCTTTCTTGTCACTTTCAATACACTTCTCAAAGAGTCACCACTCCTAGAAAGGCTTTAAAATGAGCAACGTACCGTATTCAATTCTATCTCATTGTTATGACGTAGGGAATTGTCCCCAACTGTGTGAGAAAGAGGGAAAAGTCATTGCTGATTCATTCAATCCGACTATCGTTCCCTAGTCTCTGAGGCTCGTTCCCTTGTCTGCGTCTCCTCCTCTCAAAACAGTACCAACTTGTTTTTACATAACTCGTGGTTAGTAGGAGGCGCCTAGTCTCTGAACCACCTCATGGACCTCCTAGAAAAAAGAGGCAACGAACAGTCTCTGCTCCTTCTCCGACCTTCGCCACATTTTGACTCGTCTATTTCGGAACTTTGGGATATGGTGTCTTGTCTAGCTGCCTGCGTCTCCTCTACTTGACACAGTAACATTTTCCTTTTATCCTGGGTCTAGTGGGCGGAGCCTAGTTAGGAATCATATCATAGACCTCAGTTGACTGAGCGATGAAGAAACATGAGACCTTCTATGTTAACGAACAGTCTTCGCTACTCCAGAACTTCCCAAGCGGTTTCTGAACTCATCCTTTTTCCGTCGTCTTTTTGTTACTTCAGCTTTTTCTCTTGCTCGTATCGTTCTGCTCTCGCTACCTTTGTAATCGCTCCATGTTCTTTCTTCTTATTTCAGCCATGTCGTACTCTGAGTCGAAGCCCATCACGGATGCGGAGAAGGCCCGCGCCTACAGAACTGCGGACTCCCGGGTTCGTTTTCTGATGTCTCAAAAGGATGTCATAGAGAGCGTAAGTGTTGACAGCATTGTGCCCGCAAAACATTACATATTGCAGAAGATCTCCCTCTGGGTGAACCTCGATTGGGATCACCCAGACACACTGCGAGCGTTGTCGAAGACGTTCCCCATGAAAACGTTCGAGGCCGTCACCCTCCCTCTTCTGGTGTGTTTTTCGATCGTCTGTTCAAAAACTCTTCTATTTTCTTTCAGCCCCAGAAACAAAACGTGGAAGGGTCATGGTCACGGTTTCCTCTGCAGACCGGCCCGAGTACCTCTTCTTCAGCGCCTCCCCTTGCTGCTCACTGGATCGGATCGACCGCCTACGGTCAGGAAAGCACGAGAAGAGTCTACCACTCCCCTTCGAGTGGATACTCCCAGCCCTATCATAATGTGAATTGGGACCCCCGAAACATCGATCGGCTCCAGCAGCCATTCGAATTTCCGAACGACGCGGAAGATCAGACTTATGGATCTTATGAGACAGGGTATCGCCCCTACCCCATTGAAGGAGTCGACTTCCCTTACTCTGACGTGGGATTCGTCGTCGATGAGAAGGAGGAGCCAAAGCAAGAGAAGGCGAAGAAGTAAGTTGGGCGGGAGTGAGGAAAGATCAATAAGAGAGTAGGCAAAATCAAGAGCGAATGTAAATCGTATCGTAATTTTTGAGTCTAATACCATGATCAATTAGTTGTAACTATCAGTGGATATTTCGAACTTTTCCGGATCCCTGATCTTCACCGCGTCAGAACTTTTTTGACAATGACATTCCATTAAAGTTGTCAGCAACAAAAATGACGACGTAGAGTTGCCTGATACGCTCACGAATTTTCAGAAAATTGCACATCACCCTAGTACGATTTCGATTGCTTCTTTCCTCGTCGATATTCATTCGAAGATTACCCGGGGAACATACATACTTTTTTCAGCAAGTACAGAAAGAAGGGAGCCAACAAGAAGAACAAGAAAGTCTCCTTCAATCTTGCAACTGACGAGGAGGTTTTCGAGAGTGGCCAGAACACTGAAACTGCCGTCGAAGCCAAGATGCATTCGGATCGTGTTGACCAAGCTGCTCCAACCGATGCCTCTCCAGTGGTCGAAATCGATGCTGATCCATATGTCTCGAAGGATGCTGAGAACAAGGAAACCAAGATGAGCTCGACAATCATTCCAAATGCTGCTGAAATTGATTCTCATCTGTCTGATGCCGCCCTTGCTGGAGCTGAGCTCGACGAGAATGTCGTGTCGATTGGAAAAGACTCTGCTGGTGCGGTCTATATGGCCAACGGGTGTGAATCTAGTCTCGAGGGATACCCAAAACTCCCAATGACGTCTCCAGCTGAGCTGAGCCCAGTGCAGAATCTGACTGCCGCCGTTGCGCCTATCGTAACCGAGGAAGAGTTCCCCATCCTATCGAGCTCGTCAGCTTCACAAGCTCCAAAGAAAAGTCCTGCTATCTTGAGCAAGCCTGCTGAAATTGAGATCGTTGGGAACAAGTGGATCCAACTCGGTGCTGTTCGCCATGGTCAGAAGACTCACAAGAAAAACATGTATGACAGGTATTCGAAAATGTCGCATTAACGAGGCCATAATAATCTATTTTCAGAGCTCCACATGTTACAAACTTCACAATCAGCGATATCCTGGTAGATTCTGGAATACTCGAAAAGACCAAGGAAGTCAAGAAGCAGAAGGTCATGAAGGTAGACGCGGAGGAATTGGACCAGCATCGGAAGACATCAGTTGATGAGAAGTCAGCCATCGTTCAGGAGGTGCCAGTCGATCAGGATTCGAGAATGGCCCAGATGTCTTCAATCAGTCTGGAATCTAAACTCATTGTGGAATCACCAACTCAACAGAGTTCTCCAGTCGATTCAACGTCGTCCATTGCTCCTTCTAACTATCTGAATGTCGATGCCTCGGAGAAGCCGCCAAACGACTCGAAGCATTTCGATGCTCAAAAATCCCCGATCTCTCTGAAAACTTCAATTGAGGAGAACACTTCGATCAATCAAGAAGGTCAAGGTGATCTGAAGGTAGGTGCCGTGGAGACGCCCCTCGATGACTCAAAGCTTCTCGTCACTCAGAAATCACCGATCCATATGGAAACTTCGTTTGAGCAGAAGTCTTCAACCGATCAAGAAGATCAAGCTAATCTGAAGTCAGATGCCGTGGAGACGCCCCTCGATGACTCAAAACCTCTCTCCGTTGAGAAATCACCGATCAATCTGGAAACTTCATTTGAGCAGAACTCTTCGATAGATCAAGAAGATCGAGATGATCTAAAGGTGGATTCTACGGGGAAGCCGCTCATTGACTCCAAGCCTCTCTCCGTTCAGAAACCTCTGATCAATTCGGAAGGTTCATATGAGAAGAACTCTTCAGTGGATCAGAAGACATCAGTTGGTCAGAGTGATCCTATTGATCAGAAGAATCATGTCGTCACTCATGAAACCGCTAATCGGAAAACTCAGCAGCCATCAGCTGGTCAGGAGTCACAACTCTCACAGAAGTCGTCATTGAATCAGAAGTTGACTTCTCCAATCGGCCACAAAAATCAATATCATCAGATTGTCAAAGTTGAAAGTGAGGGAACCGTTGATCAGAAGGCTTCCTATTCAACTCCGACGCCACGTCAGATCCATCTGGGAAGGCAAAAGTCTCCAATCTCTCGGAATGATCACGGTTATCGAAGCACCCCTCAAAAGACTCCGAACGACTCATGGACTTCGAGTAGTGACAAAGGACCAAGTGGTCCGTGGACACCCCAGAAGAAAGGAGAAGCTGCGCAGAAGAGCTCCTACACTCCGCAGTACCAGAAGAAGTACGATTTGTTATAGCCAATCTTCCTCTTTCAATAAAATGTTTCCAGGTTCGTGCCGACCCCTCCACAACCCATCCGTCACAACCCTCCAAAACCCAAGGAAGTCGACGAAGATGGTTTCGAAATTGTTACGAAGTAAGAATTTTTAGATTACTTATCGCTCTTCATCAAAAACTTTTTTTCCAGGGGTGCGAAGCTCGTGACCGTTTCGAAAAGAGAGGAGAAGTTTAATGAAATTTTGATTAAAAAGACGATAACATCTCCATCGTTGGCATCGTCATCGTCACTCTCATCGCCGCCATCTCCGAAGAAAAACGAAAACAAGGACGACGAGAAAGAAAGAAAGAACGTCAAACTTCCAAACGAAAAAAATGCTGAAAGGCAAACTGGATCGGCAGTTTCGGGAAACCAAAGACGGGAGATGGAAAAGGTCGATAAGAAGGAAACGGTAGGAGGAGAAGAGATCGAGTACGGTGGCAAGGTTTCCGCCGATTCGAAGTCCGAAAAGTCAAAGAACAAGGCGGAGAGAAAGAGCAAAAATGAAGCTCAAGAAGCAAAAGAAAAGGTGAAGGAGAAGAAGATGAAAGAGGAGAGCTCCAGATGCAACAAAAAACCAACTGTGGCTGAGAAAATGAAGAAGAAGGAGACGAAGACTTCGGAAAAACCGGAGGTGAAGGACAAGAACGATGACTCTGCGCAATCTCCAGAAGCCGTCAGTGATCTCACGACTTCTGAAAAGAACAACTCGGTTACTGATCATGAAGGAGGAGAACACATTAAGGCAAAGGCTCTAGTCCATGTGGAGAAGAAGGAAGATGAGACTTCCAACAGTGCCAAGCTACCACAACCAAGCAAAGCTGAAAGAAAGAAGAACAAGAAGACTTCGAAGAAAAACACGGATGACGCTGTCCAAAACTCGGAGAAGCCAAAAGTGCAGGAGAAGAACGAAGACTCGGTGGACACTCTCGAAGCTAGTGGGGACCTCGGGAATTCGGACAAGATCAACTTGGTTTCTGGTCATGAGGATGGAGAAGACATCAAGGAAAAGGATCCGATCGACGATACGGCAAAGCAGGAAGAGAAGGACTTGCCAGAAGTCGAGGAGGAGGCAACGAAGAACCAGCGCCAGGTGAAAGCCCCAGAAGCGGATTCGACAGCCGATAAGAAGTTTCGTTTATATAAAGTGGAGGACAATAAGGTTACATATCTGGAAGAGATGGCTCTCGAGGAGCTCGATGCAGGACCTTCAGCCGCGCCGGAAAACTCTCAAATCTCCCTTCTCGGCCCACCTCCACCACCACCATCCCCGCCTCCTCAGGAGCATCCTCTCGATGAGAGAAGGTCGGATATGGAGGAGATGCTAGAGAGTGAGTTCACACTTATAATAACAATCGTTACTATATATATAAATCTCTATTACAGGAATCAGAAAAGCGCTTGGGGTTCTCCCGGCTCCATTTTACTCTTGTCAAATACAAGCCATCCAAAAACGCCTCGAGGTGTTTGTCAAGCATCTCAAAACAGGGAAACTCAAGAGTATGTTTTCTTTTCTTCGCTCAATAAAGATCATTCGATTTCCAGAAGACGACCCCATGGCCCAGTTCATGGTGGATCTCGACGAAGATCAGGCGGCAATCGAAGAAAGGAAGAAAATGAACGGCACCTTCCTGCTGAATCGTTTTGAGGAACTCGAAAACATTACCTCTCAGACACCAGTCCAGAAGCTCTATTATGTAGTTTATCGCACCTTCTTGAAATATTGGGAGGAATTCGTTTTGAAGCCTGTCGTCTGGCTCGCGCAGAGCTACGAAACTAAGCCCATTGAAGAGTTCTACGAGGATGAGAAGAGATTTTTCGCGACCTTGTTTGCGAAAGATCATGCGCTGAAGAACTTCTTCCGCTCATGATCACTTTGCATTCTTGTATACTTCTTCAATGGGACAATTGTTAAAATCATTGGTGCTTTTCCATGTCTTCAAATTACCGGTTGATGTGATAGCTTTGTTCGGGATTCATGTCCCATATTCCATTTTCAATTTTGATTTCATTTTGAATAAAAACGTTTGACTTCCAGACAGATTCGTACTTAATCCCAATGTCTTATTGAAGCAGCGAGTACAATGAATAGTTGCTACAAACTTGAGCATCTTTGATTCTAGACCGCGATTCTCAATCTGCTGGTCGTTAGTCCACATTTCATCTGAGTCCGTCCTACGTCGTTGATCTTCTTGTTAATCTTCAATGGAATTTTGAGGTTCCAGAATAACATTCCGGTGATTGTATTCTCGCCAAAGTGATATCATCCATTTCTCGGATTTTTGGATGTTTCTTGCTGTCTTTCTCTTCTTTAAGTTTCACTCAATACATACATTGTCTTTCACTCCATTCATCACAAACACCTTTGAAAAGAACACACAATTTCAGATAACCATCTTGATTTTGAGACCCTTTCTAACTGAAGTGAAAGGCATCGAACCCCGGACAACACGCACCAAAAGGGGCATCACCGGAGAGGGGCAAAGCACACGTGATTTCTAGGTTTATACTCCCGCCCCTTTTTCATTTCAGAAATTGTTCATACGCGGCAGTACGAGGTGACCAAGGAATGCTGTTCTGGAATAGTTCCTAGAATTCCTTATGAATTGAGACATAATTAGAACAATATTTGGGATTTCAAATGAGCTAATTGGCTACCAACGCAAACTTCTGAGAATCGAGATACTTGCTCTGAAAAATAGCGAACTTCATTTGTAGGTGAGGAATGAAATCATTCGGAGCATATATCTCGACTTCTAGAAGTATATGCAAGTGGCCTTACAGCACATTTGAAAACCCAGATTCTGTTCAGCTTCACATCAATTCGTAGTATCTGACCTTCAATTTTCATTCTTATTTTCGCGCACTTTAACATCTCGTGTCTCACTGCATGCACTAACCCGAAAAAAAAGTCAAGGACGTGAGGCGTTCCTTGACAACACACTATTACTGCAACCCTCCTACTTTTCAGAATGGCCACGCCGCCATACTTGCTGACCGAGGCGGGTAAAACAGCGTGGAAAATCGGCGAGGAGCAAAAAAAGTGTCATACCCAGGTGAGTGAATAACGAGTGATAACTCGCTCGTGAGAGTTTTAGGCGTCAAAATTCAAACTTCTTCAATTCAGATAGCCGAAGGGTGGGATAAGTTAGACTTTTGCGACTTGGGAAATCGTGAAGCTGTCCTTGAAGCAGGCTGTGGGGTAGCCGGTGGGATCAGAGAATTTGAAGAGAAAGCTTTCGTGGAGAAAGTTCTTCCAGTGGTGAGTGAATTTTCTAGTAAGGTTTGAATTCGAAGTTTCAGAAGTTCGTGGAAATCCCACCCCCAGTCAAAAATCGCCAATCTTCGTTCCCCTCTGTGACATTCTTCAAAAATCTCACTGAGAAGTTTATCTCCGCCGGCAGCAGTCTTCTGTAAGTTTCTAGAACCACTTTAGTTGTTTCCACCGGAAATTATTGATATCAGTCACATATGGAAAGACCCCATTCCACAAAAGGAAATTAACACGGAAAAAAGGGGAAACCAATCCAAAGGGTCTCCTTTTTTCCCTAGTTTTCAGAGCACATACTTTTCCGCTTTCTCTTTCCCGCTTTTTTATATTGAAAAGTCCGATTTTCCAGGACGGTCAAAGTAATAGTGATCAATATGTAAAAGAGCAGTTTTCAGTATTGCTTTGTTATTTCAGAAAGGGGAAGACCGAGAAAATGGAGAGAAAACCGAGTCTGGCCTCTATCGTTGAGGAGGAGCAAGTCGGGCCGGTGGAAGAGGTGCAATCTGAGGAGGAGGAGATTGTGTAAGTTTACATAGACACTTTTCCATCTTAACAAATTTTTTTAGTTTTCGTCCAATCGTCGAAGACGGTCCATGTTCCTCTGTTTCGCCGGTGAAATTCGAAATTAGTCCGGCAACTCGTCGGGCGATTTTGGCCGAGAAGAAGGCAATTTTGGAGACCATGAACCATGGTAACAAGATGTCGGCAATCAAGAAAAAAGGCAAGTACACCAAGAGACAAGAGCTCAAGGAGACTGAAGACGAAATGCTGGACAGACTCATTCGTGAGAACCAGATCGATACCAAGTTCGCTGTTGGGGATCTGATTCATGTTGACGAGGAGGATCGTGCTAAACTCGACCAGGCTGCCGAAGAACGCCGACGATTCGTGAGGGAATATGTCAGTAGACCAGTGGAGGACTTGGTCAAGAAGGAGCGTCTCGAGAAGGAGAAAGAGTTGAAGGATGAGCACCTCCAGAATCTCTTGGCATTGAGTAAGTTTGTCATTTCTCTGACAATCTCATGCAATTTTGATTTCTAGAAATCTCCAAGCTCGAGCCGACTCCGATTTCTGAAGTCTTATCCAAATCGAATAGCACTGGAGCGTTCGCGCTTGAGTGTATCGATAGAGCCGTGGAACTCTTCATCCAGGATATCAAAAATGCGATGCGCGAGGGAATGAAGCCAGGTATAGGACCATACAATGACCAAACCATAGTATCCAAATTTCAGAGAGCATCGAGAACTGGTTCTTCGACAGGTTCAAAGAGAACGTGATTCTCCCCGACCCGGATGATGACGCTGAAACCAAGAAGAAGCGCTCTGCGATGGTCCACGAATTCATGTGGAGATACACCCAGATGTATATGAATGAGACAACCAACTACGGAAAAATCCGTAGCATGACCTATCTCCAGTTGTTCTCCCATATGCAAGACGGTGAATACGTGATGATGCCAACCATCGAGGCACTCATCAAGATGGAAGGAACTCCCGAGTTTGATGCGAAGGAAAAGGCCATTTTGAGAACTATCCTGGCTCAACACTTCACCCAACTCGAGTGTGTGAAGATGAAGTTTTAGGCCTTTCGATTCTTTTGATTTCTGATTGTGATGGTTTTTTTCCGGTTCCCTGTTTTTTTTCTCCGTTTGTGAACACTGTCAATTTTTTCAAGTTAACGATATAGAATCTGTTTTTTTTTTTTGATTTAATTGAAGTCAATAAAGTTTAGGAGCATTTCAAGCAAACCATAATTTTCAAGGGAAAATCTTAAAATGAGTTTTCATGTACAGCACGTGTCGTGAAATTTCAAGTGTAAAAACCTCTGGCCAACTTTTCAAAACGTTCACGCTTGAAAATTTCGGAAAAAAGTTTATTACTTATGTTGGAGACAATTTTCAACTCAAAACTCAAACTTTTAGTACCCACTTGGATCGGTTGACATGATAGATGGATCAGCTCAATGAAGACGCACACGTGAGAATGTAATCCAAAGATTTTATACGACCCGGATTCGTGCTCTGAAAAGAAAAACATTCTGATGAGCACATGATGCAACTGCAGAAACGCTCCACTGCAAATTCCCTCAAACCCACTCACCTGTTGATGACCATCCGTGATCTGGCGCTATTCGAGCAGAAGTTGAGATATCTCATGCCTCCAGAAATCCGTTTCGTACATTGACCCAGACGGGTGCACAAGAAGCGAAGTTGCGCAATCAGCTTGGCTTGTTGATAATGAGCACCGGGAAATGAAGAAGAAGAAGGAGAAGGGGGAAAAGTAGCCGTTGAATCTCCCCGGCTCTCGTCTCCCCCTTCTTTGTAGTATTCTAGTAATCATTTCCGCATGTACACCTAACCAATATTATTTCCTCCCGTCTTCCTGTCTCTACCTTGTCCCCTCCACTGCCCAAGCGGCAGGTGATAACATGCATGATTGTTGTGAGGGAGTGAGTGAAGAAGCGAGAAATCCTTCGTATTATGTTCAGAAGGGAGCAGGTTTTTTTGCTTGAAGATGCAATTTCGAGATAGGGAAAGATTTATCGAAGGAGACTTCAAATTAGCAAGATGTTGCATTTTATCGTGGTCATCTCGAAACAATGAATTTGGTGGAACGAGATCTTGTGGAAGCAGTCAAAAACATCATTTCAGGAGGAAACTGCTGGATTCGCCAAGCTACAAGTTTATTTGAATTGTGGTCTCAAGTAAAATGGCCCTGCAAATTCAGATTCTGTGATAAGAATCTTTTCTGTTTACTGAATTCAAGTTCTGAGCGTTCAAAGCTTCCCTACAATCAAAGACGTTTGAGACTCGCTTTGCCAAAAAGTCTACCTTATTTGTGAGCGCTTTCTATAACTGGAGCAGTCACCAAAAACATACAGACCGATGCAATACACAGTACCGTTCAAAACTGCCTTACATTCGATAATATCTGGTGCAAACTGATCAACTTTGTGCATTTGAAAAATGATTCTGAACAATCCAATTTTTCTGAAAATTTGTGGAATTGTTAAGCCACTCTGGTTCTTCATTTTCATAGTTGCTCCTTATTCTACAATCACAACCAAATAGGTTATGCCCCGTAAAGTGTAACAACATTGAAATCTGGCTCATGTCAGTCCAAATTTTGAATTTTTCCGTTTTGTTGCTCGACACACTCCAAAATTTTGAAAGCAATCGGTTTTACAGCTATTTCCTAACATTTCTGAAGTCTTCTTGTTTAACAGATATTTCCCCTATTAGTTCATCTGATTTTTGCATCCACTTCTACTTCCCTATCACTATTTCTATCTCTCCCATTTTTTTATCGTTTCGATGTCGAAATTATTTTTATCATTAACGAGAGTACGGGTTTTTACGACTGACCGATGGAATTCTTATCTTGCAGAAAAGAAAAGTGGCGAGATATGTATCTTCTTGCAGATGGAGTGTATTTTTGATTTCTTGTTATCCTCTTGCGGAAGAGAAACAGGAGTTTTGGTTTTGACAAAATTTATTATCGAGAAGAAATGAAATCGGACACAAAAAAAGTGCCGGGGAAAGAGTGTGATGAAGAAGCAGTGAAATATTGCAGTGTGTCCATCTCATGGATGTATCATAAAACATGTATAAAGTTGTGGGGGGAGTACAATAGATGATGAGAGGGAAAGAGAGAAAGAGAACCAATAATACAACGATACCATTCGGAGAGAGATGATATGCGATGTGGAAACGAGAGCAGGGATGCGAGAAAGGAATCGGCATATTCTAAATTTGAAAAATAGAAATCGAAATCAGAGGGATATGAGGATTCAGGTAGTTGAGCGCTAAACTACGTAATTTTTATAGAGGGGCTTTTTCAAAATTTTTGATTTTTTTGCTGGGAAGACAATTTTTTGAAAAGGCTCAGCGGGAAGAACGCGGAAACCGGACTAAGTGCTATAGCTGAGTTACTCATCAGTAACTTGGAAAAAAAGGTGCGCATCAGATAATAGAGGCTGGTGTGGAAAGGGGTGCAAATGATGAAAGGGTTCACTGGGGGTTCTCATGAATACGTTATTATAGAATTTATAATACGAGTCGGGTGGTGGCTATGGACTAAGGCTAATGGTGCAAGTGTTTGGGAGCATTATGAAATTTGAACTAATCTATTTGTGAAAATGACGCTATGGACTACTTTTGGGAGGGTTCCGATATTTTCAGAAAGGCAAACTAAACTAATCTGGATGAGAAGTGCGTGCAAGACTAGATCCAAGTGATCTTGCTTGTTTGGAACATGGGAAGATGAGGATCGGCATACCAAGAACGTTTAGTGAGCGATGGCGCTGGTGGCTGGAACGTGAGCTCCTCCGACCTTAGCCTGGAGAGCTGGGGAGACCTTAAGGGCCTTTGGCTGCTCCCATGGGAAGTCCTTGTGTCCGAAGTGTCCGTTCTCGGCTGTCTTCTCGTAGATTGGACGCTTCAAGTTGAGTTGCCTGGAAAAAATAGGTTAAAAACTGATCAAAACTTGATATCGCCTTACTTGATGATGGCTCCTGGAGTCAGGTCGAAGGAGTCCTCGACAACTTGGTGGAGCTCCTCATCGGTGAGTGGAGAGGTTCCGAAGGCGTAGACCAAGACAGAGATTGGCTTGGCGATTCCGATGGCGTAGGAGACTTGGACGAGGACGCGCTTGGCGAGTCCAGCGTTGACAAGAGAGGTGGCGACCCAGCGAGCGGCGTAGGCGGCAGAGCGATCGACCTTGGTTGGGTCCTTTCCAGAGAAAGCACCTCCTCCGTGAGCTCCCCATCCTCCGTAGGTGTCGACGATGATCTTGCGTCCGGTGAGTCCGGCGTCTCCCATTGGTCCTCCGACGACGAAGGTTCCGCATGGGTTGATGTGGTAGACGGTGGTCTCGTCGAGAAGGTTGGCTGGGATCACAGCCTTGATGACCTTCTCGAGGATCTCCTTGCGGAGAGTCTCGAGGGTGACGTCTGGCGAGTGTTGGGTGGAGACGACGACGGTGTGCACGCGGAGTGGAATGGTGGCTCCATCTCTGCTCTCGTACTCGATGGTCACCTGGGACTTGGAGTCTGGACGAACCCATGGAAGGGATCCGTTGCGACGGAGACGGTGAAGCTCGGCGTTGATCTTGTGGGAGAGGACGAGAGTGAGTGGCATGGTCTCGGCGGTCTCGTCGGTGGCATATCCGAACATGATTCCTTGGTCACCGGCTCCAACATTGTCGTCGTCCTTGTTCATGTGGACTCCGGCGGCGATTTCTGGAGATTGAGACTCCAAAGCGACGAGCACATTGCAAGTGGCGTGGTCGAATCCTATACAAGTTCAGGGTTGAGAACAGATAGTGATAGAATAGTAGCTTACCCTTGTCACTGTGATCGAAACCAATCTTCTTGACAACGTTGCGGACAAGAGCTTGGTAGTCGACGGAGGCCTTGGACGTGATCTCTCCGCAAAGCATGACCATTCCGGTCTTGACGGTGCATTCGCAAGCAACCTTTGCATCTGGATCTTGAGCCAAGTGGGCGTCAAGAACGGCGTCAGAGATCTAAAAAATGGTCAATGAAAAAGAGTAAATGGAAATAATTGAACTCACTTGATCGCACATCTTGTCTGGATGTCCTTCGGAGACAGACTCCGAGGTGAACAGGAACTTGGCTGGCATAATTGAACGTGGGGCGAGTTCTGAAGAGCTTCAGAAGACGATGAACTAGGAGTTGCGTAAATGACCACAGACTGCCCTTATAAAGGGTCCTCCTCCGATGTGGTGGGCGGAGTCAAGATCCAGCCCAGTTTTTTGCCTCTATGTCTCGTCGACTCTCGCGCGAATCGTATCTTTTTCGACTGTTTCACCATGCCGATGTTATCTATGGGCAAAAATGTGGGGAGAAACGAGGGGAGGAGTGAGAGAAAGAGATAGAGAGAACAACGACAAAGAGCGATCAAAGGAGTGGGGAAGATATGTGGACTAATGAGGATTAATAGTGACCCAGTGGTTTTGATCCTGGTGTGAACAGATAGGGAATCATAATAGTTGGTTTATTCAGTTGGCTGTCCGAGGTTTTGTTATCTAGATTTTCCAGATTTCCAGGTTCTCAAACCTCAAAATTTGTATTTGGGTTATTGTTTCCTTTTGTTCATACATGCACCTAGATCCCAAGTTAGTTACGCTTGTTTTCCCTGGTCTTTGCACTCGTGGTCATCTACCATATGTTTCGTTAGGTACATAGATAATGACTAAATCGGTCGGCAACGTGAGAAGACCTCACGTGGTTGAGAATCTTGTTTGCCGAGTTGTGAACAGTAGTAATTTTACGTTTCTTTGTAAAACGTGAACAAAGTTATGCCAGGGGGGACTGGAAAACTTTTGATGAACTGTGATTTCATGGAGCTCATTTTTAGAGCGGCTGTCTATTTCCAGACCAGTCTAGTCTTGTTGGTCCATTTCTCATTCCCACACTCCCCTCTCTTCTCTCAAGTTCATGTATCCTATGGACACATAAAAAACTTGGTCAGTCGGCGGGTTGCAAAGAAGCATGTCGCACACAGAAAGATCACAATTTGATCTGATATCAGTCGGTAACTATTGCGTTTCCATGAAAAAAGTAACGTCGTGTAGCTTGGGAGTCTCATCATCATCATGCCACTAGCCTCCCCCCCTCCAACTGATAATCATCGCTTTGACTACTTTTCAGTGAAGCGCGCTGCTTTTCGTACTAGTGAGTGATAAGGAGGTGTCGAGAATATTCTCTGCACTTTAATGGCGCTAAGCGTAAAGTCCAATTTGGTGTTTTGAACTCGATGTTTTCATTCTATCTCAAAATTTGCGTAAGAATACCGATTCAGATCATTTCCAATGAATTCGTCCTGAATTGATGGTATCTCTAAGAAAAACTTCTGAGCGAGGAAGAATAAATTTGGGGAGATGGACGACCTGAATTTTGAGAAGTTTTTTCATCCGTCCGCACTTTTTTCGGCCGAGACTCTTTCTTTCCATTTGGGTTTGATGGTAATCTGGACACGATGCATTCTGCCTCCTCGTACGATTCTTCGCTGCATGACAATTCGTTTCAGATTTGCATCTCCGTCAGACGTATCCCAGTATTACATCAGACGTTTTTCGTTCCATCCCACCCGCCATCAGCGTTAATGATCCGATCCAACTGTCATCGTGGTGTCTTTCTAGTGTCGGCAATTGTAAAAATGAGGGAGAGAAAAAAACGACGGCAATTATTGGTCTATAAACTTCGACAGAGCACATTTGAATCTATTCGAGGAGTTCAATTTTGGATTTCGTTGGTTTTGAGAGATCAATTGGATGGGAAGTTCAGCATTTGTCATTTGTGTTCTTGTACGTTCACCGAAAGAAATGTCACCATTTTTCGGTTTTGACGGAGTAGTTCTCACTTGATGTGAAATGAGAATGAAAACCTTAAGGATGATCAAATTGTGAACTAAAAAGAAAAGCACTCGACGCACATTTTGGTTTTTCCTCCGATAGCAAGATTTCATGAATATCTCTTTTTGATGACAAACCTCAAATCTTCAGATCATTCATCTTGTCTGTTCTCTCTGATCATCGCAGTATAATATTACATCATTCTCCTTATCTGTGTTGAAACCACTGTCAAAATAATGGGACTTTCGTTCTTTATTGTGTCTTTTTCTTGCCAATGAAGCAAGATTTTTACAGCTTTAACTGACTCGAATGTTGTCATCCTCTCCTTCACATAAAATCGACAATCTCGTGGATCTTGGACTCTCAGTTTTACATTTTTCTGACATTTTTCTGAATGGCAATTGGATTTACAAGGAAGTAGTGCACACAGTGAAGATACTTCTGTATGGGACGAGTAACATCGGAAAGTAGACGTTTGAAAGCATATTATCCCGCTGTGAAAATCTGAGGTCAACCTCCAGAAATCCAGATATGAACAAGAATTGAAGTTATGAGCTTTTGAAGATTGCTTTTTGCGTTTAATTGACCATTGCGCGCGTAAAACCGACTTCAGCAGACTTCAGCGACTCATATCTGAACTTCTCGATGTTGACCGCACATGTTGAGTGTTGGAAAGAACGTTTCAGAACCTCTTCTTTCCAATGATACCCATCACATACTCAAATTTCATTCGCCTGAATGCACTAATGCTATTAAACGAAACCCTCTAAACTCATATTCAGTGTTTCCGCTGGGATAAAAAACACAGAAAATCTGAACAGAAAGGTTCAAAACTTGCACACAGAACAATCCAATTGTTTTATTAAACCATGAACTTTATCCCTCTTCTGCTTGTTTTTCCGCTCGGCTTATCATTGTTACTATTGTCATCGCCTAATTGTTTCCGAAAAAAGATCAGGCCATTTTTCGAGGCGACATTCACCCTCCTCATAGCATCTCGACGATAAGATAAGCGATCGAGAGTGCAGACAATTAGAGAATGTGGGAATAAGGAAGAGGTTTAGGTACGTGTGGACACCGACACAGAGGGCACTCCGTGACTCTCTTATCACCTCATTTGCCACACAATGATCAGTTTTCGAACATTGATAAAAACAGTGCACACTTTACCCGATGGGCAAGGAAATTGCGAGGCAGCAAAACTGGACACTGCTCCCAAACTTGAAGACTAGAAGTTCATGGAACTTCTAGTTGCAGCATTTTGAAGGAAACAAATTGCTGTTGAAACAAGAAACATTGCATCAGCAAAAACTGGAACTTCCATCGCCTTCTTATCAAATATTCGGAAGGACAAGCAACAATGGAAGATTACATAATTACAATTCAAACACATACTGAATTACAAATTGACATCATTTCTGTAGTATCATCGTGTATCTGAGAAGTGACCAGATGTATCTTTTGAAAAAATAGTGTTTCGATTATCATCATTATTTCATCAGACAGTAGCACCAGATTTTGTCATCGCCCCTGTGGTCTCATTTCTCATTTCCACCGTTCAAGATAACAAGTAGAAAGTAGCCAACGAGAAGTTTGCAAGGTCATCTTGCAATTTGATCTTCTGATAACCATCCACGTGGAGCGGCTGGCGAAATGAAAAAAAATTATCTAATTTGTTCACGAAGAATCGCAACACTCGTAAGGTGACGTTGTAGATTCTTCAAGAGATCAGATCTTCAACTTGTAAAAAGAAAAATTTGATTGATGATGTTAAAGGTTCCAGCAGAAAAAAGCAAACGAGAAAAAATGGTTGTGGAGTACATCAGAGCAAGGGAAAACGATTTCTTGTAAAGATCTGAAGAAGTATTTGAAATGATTTAAAGAGCTCCGCCCTAAAAAGAGCTCCGCCCTAATCTATGAGCAAGAATGTAGTCGCCACACCTCAATTCTCCGACACTCTTCCAAATTTCGTTGCTCTCGCTGTTTTCAGGTTTCTCTGCTCTTGTCGTTTTCCCACAACAATCAATGTGCGAATATTTGGAAAACAATTTCAAAGTGCGACAACACATTTCCTGAACTAATCCTCTCAGGTAAGCTGGATTATCGGGATATTTTCTTCACTCTCCAAACTTCCACTCTCTCTATTTTCCATTTTTCGATAGACCGAATTCTAAACTTTCAGTTATTTTCAGTGTTTTCCCCTCTGGCTCTTCGTCAGAAGTGTACCTTGTTGCTCTTGATCCATGCCACCATCCATGCCACCGGGCACAGATGAAAATGAGCTCATTTTCTTGAGCTGGTTTTTTCTCCATTTCTGAGATATTCACGGATAAGACAACCACATTGATCCATTCTCTTTCCGTGTCACTTCTCAAATTACTCTCCATCTCTTCTTCCGGTGTATGCATTCTCATTACTCCTTTCTACTGAAAACGACAACCAAAAGGATTTCTCTGTGTCTCTTCTCTTTTGCCGATGCACGACGTCGGCCGGCAGGAATGCGGGAGACGAGATGGCCAGAATGAGAGACATGTAAACCGAAGACGAGAATATGCGGCGGTAACACGAAAGACCACATGCCGTACGGAGAGTTTGAGAATTTTGGAGTAGCGACACAAAGAAACAAAGTTATGCCAAACGACTCGCCCTATTTTTTACTTGCTGTTTTGCTGTTCTAACCAATAGGGTGCTTTTGAGCAAACTTTTTGAGTTAATAATGTTTCAAATTTTTGAAAACTTGCACTTTTGTAGTTTTTGATACGCTGAAGAAGATGAGAACAATGCTTAGAGTTCCTAACCCTTCCAGAAGCTCAGAATCATGGGTGAAAAATTAGAAAAAAAAATCCGATTCATCTCATAGTTTGACCTAATGTTAAAACCGACAATTCAGATTCAGATTTTCAAACAAAAGCTAGATGGCTACTTAATTTAAGCTATGACCTTACAAATATGCATCTATCATCAAAGGGAACTGATTTCACGTAAAAATCCGGGCCAAAATATGGGAATGAGTTATACAGAACCAGAATGAGGCATTTCCCCACCCTGTTGTTTTTCTCATTTGTCACGCTCCATTTTAACCTTTCTCGCCTTACTATGAATTGCTGTGTACGTGACGATGACTCTACAGAAAGTGTTTGGCACCATTTGGAATAAATGAGTTTGAAACATATGCTCAATTTTCTGAAATTGCAGTCGACCTCCGAAAGTCGAATTCCCGTGAAGTTTGCCTGACTTCTGAAAGTCAATTACAATTTTCAAAAATTTCCGATGCCACCCATCACACACTGAAGAGTCATGGTTGATTCCGATGCCACCCATCACACACTGAAGAGTCATGGTTGATTTCACAACTTTCTCTAGTAAACGTAAAACTTTGCAACTCCGCCTTTTTCCATTCATAAACAACTTTGATTCAGCTTTTACAACATTCTTCAACTATTACTTTCTCGCTTGAAATTTCACCTCTAATGTATTCTTTTCAGTTTAAAATCTTATGGACGATCCTGCAAACTTTCGTTCATATGAACAGTTTCTTTTGGAAGACATGCATGCAGTTCGGCTTTCTGAACACCACGAAGACATCGAGGATGTGACTGAAGACGATGAGATTGCAAACAGTGATAATGAAGAAAAAGAAGTCGTTGAGAGTCCCCAAGTCGTCCCCCAGAATGTCGACGAACCACATGTCGAGGTCGTTCGAATGAGAGAATATGAGGAGGTCGTTTTAGAGGATGTGGAGGAGACCGCAAATGCCAATGCTGAAGAAGAAGTAGTCGTGGCTCCCCGAGTCGACCCTCAGAATATCGAGGATCCCCGAGTCGAGGTCTTTGCAGAAAGAGAAGATGAAGAGGTCGTAGTTGCCGAAGGAGTAGAGGCTGTGGAAGAGAACGCATACGCTAACGGTGAAGAAGAAGAAGAAGAAGAAGAAGAAGAAGAAGAAGAAGACGAAGAAGAAGAAGCATATGACCTTCCAGACTTACGCTTGCCTTTGGACAATTTAGTGCTGGTTTTGAGTATACGTTTGACATTCCAAATCGGAATCCAGGTACCGCAGGTCGGCGTTGGTGGAGCTGTGAATGCAGGGATTCCTCCAGTTGCTCCACTGGGAGGAGCGCCGCCCCCGGCTGAACCAATTCAACAAGCACGTCCACCAAATGTTGTTGCTGCAGAGGCCGTGCTCGCAGATGCACCTCGAATTCCACTGAATGAGGGAGTTCCGCTAGAAGCAGCTCCACTACCGGCTGAACCAACAGCAAACAATTCTGACGACTTTTTAGATGCAGCATATAGAAGAGCTGTTGATGCAGGAATTGACGTCCAAGGATTCATGAACGCAAATTCCAATCAGGCTCTTCCATTCCATATCGGAATCCAGGGACCGCAGGTCGGCGTTGGAGGAGCTGTGAATGCAGGGATTCCTCCAGTTGCTCCACTGGGAGGAGCGCCGCCCCCGGCTGAACCAGTTCAACAAGCACGGCGACCAAATGTTGTGGCTGCAGAGGCTGTGCTCGCAGATGTGCCTCGAATTCCACTGAATGGGAGAGCTCCGCTTGCAGCAGCTTCACAACCGGCTGAACCAACACCAAACAATTCTGACGACTTTTTAGATGCAGCATATAGAAGAGCTGTTGATGCAGGAATTGACGTCCGAGGATACAGGAGAGCAAATCTCAATCGTCTACCACCGGCTAGACCGATTCAGCAAGCACGGCAGCCAAATGTTGTTGCAGGAGCTGTGCTTGCTGACGCACCTCGGAATCCATTGAATAGGAGAGCTACGCTTGCAGCAGCTCCACCACCGCCAGCCCGAACTCTACGAGCAGAGCAACAAAATACTGATGCAGGAGCTGGGCTCGTAGATGCTTTACGAATTCTACTGAATGGGGGAATGCAGCTAGAAGCAGCTCCACGACCGTCTGGACCAAGAGAAAATGCGAATGGCGACGGAAGAGCTGTGAATGCAGGAATTCTCCTTGGTGCCCCTCTGGGAGTAGCGCCGCCTCCGGCAATCCCACTACAGCCAGCATGGCAGCCACTTGTTGTTGCACGAGCAGTAGTCCCAGATGCTCCTCGAATTGGAATTCCGCGTGCTGCACATCCACAACAAGCATGGCAGCCAAGGGCTAGTGCACAAACTTGGCAGCCAGTTGCTGCAGTGCTCGCAAATGCTCCTCGAATTCCACCAAATGAGGGAGGTCCGATTCAACAACCAGGGCAACAAAATACTGGTGCGGGAGCTGTGCTCACAGATGCTCCTCAAGTTCCACCAGGAAATGATCTCACAATTGCTCTACAA
The DNA here is from genome assembly GCA_900536305.3 of Caenorhabditis sp. 40 LS-2015. NCBI lineage: Eukaryota > Metazoa > Nematoda > Chromadorea > Rhabditida > Rhabditidae > Caenorhabditis > Caenorhabditis tribulationis. The sequence continues at coordinate 58,861 of LR543400.1, read as the reverse complement.
GAAGCATTTGAAAGGAGAAGGCAAGAGTTGGGTCTCGAGGCGGCTGCTGTCGATAGAGTCGATGCAGGGCATGAAGGACCGGCATCAAAGCGAATGAGAGTACAATGAGATCGAGGTATTTTTGTTATGTTTTTTGGAATCTCAGTTGTCGAGTGGCAACTTTTAGTCGGAAAAAAGGAGTGTTTGGCTTTAAATGACACCTTAGTCGGTTTCTGATAAAAAAATGAAATTCATAAATTGCCCAATTTCCATGGTAATTAGAAGTTCGGATTTTAGTCGGCGATGTTCTTGGTCTTTGACGAACTTCCGACCAAAAGTTGCCGGAGACACTTGTAAGGCATCTATCAACCAGAATGATATGAAAACTTTAAAACATGATTTATTTTTCAGCTTCCAAGTTTCGGAATACATGTCGCTATGTCTTCTTCTTCCTGCAGTCTTNTATTTTTCAGCTTCCAAGTTTCGGAATACATGTCGCTATGTCTTCTTCTTCCTGCAGTCTTCCTTCTTCCAACAACGTCGTTCTTCGTTTCAAAACTTCACAATTTTTTTCTGAATGAGCTATTCTACAACAGATTATAGTTCTAGCTAACCCCCCCCCCCCCTCAATTACTTTTCCCCATGTATTTTTTCCGAACCCCAGCCATTCTGCTTTTAGTGGCCAGCACGTTCCGTTGAGTTCACAAACCCCCAATTTCCGAAATCATAATCCTAAAGGAAGTTTCCCTCTCCCCCTTATATGTTCCCTTCTCCCGATATCGCTTCAATACTAATTTATTTGTGTCTGGACTCTGATTATGTTCCCGGAATCCTGTCTACCTGACTTCAGTAATCTCATTTTTGTAGTCTTCTACCTTCCAACAACTTTTACCTCTCTCCAAAAGCCTCGCCTTGTTCAAAACCAATTCAATGTTCCCTAGACGCCTATTCTACATTCTTTAACACTTCTCTCAGATCTTAAGTTGTGAATAGTTTTGATCACAATCCTTTCAAAAGTTCTCCCTCCCTTTTTGACTCTGTTCCGTTTTTCATCAGCTGCCTTAATTGTAATTTATTTCTGTTTAGAGGCTGAGTTCACATTTCAACTCTTTGAATCCCTGTTTTCTTGTCTCCATGACACCTCTTTTTTTTGGTTTCTCTGTTTCAACCCCGTTTTTCAACCCCGTATCTCTCCAAAAACACATCTTCTATCTTAGAACCACATAGAACTCGTTTTATATTTTTGCTCCTCTCAGACTTCAGCCGATTTGTTTTGTTTCCCGTCACCATTTCAGACCTTGATTTGTATTCTTACTCCGCTTTTTGTCTTCTTAAGGTTTTTCCCACCAATCAATGTTCCGATTCGTTTTCTTCTGATCACATTCTCGATAATTTGCCCGTATTCTTCTGTCTGATTTTCGTTTTCATTTCGTCATGTAGTATATATCTCTCCCCCAGAATGTTTCTGTGTTTTCAAGTCCTTCTTCTTGAAAACTATCATACTTTCTACAAGAGCACCACATCTCTATTATCAAGCTCTTTGACTACAACGTTTTCCTGTTCTTCCGACTCCCGTTGACCATTTCCCGATGTTCCCATCATGCTCTGATTCACACACACTCTCTGAAACATTTCTATATTTTAATTCATTTTTGTCTTGCCTCAGATAAACCTTCAATAAATATAAAAAAATCCGAATCAGTGATAATGAGGTTAGAATAGACATTGTCAAAATGTCATCCCAGATTTATTGGTCTGAGACACTTTGAATCATTTATTGTCAATCAAATATGGCCTGATGCTCGGGATGTGCTCGCAACTTTCTGCAACGTTTTGTCTCTCTCTCTCTCCGACTTTCTAGGTCATTTTGTGATGGTCCTCGAGAAATTTGACTTTCCAATCGACAGACAAGTTTGACAGAAAAGTTAGGCTCCGCCTTTTTACGGCAAGCCCATTCCTACGAGATTGTCCGTGAGAAGGGGGCAGACTTTCTGCAGCTATTTGTCGGCCCATCGACTTTCTGTTGCACCTCAATAGTACTGCGGAAAGCTAGCTGTCAACTTTCTGCAACAGAGCCGGCAACTTTACTCTTTCGAGGTGTTGGTGAGTAAACGCCTCTCGCGGAGGCATTCTGTAGTGATGAGTTTCGGGGACTTAGATAACGTCGCTGTTTGATTCCGAATCGTTAGGGATCCGCCCGCTATGCCATAACGTAAATTGAGATCTATAGAGATAATCGAAAATGTTATTCAAAATGAGTATGACTTGCAAAAAGTCTGCGCAGTCTGTGGGATTAATAAGAAAAATCATCATTATAAGAAGCGAAGAATTTTCCGTGGGAACCTCTTCTTCTTGCCCTGTTTTTTTGTATTCACATGAGGAGTGTCGCACTTTTTTTTCAGAATCTTGCTCCACTACAAGTAGCATCATCCAGTACAGCCCTTTGATACGGTAACTATCTTTCCCAAACAGTTTATAGCTTTCCCACACCTACGCATTCCTCCAATTTTTAGATTTTATTGTTCCCCCGGTTCGCATAAAAGGAGAGCACCAGCCTCCAGAAAACCATTTCTTCTTTTCTTCCTTTTCATGCCTCCCTCCTTTTCTACCATTTGTCTTATTTATTTTCTCTCTCTCTCTCTCTTGAAAAAACGGTTCAATTTCCCAAGTTTGAGGTCCGTCACATCACGAGAAAGACCATGTCCATCGGGACAACGGGTGCATTCCCAGTTCCTTTTCTCAATAGTTCATTCAGTTAGAATCCAAGATCTGGTAGACGATTCGCTTCCGTTATGTGATCTGCCAAAGCGGACAAATCCCTGCCGATTCGGAATCAAAATTATACCGGATTTTCCTCGAAATGCCAAGTTTCATTCGATCAGATTGTGATGTTTAACTTCCATGCATCTAGGACGGTCGCTCTTTCACAGCCTCCATTCACACCTCACAAATGGCGTGGCAAGTCGCGCGGTTTCACATCGATGATAGTGTGGATAACGGAGAGAGCCGAAAAACGATACAACAAACAGAATCGTCGTTTGATACATGGTCTTGTTTTCCTCTATTTTGAACGTTTTGAAGCGATGAGTGGAAACAGTTCGTAAATAACGGTTTATCTCTAGAATGGAAACTGCTACAGAATAGTTGTCAATTGACGAAATGTTGATTATAATGTGGACTATTGACTGCAAATAAGATAAATCGAGAATGATCATTGTGAGCAGATATCATCTTCCAGCACGAAAATTGAACCACATCTCAATTCACGGTTCCTAATTTTACTGTGCTCTTCATCACAATCGATAGATCACATTGTGATCTACATCTCACCAGTTGACAGCTTTTCTGTACCTCTCATCTTTCTGTGCCTTCTCATGAATTTATTCCAATACACAATCCCTTTTTTTGGTTTTTTTCCCTCCGGTGATAGTGTAGATAACCGAGAGTGTGGGAGACGATGAGACTGAACGCAATCGTGGCTTGTGGTGGCATGGTTTTCCCTTTCACTGTTGTGAACGGCTTTTCTCGTGGCATTCTGTTTTTTAGCAGTTTTGATAAAGTACGTATTCAGATTTTGACAAAGGGGGATTCTATCCCGCACGTAATTGAAACTCAATAGTTGAGGTGACGTCGTGAGGTCTACTATAACTATTTTTCCCAATAATCACACTCTTGTTATCTTCTCTTCATTGATTTTTTTCACTCCATGGAAATTTCGCAATAATTCCTTTGGCAATTCTTTCCCACCCGCGTGAGATTTTCTTTCCATTGTATTTTCAGCCCAAAGCTTGTGCAGGAGAGAAGTCATGGATGGTGAGCCTCGTCCAGTCCCGGGAGGGCCGAATGATGGAATAGCTGGCACTGGAGGCAATGGAAATGAGCAAAGGTGAGCATTTACATTTTTGTTTCCATATTGTCCTATTCGATTGACTTTTCGAATTACGTTTCATCATCTTTCCAGACTTCCCAACAATCAAGTCGATCAAGCTATTCATGATGTGGCAGCCAACTTGAAGGATGCTATGAGCAGACTCGTTGAAGAAGAAAATAAACAATCAAAAGACACGATTCGAGTCCTCACTGACTCTGTTGCGGCATTGACTCAGCGAGTAAACTACTTGGAAGGGCGAAGCTATGCTCACGACCAAATGGAGTTCCCCGATGATTTCGTTCCACCACCGGAAATCTCCCAGGAAATGCTTGAGTTGTGCGTCAGAGATCAATTCCTTCACAACTCTCAAGTTGCACACCGACGTGATCAAAACAATATTCTGCCCCTCGACCCGACCGCTGAGTGGAATGCAGCAGAACGTTTGCTGGAACAAGCTGCGCAAAGGATGACAGCACGGATGATCGCGGGAGCGCCGATCCAAAGAGAGCTACCGGTCCAACAATGGAGACCGGCACTAAATCGATTTGATGTCGGAGGAGCCGTACATGGATACCCTATCCGAGTTCCACCAGATTTGATTCATTCGTATATGATACACACCCTGTTTGGACCGTTAGGACAGCAATTTGATGGTAATGCAACAGCCCCAGGCAACATCTGGGCTGCTTATGAAGCAAGAAGAACAAGACCTTGGAATAGTCATGTGGTCGTGGCTAATGACGATCGCAACGAGAAAGAGTCTTCTGACGATGAGGAAGATGAAGGTGAAGATCAAGATGAAGACAATAAAGATAATGTTCCACAAGCTATTGCAATGGGGACAGCGCCACCTCTTGGAGCAGCTTCGGCTCAAGCCCAAATGGGAATCGCGCCGCTTCCTGCAGCTCCGGTCCAACAAGACTGTCCATGTGTACGCCAGAATGTTGGTATAGATGGAGCTATAACTGGAGGGGCTGCTCCAGCTCCACAAATGGGAGGTGTGAAACTTCTGGCTGCCCCGGCTGCCCCGGCTGCCCCAGCGGCCCCAGCTGCCACAGCTCAACAAGCCCAGCAGTTCGGACAGCCCTTAGCTGGGTCCCAGCCAGCTCTCATCCCAGAAGCTGTTGGAGTCCCACCAATTGGAGCACCTCCACAATTGAGAGGAGGCCTGCCTCACCAGGGATTGTCGCTTGGACATCAACCTGTTGTCGGAAGAGATGTCCGTGCCGACGCTCTTCGAGGTCTTCCACTGGGAATCGGGTCCGTCCCCGCGGTCCCTATCCAACCAGCGTTTCCGTTCGGAGGACAATATGGTGTCGGAAGAGGTGTAAACGGAAATGCTCTTCAAGGTCAATTAATGGGAGGAGCTACAATCCAACAAGCGAGGGCGCTTGAAGAACTAATTAACAATGTTACGCCAGCTACGATTGCTGCTCTTTTCACAACCTTGCTAATCCAAGTGATGGGAGGAGGTCCTGCTCGACAAACGTGGCCAATCGCACAAGTACATAGTGTTATAGAAGCTGTAGCACATGCTATCGATGCTCTTCTACAACTAGAGAGAAGAGGTCCACGGGATCTGATCGAGGACGAAGAAAAAGATGATTCTGATGATAAGAGTGATGAGGACGAAGAAGAAGAAAATGATTCTGATGATGAGAGTAATGAGGACGAAGAAGAAGAAAATGATTCTGATGATGAGAGTAATGAGGACGAAGAAGAAGATGATGCTGATGATCAGAGTGATGAGGACAAAGAAGAAGATGATGCTGATGATCAGAGTGATGAGGACGACGATTCGGAAGAAGAGGCTGGTGCTGAGGGTAGCGAGAATGACGATGAAGACGACTACGCTGCGTTTGTAGCCGGTGGGCCGGCTGCAAAGAGAAGGAGACGAGAATGAGTGCAAGGTAGCTTTTTTGGGAACTTACTTTAGGCTACAATTTTTAGTCGAATGTTGAGGGGTTCGGTTTGAGGTCGGATCCTGAAATTTTTGATCTGCTCAAACAACAAGGCGTATGGATGTTGATCGGCTTCAGCAGTGGTCTTGTCCAGAATCCGATCAACATCTAACCTGAACTTACTGACAACACCCGAGAATGAACTACTAGTCAGAATGAGATGACAATCTTAATGACATTTATGTTTCAGCTCCTGAATGTCTCTCTTCGTTTCTTCATGGCATCTTCTTGCATTTTTCCTTCTTCCAACAGCCTCGCCCTTCCTTCAAAAACTTCGCCATTCTCGAAATGAAGGGTGATAATTTTGCTCATTCTGTTTTTTTCCTGAGAATTTTTTTTCTGTTCAGCAGTCACTTTTCCTCCAGACACCGATTTTTGTTCCATCTTGACCTTCCCCTTCATTCGTTTTCGCCTCCTCCCTCTCGGATCGCCCCCTCCCTCTCGGAACCTGTTCCTATTTCCCAAAATCATTTAATTTTGATTTATTTCTGTCTGGAGTCAGAGTTATGTGTCTCTGCTCCCGAGTTCCTGTCTACCTTGTAATTCATATCTTCTTCCATCAAAATCCTACTCCCTCCAAAAACAACACCTTCTCCTCTTGAGAACCCAAATTATTTGTGATAACTTGTCCCTTCTCAAGTCTTCTCTCTGAAGACCCCTCCCCTTCTTGATCCCCAGTCACCAAAGTTTCTACTCGCTTATTTCAATCACGCAAATTGTCCCCGTTTTCCACTGACGCTTTACCTGCTTTCCCAGATGTCCTCATTCACTCCTATTTCTATGTAGGTACTTCCTTGCTCCCTCATTATTCTTTCCTCCAAGTATTCATGGTTACTATAAGGTACATTTGCTTTCCGATTCTGTTTTTTTTCCTGATCGCTGCCATTTTTACAACAGATAAAAAGACATTTTCCGATATTTTCTCCAGATAGAATCTGGAGTCTCAATCCTGGAGAAGGGGATATGGTCAAAAAACCAAAGGTTATCTGTCTGAAAACTTGGAGCTGGTTTTGAAGTTGAGCTGTTCTTGATTCTGGAAAAGCGAAACTAATCTATTCATTTTCACCACATTTAACCACGCCTTACACGGGCCAATCAAGAGAAGATAGATCTTTGAGAATATAAACCCGGAAGTAGACAACATTGCTATCAAAGAGCTAGATCATATCACATCATTCTGCGGCATTAAAAACTTGAGAAGTCATGTGTTAAGTCATGAGACCCAGTCTACTCCAAAAAAAGAAAAACTACAAAACGTGAGATTTGTGTCCTGGATCTTTCGATGATAGAATAGTGCTGGAAATATGTTAACAACAATTTTTTGAACCCGTTGAGCATAGAATTTAAAAATTCGATTGTACGGAATACATAATTTTGATTTAAGTATACTGGCATCTGGGAAGTCAGATTTTCATAAGAAAAAACTGGAGAACCCAGGAAAGAATGCGAGAAAAGGTTTGAAATCCTCCAGAGCAATGCAATGATAATGAAGAAAAAATGCCTATTCTCGATATCAGATGATGGCTGCATGCTCAGCCTTCGTTTCTATTTTCGCTGCTAAACTGTAGCTCGATTTGTCTTCATGATGTATTCGAGTAATGACGTCTGTAAACGAGAGAATCTCATGAATTTTACCCCTCTCCGTTATTGTGTCACCAATTTCGTAGTATCCTGCGTTGGTCTGAATGTGATCATTCAGTCTATTATCATCAAACCGCTAATCAGAATTATTCTCCCCATTTGTTTTTTTTACACCTTTTCGTCGGAAGCTTCCAGATTCATTTCATTTGTTGTGTACCTTTATTTTGATTTTCTTCGTTTAGAGAATTTAAGAGTACATTTTGTGGGCGATAGAAATCAGGAAGAATCATATGATCTTATAGTTAAGTTTTTCTTTTTGCCTGAGCTATTATGTATTTGAGGTCTTTTGGCACATTCCGGAGAAACATTAGGTTGGATATTTTTCCCTGATTTAGTGAAAGTCATCCATCAAACTAAACATATTTTGTTTTTCTTTCTGGTGGCAATCTGTGAATCTTGAACTTCACCTCCTGAAGAGATAAGAAATCTAAGACCAACCTCATGATTTCACAACTACTAATTACGCCTCCAAAGAGAGCTCCAGCACCCACTCACTACTTATACTACGAGTGTTAAATGTCTCTCTAGTAATCACAATTTTAGTAAAGACGTGGTGCACCTTCTTTCTATGTTTTCACGTTTTGGATACTGGAGACTCACGGGGAGTTTAAATTTCGATGCGTGAGAGAAAATACTTTTGCTTCGTTTTCGTTTCCAAACTCTGCGACCAGCTTGTTCACCTAAGAGCATACTTCATGAATTTTGGAGCTTCTAATAGTATTTACAATTTCTGACCTACTCATTTTCAGTTTACCCTGAACCTTGTCAACTTTTTCCTATTCCTACAATATGAAAGGTTAAAATTTTCAGCGTCTTAAAAAGTGCGACAATGAATGAATGGAAACCTAGAGAGTGCGATATGTTGCGAGCGAGAGTCCAGGAAGACGACCACATTGGCGCCAGATCTCATGGACGTTCTAATGAAACCAGACCTTACAGTAGAGCCTCAACCGTAGTCAGCCAGCATGCATCAAATCAGTCAGCGGATAACAGAAGAATAAGTCAATTGGACCAGAATGTCGATGGTCTCCGTGCGTCGTCATCTACTCCAGCTGTGATCAGACCAATTTGCCTGAGAGCTCCTGGACTTCCTGTTCAGTATACATCCTCACCACCGGGACAGCTGACTTCTGCAATGATACTCTCAGCTCTCGCGATGTGCAATCAGACTGTCGACTCCAGGTCAATGCCGAATCCACTGATGTCGACCTCTGGAAGTGTAGAAATTGGTGCTTCGTCAGGATTCGCAAAGCAGAATCTAGGAGATGATGGTAAAGTTGAGGTCGTTGAATCGCTTGGAGAAACCCAATCAACTGATCGAACTGCATTTGATGTCAACTATATTGGAGAAGCGTTTCTCCGAGCTCACAGGTGGGTACAAAAGGTTTCAGCAATGTAACTTTTTTGATTCCAGTGCTGTTATCAAACACGATGCTACTAACGGACACTCCGGACATCAAACTCCACTAGCCGCGTGAGTTGTTTTGTGGATCACCAAACATTTTTATTTGTCCCAGACTTTTCAGATGAATGAGTAAATCAGAAACCTGACATTGAGTAAACAACAAAAAGGTCACCTTTTTTCAGACTCGAAAAGGAAGACCATCAAGCGTGTGAATTTCTCAAAGTGGTTCGGAAAAAGACACGAGAGCAGGAGAGTCAGTCTAGCAACAAAAAAATCATGAGAAGGATCGCGGAGCTGGAGAAGAAGGCTGAACAGCTGGATTCGGATCTCAAAAGTGTGATGACGGAGACATCGAATCGAATGTCAGCATATGAAAGACAAGTCATGGTCCTGAGTGTCAGCCTTGTCAAGCTCACGGAATTTGTGTTTCAAAAACAAATGCCGGTACCACCTGAGCTCACCGACGCACTAGCCAAATGCCCGTTCCCTCCGGACTTTGGGAACCAATTCTCCGTTTTCTCTCCGAATCTTCACGGCCTCAACCCGCATGACAATGTTCAGGCCCAGATGCAGAATAGTGGAGGACTCAATGCTCAGTGAGATAATGGTCAATTTTCATGAACTCGCCTTCTTGAAACAACACCTAGGTAATTTCAAATCGTCAAACCAATTGGAGTGAAGATTTTCAGTTTGTTTCTTCATTTCACAGCATACTCCGTCTTCCTCCAAATCTCGACTCACCAGTCATCTTGAATAATATCCACAACATTCGATTCTCCTTGGTCTATTCTCATCGATTCTCAAACACATTTTAAGAAGTTTTGATTTCATTTTCACAACCAGCAATGATTTTGTTTTGTTTCAGTAAGTTGCTATCCTCTATTTGAACCATATTCCTCACGTATCCGTTCCCCACATCATATTTTTCCGTGTTTTATATATGATTCAATACATTATGTCTTCAAATAAACCAAACGAGTTTGCTGAGTTCTTCTGAATGATCCTGAAATCAGTAGTATGCCCTTACTCGTATTTAATGGATCCAAATGAATAAAAAACTGCGGCAACCCAAAACTGAATAGGAAACGGTATGAACGTGTGATAAAATTTCTGTTAGATTGGTATCATTGGAAAGTGAAGATTCTGGATTGTTGTCTCGCATTTTCAAATACTGCAGTCTACCAGTAGAAGTCTAGTTGTGAGCTTCTCCTGAAGAAGGGGTTATCCTTGTTTCCTTTGAAGGAGGTCTTTTTTCAAAACACTACCCATTTTTGTAACTCCAAATAGTATAGAGGCGATACCTCAGTGTCAGTTCGTTCTATCGCTTTCTGTACACGGTTCAACTTTCATTTTGCTTAGGTTTTCATCGTCGGCATAGAAATAGGTGGTGACGCTAATGAGCTACCTCAACGTGCGGCCCTCACGTCATCTCATGGTCCTCTCACTCTCCCTCTTCTCCAACGCACAGTCTTTACGTCATCCTATCCTTGCCCCTCGCAAGAGAGCATCCACGCGCACTCTATGGATTTGGGTTGTGTTACACGGTGTGATCCGCCACCACCATTCACTATTATTGACTCGTTATCCTTTACACGCAAAGGGCATGTGTTCATACAATATGATCGTTCTTAAGAGGTGACTGTTATCTAACGCCGTTTTTCCCGAACCATTGGAAAGTTGAGCTCTTCAGATTTCATATTTTCTATCATGTAATTGTTCTTTCCACTTTACCTTTTTGAACGTGGGTGAATGCACTATGTTGGTCATATTTGATATCACTCTTCACGATTCCCAGGTCCAGCGTACGGAGTTTTCTCAAGTTAATCTTCTTGCTATTTCTATCTTTCTAAACATGGCACAAGTTTTATTTTGCTTCACGAAAATGTTGTCATCATTGAAAATAAGGAGAGATGTACAGTACAGCTGATGAGCTCGGTTACCCCAACAGGCGGCCATCACGTCATCACATGGTCCTCTCACTCTCCATCTTTCCCCAATCAACCACCTTGGCCCTAGTTTGTAATGTTGTAGTTAGAATGATTGACTCATCGTGCACTCTTCATCCTCCACCCCGCGCGTGTATATCTCTTTGAGACGGTCCGGCCTCTCTCTCTCTCTCTCTCTCTCTCTCTCTCTCTCTCTCTCTCTCTCTCTCTCTCCCTCTCCTTCCCCCCTCCCCCCCCCCCC
>LR543400.1:26040-38572 GCA_900536305.3 Caenorhabditis sp. 40 LS-2015 | reverse complement strand
TCCCCCCCCCCCCCCCCCTTTTAAACTGTTTTTCAATACTTATGTGATCACTACTGATTTGATTTAAAATAAAATGAGAACGAAAAGTGGATGGAAAATTTAGGCAACTTACCTCACCAGCAAGTTTTTTTCAGAGGGGTCTTGAGAATTTTCTGAAAAGTTAGCCATAGGTACACTTTGACGCGCTGAGAACGGTGAGCAGATAATTATCTGCCCGTTGGTCACCAGAAGCTCAAAAATTTGGCTGAAAGTTTCAGCCATTTTTAACGCATTTCAATCCCTCTCTCCTCTCTTCCCTCCCGCACTTTCCTCACTGCCCTCCAGTGCAGCCATCTTCGATGGCAGCGTGGTGTAGGTGGGAAGAGCGGGGGCTGGGAATGGTTACTCTGTGGTTCGACCCCGCCTTGCTGAAATTTTTTAAATTTTTTTTAAAAGTCTATTTTTTCATGATTTTTTCACATCTCGTAGAGCAAGGCTCAAATTACATGATGTCGTCTTGGAAACACACCGGATTCTATAGATTTCAGTTTTTTGAGAGAACAACTTTTTGACGAGATATCCATTTTAGATTCATGAGAAACACGACATTCTATAGAATCCGGTGTGTTTCCAAGACGACATCATGTAGTTTGAGCCTTGCTCTACGAGATGTGAAAAAATCATGAAAAAATAGACTTAAAAAAAAATTTTAAAAATTTCAGCAAGGCGGGGTCGAACCACAGAGTAACCATTCCCAGCCCCCGCTCTTCCCACCTACACCACGCTGCCATCGAAGATGGCTTCACTGGAGGGCAGTGAGGAAAGTGCGGGAGGGAAGAGAGGAGAGAGGGATTGAAATGCGTTAAAAATGGCTGAAACTTTCAGCCAAATTTTTGAGCTTCTGGTTACCAACGGGCAGATAATTATCTGCTCACCGTTCTCAGCGTGTCAAAATGTACCTATGGCTAACTTTTCAGAAAATTCTCAAGACCCCTCTGAAAAAAACTTGCTGGTCAGCAAGAACGGGAATTTTAGGTCACACAAAATCCATTGGAATGAATATGAGAGCCCAAATTGTCATATCACAAAGAAAAAAAATGTGATCTCTTAATAGGATCCGCACAAAATTGTGTTCCAATTAGTGTTATAATCTTAAGCCCGGCATTTTAAAAATTCGGTGTTCGAAAGTTTCACTCAAAAACAATTTTCAGGAAATCAGCAAGTTTCAAGATGAAGATTGAAAATGATTTTTTGTTCTAATCTATGAGCTTTAACTTTTCTACCGTGTTTTTCACGTGACTCATTTTGCCTGATGTCTTCATTTGTCAAATGTTCGGAGTTTGATAAAGTTCCAAGAGAAGACTATCTATCTCTGTCTCTCTCCACATGGGAAATTGGAATCGTGTGTAAATAGGAAGTGAGCAACACTCTATCCCGTTCCTGACTCAGTAGTGATAACACCCCGATGTTAGATGCTTGTAGCCGCTGACATATTGACTACGATTTCATATATTGCAATTTGATTTTTTGAACAGAAATCCTGAATTTGAAATCCAAAGGAACTTTGTTTGAGATCCTACGCACTTTATTCAAAAATGTAACACGTTTAGAATTCCGCTCCCAAAAACCAACAATGACTTCAATCAAAACCAAAAAGTGTTTCGAATGACACTCGGTTGCACCCAATGAAATGTGTTATTGACAAGTTTCACAAACAATAATAAAACCCCCCAGAATGATTCGAGATCGATGGTGTTGTGTTCAGTTCTGGAACAAGCCGACCGGGAGAAAACATGAGGTGCTGGTTTCGGAAAAGCGACTGCTGAAGCACTGAAACGAAAACATTGATAAGTATTGTTGACTAGACTTAACGAGTTTTTTCTTATCACCTCATAGATCATCAGCAGCTCTCCTTTCGGCAAGTCGTTCGGGGTGGGTGTCATGAAGAATGGGCCGAAGAGGTCGGTTTTGGATCTGGAAAAGTATTGTGAAAATGTGAAGTGAAAGTCATCAAAATATCCAAAATATTCAAAGATGTCGATCAAGATTGGGGGTCCGAATGTTGACAGTTCGAATGTTGACCTAGAATGCTCTACACGTAAAATGTCAAAGTGGAACAATAATTTTGTGGAGCACTGAAGTAATACGTTATATAATGGAATATTCCTATTCTTCTAGAACACTGTTTCTGGTTCTCTGTGACACGCTAATCTGGCGCCTCCAATATGAAACTCATTCATGTTTGTTGTACATCATTCAAGTAATCAACCAGAGACAAACTATAGTTAAGTCAAGTTGAAACAAAAAAAGAAATTACAAAACGAGGAAATTTGAAATCAAAAGAGCAATAACTTCTCAACTAATGTGACGAAAATGTGATTCGATTGTGCACGTTGTGCACGTGGAAACTGTTTGCTCACATTACGTTTCAACATTGTTCATATGTTTCTCTGATAAATGTAGAGAAAACTTTGGTTGGAGGTCACTTGAGTCTTGGTTGAGATTCAGTGTTGAAATTTTCAAGGATCGAAAATAGAATCCGATTAGCTCTTGTTAGAGAACTATTTTTAATACATTGTATTTGAATTATAGAAAATTTTGAAAACTTAGAGACAAGACCTCTATTGCAAATGCCGGGATATACTAAAATGGCCTCAGAAAAAGTAAAAGAAAGTTAAGACTACAAATGTAAAATCTTGACTGTCGACCTCAACAAAAATCATGTGTCAGTTACAGTAGTCGTGTGGCAGAAAAAGTGGTCAGAGGGTTACTGTGGATGGGTTTCAGTTTTAATATATTGTATCCTCCTGTCCGAGAATATTCAAACGACCCCATGAAAAATGTAAATGAGCCAGTTTTCAATTCGAGAAGTCTAGAGTAAACACTTTGCTCCGAACACTCAGCATTAAAATTTATGTATCCACTACAGTATTACTAGGCAACTATACCACTTTTCTTTCAAATACTTACTGCGCAAAGTAGACTCCCGGCTTTTTGAAAGCCGCCAACGCATATTTATGAATCACCCTCGGAGTCTTGTCCACAACTGCTATGACTTTTTCCTTCAGTTGGATGATTCCATTTTCCCTGAAACATGATTTTTTTGAGTGATCCGCGAATGGTTTTCTTTCAACTCACCCCTCGTAGAACTCCTTCTCACTTTTTTCGTAAAACTCCTTTTCAGATCTATTCATGAGATCAGTGATAAATGAATCCAGGAAACTCGAATTGTCCGAACTGTTGGACTCCTCGGACGAGGAGCTCAAGCTCTTCTCCAGAGGGCAAAACCGCTTGGCGTACTCGCCCGCTCCGCACTCAACATCATTGGTTCTCTTCATACTAAAACAGACTGAAAAATCGCAACAATTTTCAGCGAAAAATCGTCACGTAATGATAAGAAACGTTTGAAGTTTTCCTGGAGAGGGGAGAGTGAGAAGAGAGTTAGACGTTAGTCGAAATAAGAAGGTCAAGGTACACAATTCCAGCAGGTAAACATAGAGATCTGTGGAAAAGCAAAGAACATGACATGTAGAATGAGCAAAAAGGTGTATCATGTGTAGACAATGATGTCAACTGATAGTGATATGGTACCTATTGGTTCTAGTTTGCAAACTGATTGAAAAAAATGAAGTTGTTTGTGTTTGACTGCAAATTTGTTTTCAGAAGAGGAAGTTCGAGGAAAATCTCCATTTCTAACATCTATCTCAAAAACCGAATTGGTTCTTGGATCCTAGTGTTTGTAGCCTAGAGCGTAGAGAAATCTGATCAAACGTCTTCTCCTTTGCAAGGCAATCATAAAAGCAGAGAACTCTTCGCGGATATGTGAGAAAGATGAATTTGACTTTTTCTTCGTCTTCTTTTTTACAGATGGCCTTTGGAGTCAATCCAGGAATTTGTTTACCCGCCGAGATGCACGTACGTGTGTTAGAGTGTGTGTGTGTGCATAAGTGACCAGAAATTATGAAAGGTGGTGACTCGATTCGCACTGGAACTGGTGAACTTTTGAGCTGGAAATTTTACTCGCTCTGAAGTGAAACATGGGGATTTGACACACCATATTATACTAAAAAAAGGAAAAATGAGCGGTTAGAGCAACCGCTCTCTCCTTTTTTCCATTCAATAGGAAGAGTGGGGGAGAAGTCAAAATGAAAAAGTCTCAATCAAAAATGTTGCACTTTAATACATTATGAATGCTCAATGTGCATCGCGGAAGGCACCAAAGCACAACACTAGACACTAGTTTTGATCCGAGAAAAGTAACACAATAAAAAAAAACAAAATGATTTCACATTTAGCGAGGCTGGTCGAGAGAGCAGAATACCTTTTTTCGATCAGTCCCAGAAATGATATCATCTTTCTCTAGAGGTGAAGGAATCCCAGAATAGTCTAACCGGACATTGAGAATAAGGATGTGCGATATCTGCCAAGTCAGAAATTATGTGGAGTTTATGCATTGAGGTGTGATGACTTGTTGTTGGTGTCCAGGAATTAGAGTGCTCACTACTTCTACGCATAGATCTTTACTATCGAAATTTCCAAAAAACCGATTTGATTCACTCTGTGCGTTTTCTTTAAGTTGGCTTTTTATAAAGCCTGAATTTCGGATTTTGGATGACCTATTTGTCTATCTGCCCAAACTTCTTGTTGTCTAAATATTTGCTCGAAAATATGGTGCATTTTTAACATACTCACCCTTCGAACGGTCTTAACTATTTTTGTAAGTTTCACGACTGCTAAAAGTTTGTGAGAGTAGAAATCTATGTAGTACGTTTGAAGCCTAGTTTTCATTTTGTACATGTAAGATGTTAGAGGAAGTCTGCGACGTGTATCTCAACCGGTATAATTTATAATACTGACTGCAAATTCTGATTTTTGAAAAGAGTCTTCCCTTTTGATTGAACATTCATGATGATCACACGAAAATGTATAACGAATGTGTCACAATTTCTAAAACCGTTTGAACACTTTTCACAAAACCAGGAAGTTCTTTCTGTTCGTTCTGACCAAAATGACTAATCCTTGTCTAGACGCAATAAAACTGGAGTGCTCAAAACTCTGTGTAGTTTACGACATTGAAAACGTTAGAAGACGTGCCTCTTCACAATTTGAACTCTTGGACTGAGAGAGGAAAACGAATGATCTATGGATTCGAAACAGAGAGCTAATCTGTTTTTGTTCTTGTTCTTCTTGATATGTTCGCCTTCAAGTTAATCACCTGTTGGAGGTTGGCATATTGAAGAGATTATGAGGTTTTTATGTTCAAATAACGGGACGTTGCATTCCTTGGCGATGAATTAAGCATTTGGAATATTCAGGTGCATGAAAAGTCAGAACATGATGGCACATAGAAAATTGAAGTTTTTGTGATAGCTACAAGTGCTTCGTTTTTTTTTGGATTTTTGGGGCATGCAAGTAAAGAGAGAGGGATACAAAAAGAGTTAATGACATTCTCGCTCAGCAATCGGGAGCTCTTCCATCATAGAGTACGAGGAGACGAAGCCGAGAACAAAGTTGATGCATTGGCGGAAGAGAACGATGACTGAAAAACGGAGAAGATTTAACTTTTGGGAGTGTACTTTTGGTTTTTCGAATCGCTTGGGAAAGTAATAACGGAAATTGTGCTTTCCACTTTCCGGTTTGTTTTAAAACATCAGAATTGCTTGACCAACACATCACTTGTATGAAACTGATGTTACGAGGTGATGTGTACTTCAGGGTCACGTAGAGTGGACGAATAGTGGTTCACAAGAAAATGTTATGAAAGGAATATGAGATCTCAGAATCTGGTTATTGGATGGAGGAGGGTTCACAGTATCAAGATCTGCTGTTGACCTCCAAAGGTCAAATTGTGATTTTAAAAAGCTCGGAGAGATAAGATCTCTGACTTTTTCTTCCAAAACTGAAATCTAGAGACATCTCCGATCGAATGAGAACCAACTACTTTGAAGACGTTAAATTTTTGGTTGATTCGTGTAAAATCTAACTTTCTGGGTTTTTTAAATTTCAAACTACAAAAAACTCATTTCGAGCCTAATGAATCGAATCCACCCTACCCGAGAAACAGAACAATTTCTATTCTCGTTCTATTTTTTCTATTCGTTTCTATTTTCAGAACACGATTATACCCTCCTAACAACTTACGTATTATCAAAGCCACGAGCACTCCGATGATGAGCTGGATGTGGTACCATCCGCGTGGCTTGACAACCACCTCGACCATCCCGTCGGCGGTACCCTCGGTTCTGATGAGGTGCAAGTCCAAGCAATCGAATCTGGTCAACAACTTCTTGGAGAGCTTGATCTCGTGGAACGTGGTGCTCGCTTTCAGGTTGATGGCACTTCCGTTGCAGCTGCTCAGATAGACACCAGCTCCCGGTGGCGAGATGTTGACGACCAGGTAGAGATCGTTCTCATCCGACCAGTTGACAGCGGCAACAATGTTTGCTGTGGATCCTCGGAAGACGACGCCGGTGTTATTCCCAATGTCAAAGTAGACAGATGCGTTCCACCCAAACTTCATCTCCATCGGCTTCACTTGCTCCTCGTAGTGAGAACCCAAGTTTGCTTTGTTCATCATATCGAACGCGGCGACGATCTCCTCGCGACTGGCGTTCTTCTGGAGCTTGCCAGCAAGGACCATCGAAAGTCCAGCGACGACAGCGGCAATCAGTAGGAGACGCATAATTCTACAAAAAAAGAGATGGGAAAATTGAAAAAAAAAGTTTTAGCAGTAGTAAGGGAAAAGTAAACAGCATCAAGGTTTTTCACGGGATCATAATTATAGGGAAACCTAGCATAGACCAAGCATGTGTATATGTTGCCTAATGATTTTTGAACCGACTATACTAGAACGATTGGTGCTCTCTGGAATGGTTTTTATGGACTCTGAATGTCTCAATTTTCATCGAAATTTGTATATATTAAGGTGTCGAGTATCGCAGGATTGTTTAGATTCTGCAAAAGCCATGAACTTTCCAAACATCAGATTCTGCACTTTCGGAGTGAGAGAAACTCGAAGAACTAGAAAGGATGAAAAAGAAAACCATCGGGCACAGGACGCCCCCGGTTGATTTACGGGCAAATGTGGATGGGTCCCTTCAATCTCGGTGTCAGTCTTTGAGATGGCCAAAATTGGAAGGCGCCCTCTCCATCACCCCCACCAAAATGTCAAGTCAAGTGCATTCGAAAAATGAATGCACATCTTTCTTTTTTTTTTGGAAAATGGGTCGTTCTATTTTCGAATTGGGATACTACGGGGCGAGCTCGAAGAAATGTGGAGGAGGAGGAGACGGGAACCGGAAAAATGTGAACGAATAAATGGCCGCCTGTCAAATGTGATTCGTAAATCAGAGTTTTGAAAGGAAACGAATGAATCTTGTGATGCTGGAATGGGGGTGGTGGCGGGAAATTTATTTCTGTTTTGACTTTCTCCGGGATACGGTAGTCTAGCTCCAAACCTACTGATGACATCGGTCCGGAACCTTCGGGCTCATAAATGTTAGACTGTCAATCATATCTCCTAGTGCCCACTATCTAGTAAAAAAACTGTGATAAGTTGGAGCAGGAACTCTGCAGAGTCAGTTCCTTCAAAATTTTTTTCTAAGTGACATTCTCGTGAGAAATTATTAATTCGTTTATGTGAATAGTCTTTCGGATCCGGTCTTTGAAATCGCAGAAAAAACTTTAATTTTGAGAAAACATCTGAAAGTCAAGTGACGATTGCTGAGAATTCAGGATTTTGGAGCGAAATGCTTCCAGAAGAGGTTTCAGTACTTCAAAACGCTCCGTTTGGACCAGCAGGTAAAGTTTTAGTACCAAGTAATAAACTCGGAGAAGAACTATTTCACCTATAGTATTTCTTCTCATAGACCGGTCGTGTTTTCCACAGGATGATTTTTTGTTTAGTTATTTCGACTATCACTTACAAGAAGAATGCATGACTTCTGATAACTCCGGTCAATGAAGAACTGACCTTGCAGAATGTTTGGACTATCCGAATGGTCACATCGCAAAGATGCCTGTTGATTAGAAATGGTCAGTCAGCACCTTAGAAAACGTATAACTTGAATCCTGTAACCTTTTCTATTGACTTTTTGCGAAAATCTGGATTTACGGGGTTATTAACTTAACCATGACGTTTCTGTGTGTGATGGGTACCACTGGAAAAAGAAGGGCTTCTAATGTATACATATTGTTTTAGTAACAACTATCGACCTTCTCAAGACCTCCTCATTCCAGTGGCACCCATCACATACAGGAGTTTTATGGTCATATTCAAATTATTCTCTCAGAAGAGAAAACCAGTTTCGAAAAGAACAAAAATTACCGAGAAGAAATTTTTGCAGAAAAAATTACCTCTCGATGAACTTTGCATTCAGTTTTCTCCTGTGAAACTTCTGATTTAAAATTTCACCAGGTTTCAGAGCACAAGGGCTTTGATAATTGGAAAGTAACCAAATAGATCTATTGAGTGGCTCTATTGTCGATACGAAAAATAAACAATAAAACGCATGAAAAAAGGCAAGAAGGGAAATAAGGAATCTTCAATTTCCTCTCCCTCCGCTATGAAAAGGGGTACCTCGGTATTAGAAAATGAGGATAAATGTGTTCCGCCCCTCGGAAATATGGAATATGAATTGCACTTGTCAGATTTGCGCCGTAAATCAAAACCAAGGGACCTCAAAAAACCAAACGAAAATCTTGTGACCGGAGAGGGGGGTCTATACTAATTTTGATTTGTAAGTGACATTTGATGTCTTTTTTGATTTCCAGTAGGGTATGGTAGTCTAGTGTATTTTTTCGTGACGAGGTCTTATGGAACGAAACGAGACAAACTTTTTCACTAAGGAATGGTTTGAACTGGGTATGGAACTTCAGTACGTGATGGGTACCATTTGAAAGAGGAAGTCTTGAAACCTATAAAACCGTTTTCAAAATCTGCTAAAGGCTTACATGAGTCGAGTTATACCTTTTGAAGCAGCGCACAACAAGGGGGCTCGCCTGCGCGCAATGGACTCCCCCCTGTTGTGAACTGCAAATGCAGACTTTAAAAACTCATAACTCGACTTCTGTAGGTCTTTAGCAGATTTTGAAAATGGTTTTATAGGTTTCAAGACCTCCTCTTTCAAATGGTACCCATCACGTACTGAAGTTCCATCCCCACGTTCACACCATTCCCTAGTCAGACAAAAATACAAAAGGGAAAAAAGTTGTGAAGGAATAAAAAATAGACAGACGATTGTAAACTCGTAAATTCTAGTTCTGTTTCTTGGGAATATCTATCTATCTATCGAAAGTGGAGAATTTGCGAAGTTTATTGCCCGGAACTTCTGAGAGCGTGTGAAAATTTAAAGCTAAACTTAGAGTTATTAGATTTTTGAGAAAATTTTTTTTGTTCACATGTTCATTGAAATCAAAGAGCAAAACCGAATTAACGATTGAATCGGATACAGCCACGTCTTCTCTGTCGACGGGTCTGATGATGAACTCCGCGGTGGGATTGTGGCGAGCGGTTGGCCGTCTGAAAACAATCGATTTTGTTGTTAGAAGAGAACACTCAGGGGAGCCATTTTTCGAGTATAATAATACGTCGTCTAGTACAATATCCACTATACAAATGAGGATACCCATATACCTAGAAAGACGCTAGGAAGACAGGGTCAAATGGGTTTCGGAAACAACTCCGTAGAGTGAGCCATCATGGATTTTTACCACCCCTTACCTGGCCATCCGCGACTCGAATGGGACCCTTTCCTGGTGGCTGAGGAAGATACTTGGAGACCATTTGGAACAAAAGAGACGCGAAAAGGACACCCAAGATGAACAGCATGGCGAGAAGAAACTGTATCAGAGGGGGAGTTTCGTCGTTCGATTCCTTACGGGTATCTTTTATAGCCCTCCGTTTCCACCCCATCATATTAGATTATGCAAAAATATAAAAAATAGGAATCGAGATTTTCTTTTCGGTTTTCTTCAGTTTTGTAGCGGAAGGGAATGTTGGCTGCGTCTTGAAAAAAAAAAGAATTCTCTGATGTTCCACATTTCTTTGGAATAGGGATATCTGTATCTGATAAGACGTATACCTGGTAAAGAACTCATTTGAATCGACAGTTTCGAAGATGGCTTACCTTCTGAAAGTTAAAAATCGTCAATAACGATCCAGTTTTGTAAACGACTCTGATCCTCCATACTCACATGGAGATTCCTAGGCTCCACCAGTTGAACATTTTCTTAGAATTTGGGTCAACGAAATACTGTCCACCCAGGTTCATAATCTGGAAAGAAAACTGAAAAAATGTTCACACGAATTGAGTTACGACCTCACAATGTTGTGGCCCAGTGAGATACATATACGACGAAAATGTCCATTTCCCCCGAAGTTCACATTCATTACTTAAATTTTGTCGATTTTCATTTCAAAATCTCAATGGTCAGTTTCAATTTGACTCAGAACAAGAAAAAGGATTCAGTCCAAAAATTCAGGCGATTTCCTTGTCAGATTATTGTCAGTGTGCTGAGCTACAAATGAAATTTTGGGCCACGGAAGCGGAAACTGAAAACGAAAAACGAAAAGTCTGAAGCACCTGAAGATGAGAACAACAGATAATGTGGGACACGATACTACTACCCAGACGTGTTCCGGATCCCCTTAAACTTTCCAAATGTCGATATTTGGTACACCCCCCATTTGTGCGTACCCATAATAATCAAAACACTTAAATTTGATCGAATTATTTCCATTGTTCGTTTTGATCTATAATCCCCCAGCTCTTCTAGCTTCTCTTCTTCTTCTTCATATTTCTGTTTTGCTCCAACATTCTAAACAAAACCATTTTGTTATATTTTATAGACTTCGACCGTTTCTTTTGTCTTTTCTGCATTATTTGATCCTTCATATTAGAGTTATTGCCTCCTCTTCCTCTTTTCAGATTCACTTTATTTCTCTTGCCGTTTTCATTTTCTGCATCTTGGATTTTGATCTTTGGATATAACTAAACGTCATCGAATGCTCTTTGACCCAGGATCCCATATTTATTTTACATAGTATCTTCGATTTCAAAACAATAAAGTAAGATAAGTAGTTGGATTGAAACTGATGAGGGAAGGAAAGAGTATCGTTGAGGGTCAGGTAGACTAGTCAACTTTGCTGGAGAGCACAGTATAAAGAAAACAGTGACTAGAAAATTGAAGAGTAGCTAAAGCTTTGGTGTGAAGGCACATGAAGGTTGAATGAAACGGGACTCGAGAAATTAGTGAATCAGCACAGAAATGGGATGCCATTCATGAACATCATCTCGTCCAAAACTTGATCGATCGATGGGTTGCGGATTTGGTCGAGCTGAAAGACAATGGGTATTTTGTGGATGAAGTCAAAGTTTGAGGTTTTAGTCTTGGTTTTGATTCATTGACGCGAAGTTCAGGTTTGCAGAATTCAAAATCTGGAAGACCTAACCAAGCAGACTCAGATTCTTCTAACTCACTGGAGCAGTTTCGGCGACCATCTTGCAGTACAGGTTCTGAAGGTACCGATTCCCCTGGAGCATCTCTGGAACTCGAATTGATGCATATTTAGATGAAACAGAAATGAACGGGGATCTTGGGCTGTGCTCCAGTCCAGGCCCACACTTCAGCGGGAATCGTTCATATCTCATCTTGCTGGGACTCGGGAAGCATGGGATTGGGGCCGGGAGTCCATCTTTGAACTGAAAACAGGAACGAATGAAGTCAAATTCCAAAAGTTTGGATTCTTACAGGTGGTCTATTTTCGACGAGCTTCATTTTGCGAGCAAGTCTGCTTGCAATAATAGTGTTCTGATTCTTCTGGACGATAACGTTGATGAGTTGCTCAAAATATGGTGATGTTCTGCATCGCGAGACCCTCTCGATGACTCGGTGCTTCTTGACCATTGACTCTGGGATGGTGAATCTGGCGATTTCCTGAAGAGCACATGCCACCTGAAAATTCATATTGAGACTCTCTTCTACAGTAATCTTGCACTCTCACATTTCTCCCCTCTTGCAAATCACGGAGCAAGAGCACTAGACGTCTTTCATTGAAAACATTTCCAATCTTTGGTTGGGCAAACATTCCAAGTGTAATTTGCTGAAATTTGTGTCATGTTTCATGGCAAGGGAGGGTCACGTGAATATAGTTCGCTGTCACAAACGGACAAGGAAACAGAAAAAAAAACTCAATGTCTAGCGATAAGGAGAAAGTGAAAGTTGTCACAAAAGGTGGAAATACTACAACGACAACTTTTGGTCTTCCGAAGACACATACAATTTCTGGTGGACAAACTTATCATTAAGAGTGTCTGGAGGGAAGTTTGGTGTGCTCTCAAAAGGTGGCACGAGCAGGCACAAGTTTCGCTCGAAAAGTGACACATTTGGAACAGAACATGACTAGACAGGTGTAGCCATGCTGTGAACAGGAGGAGAGAAACAGAACAATATGGAAGGCATCAATGGAATCGAACCATTGCTCTCTTTGTAGTTCGTTTTGTCAATATTATAAAGAATAAGAGCATCATGAGAGAGTGGGGGGGGGGGGGGG
>LR543400.1:0-26000 GCA_900536305.3 Caenorhabditis sp. 40 LS-2015 | reverse complement strand
TGGGGGGGGGGGGGGGGGGGGGGGGGGGGAAGAAGACTGATGATTCAGCACAGTTTGTTTCGTCGACAACAAGAATTCGAGGAGAATGAGCACAGGGAAGAGAAAAATGAAGAAGAGATGGGATGGTAGGAAACGCACTTTGCCATCAATTTTCCAATATGAAAATCGGGGAAGATTGACATTGAAAAGTTTGTGTCAGGTCTTGAAACGTTGAAACGAGAACTGAAACGAAACAAACAATCTTGGAGATAGTTCGTTCAATCTAAACGTCGGGCAGAAATAGAAAAAGAAGAAGAACAGTGCAGCAGCAGACTGATAACAGACTCACAAATAAGTGTCATATCAGTCGACCGAGTGGTATTGGATTGACAGTTCGAGAACAGTTGATCGGTTGAATGTTGCGATGTTGAAGTCAAAGTAGAAAAAAATGATAGAGAAATGGAAAGTGACAGATGTTTTAACCTGATAAAATTGTAAAAGGAAGTGGAATATGAAGAGAAAAAACCAATTCTCTATACCCATTATTGTGTGAGGAGGGATACCCAAAAATAGAAAGAGCCGAATGAAATAATAGGTTAGAAAAAGCCATTCGGATATTCAGGAAACGATGTTGAATGAGAGGCGCGGACGGAGGACTACTGTGGTTGGGTACGGCTTCTGAGAAGGACATCATCTTTTTTCTTCATTTCTGCTTTTTGCACATACGCCAGTATCTTGGTGGCCAATGAAAAGTGTTTTGGATTTCACTTTTCCAGATTCTTTTCTTGGCTCTTTCGGTTAACTTTTCTGATGTCATTTGAAACTTAAAAGTTCAACCGACCCCACAGACTTCAAAAAAAATCTGAAATGATAGCTTTCAAAATTTCTAACTAGAGTATCCGAGGAATAGTCTTCCAAGTTGAACTCTAAAAACTTGGGTGTTTGCTATCCACCTTCAATAAAATCTGAGAAAAACAAGAATTCACATTTTGAAACTTTTCAGAAACTTCAACCGTCAGAATACTGTTGTTTTTCAAAGAAAAAGTGAAATCTGATCACTTTATGGGATCATAATTGATATTCCAGAAACTCAAAGATCAGAATCTTCAAATTTTTAGTGTCTCATCCTAGAAAATTCAAAGTGAGTCTTCCTGGTATTTCAAAAAATCTCAGAATATTATTCAAGAATTATTGAATGTTACAATTTACTCTCATCTTCAGGACTCTCCCTGAAAGTGCAAACAGTATGGCTAGAGAATCATGAGCGATTTTCAAATTTCAAATGTGTGAAAGTGAGTGAAAATCTGAAACCATCAGTTGGTTCAGGATACAAAATGGCATTCGGGTGCATTTTTCAATTTTCGACTTGTTTCTTTTCTCTAGGTCCCACCTTCCCTTCGTGCTCTTGTCTCCGATTTCAATCTTTCTCAAAACAGAGCTCAGTAATCCCACAAAGTTCCGGAAAAATTGGAACTCTGAAAACCATTTTCCAAGTCCCCAAAAACTTCCTCTTTCAACCTATCTTCCCTGAAAGACAAAAAAAATGTTGTACACCTTCGAACGGTCCTGTACCGTAACCCTGAAGTGTGCTCTTCTAGTTTCTCATGAATAATATCACTTCATGACTCTTTTCTCATTGTTTATACATCACCATGTAAATTTATGAGCTGGTAAAATGTGTGAGCTTTCTCTGCTTCTCACTCATTGTTGATACTATTTTGCCCCAATCATTTCCATACTCATTGCTCAAACAGTGGTAGACTGTTTAGAGAGGCATCACATTAGAATATTATCACCACCGCTGCTCTCACCTGACACGCCCACAGATGCATACCTGATTCAAATCAGCCAAAGGGATAGATATAGTTGTTTTAGGGAAAGGTACGAGCACGAAAACATCTAAAAGTGCCAGGCTCGAAAGTGTCATCACTTTTCAATGAGCTCACATTATCCAAATTAGGTGCAGTCATATGGGCAGTTCACGGTGTTTTGCTCGATTACTTTTGATCATTCTCAGTTTCGATTCACTTGATCAAGACTTTTTCTAAAGTCCTAGACTTCATATCCAAAATTGAACTAACGAATTTGAACCTTCAGATCGCCTGTCAATCATCAGCCACTCTAGATAGTACAACCCATAAATCTACATGCTCTTGAGTCTGAGACTTAGTCAAAACCAAAAGTGAAGCAAATTCGAAACGAACAACTAGTGAGACTGCCAATTTTCTAATGCACCTCGCCAGTCGTAAAACATCTTTTTTTTGTCGTTTCTTCCCGGATTTAGAACTAGGAGTCCTCGTTTTACGACGTTTGAGGAGGAGGTGGGAGGTGAAGCTTTTTTGGTTTGACTCTTCTTTTCCAGCCGCTGAGAGAGATAAAAAGTCGACCTGTCTTTTTTGAGGCGGTTTCATTGAGAATGGGAATCTGCATACAGGGTGGCTGAAAAGTATTGAGACACATGTTTTGT
This sequence comes from Caenorhabditis sp. 40 LS-2015, assembly GCA_900536305.3. Classification (NCBI taxonomy): domain Eukaryota; kingdom Metazoa; phylum Nematoda; class Chromadorea; order Rhabditida; family Rhabditidae; genus Caenorhabditis; species Caenorhabditis tribulationis. The sequence continues at coordinate 23,554 of LR543400.1, read as the reverse complement.
GGTATATTCTCTAAAACAGAGCGTTAGCAACAAAACCAACTAGATTTTCTCAACAAACGGAAGTAATGCAACAGTTATTGAGAAAGATATTTGAAGTTTGAACCTTTGTTCTTGTTGCACGCCTTCAAATGAATCGGTGAAAAATTGACCGTGCGCCGCAGCTGATATCCGTCTTTGTCATTTCATAACTCGAGAATAGCTTCATCAAAATTGTCGAGGTTTTTTGTGGGTGCAAGCTTAAACCTTTATCTTTGAGTACTCATTGACAAAACAATGTCACGGACAAAGGCCCGCTGACGAAGAAGGTCAGAAGACCTCCACCTCGTATGCTGGTAAATACACTTTGAGGGCCGATTTGGAGATTTTGAAGCCGTGAGACGGTGACAAGGCTTTTTGAAAATTGAATTGTTGCTGGTCAAAATGACTAGTGACAAGGAAACACGTAAACCTCTCCAAAACCAAATTTTTGTAAACTTCCGAATTGTAATCCAGGATTCTATCAGTAAACACTACTAAAGTATACCGTCCGATATCTCGCCTGCTCAGGCCAAAACGGATTTTTGAAACAGCTTCCGGGAAGATAAAAAATATTTAGCAGATATCGAGTGATCATTTGACAACTATTTCCAAGTGTTTTGACCTTTTGGAAGCGCCTCGCTAGTGAAAATCCCCCGACGTTCCGAAGGAAAGCGTATAGGCGGCGCACCTAGGTGTCGTTAAAAAACTACGTGGGTTTTTTGAGCCGATTTTTTTCCAACTGGTTTCGAAGGTACTGTCTACGACAGATACATTAATTTGTGATACCCACGTCATTTTTCATGACGGCTTGGGCATTTTCATGTCTGATCTGATCGTTTGACTGATCTTTCTGCGTAAGCCTCTGAATCCTCTTCTCGATGATTCACCAGATTCTATGACTGTTCACTGAGCAAGGTATTCTACTTTTTAGTTGCCCATGGTCATGTTCTTCAATTGTAAACCGCTAGAAAACCTTACGGACCGGTGATGGACCGATGTTAGCTCCGTGAACAATATGGCTGACACGAGTAACACGGGACAGTGCTGCCGCATTGAGAAGAAGCTTGCATAGCAAACGTGAAACGAGTCGTCATGACAAATCTTCTTCAGGGCATCTAATATAACTCTTCTACTCTCGAAATATTTCAAAAGTTTTCGAAAATCGCTCATGGCACGGTGCCAAGAGCCGTCATAACAAGTGTCTCAATACTTTTCAGCCACCCTGTATACGTATGTCGGTTTCCCAATCAGTTTTTTTTCTTCTTTCATTTCTCACGAAGTTGTTCTAGAACAGAGACATCTAGAAGAAAGTGTTTGTTCTTCAAATTGATAATCCTAGTTTTGGAGGAGCCCAATATTGTATTTAGTACATATAGAACCGTTCACTTCTGTAGTAGAATTTCCACGAGAATGTATATTCTTCAGTTTCGTCACATCTAACGTTTTTCTTATCACAAAGGGCTCTTTGAAATGCAAATTTTGAAGATGAAAGAGGCATCCTTTGTAGGAACCGACAGAAGAGGTTCTTTCATTTAGTCACATCTCGGGTTCTCAAAGTTTGCATCACAATCGTATTTTCTCGACTATTTCCTCCACAAAAGACGAGAGGCTTTTCCTTCTTCTTTTTTTTTGCCATCTATCTATTATTCTGTTCATTTTCATATTTACAGGTTTTCAAACTCGGTGTACTGTCACTTCAAAGTTTATCGAATAGATCGTCAAAACAAGATGGATAATCTGGAACAAACAATTGCTCCGGAGGTTGCACTGCAACAATCGAATGAGGTTCTCGGAGCCACCGTAGCTAAGGCTACTCCATTGGTTGCCGCTGCTCCAGAAGCCTCAATGACTACAAGTGCTTCATCTCCATCGGCTGCTGTCGCTCAACCTGGTCCAGCACCACCAGCATCGAAGAAGAAGAAGAGGGTGAGAAAGTCCAGGGGCAAGAAGTATAGACCTGCTAATCCTGAAGGTAAGTCTCTGAAATAGAGGAGAACCGCAATAAGCACAATCCCAGTTCAGATCCTGCCAGACGCCCTCACTTGCGTGCCGATGAGAAGATCTTCTCTCCGTATCCACTTGTCTACAGCTGGGTAACCCATAGACTCCTTCATCTTAGATCTAAACCCTCTCAAAATTTCAGAGCGTTGTCATGTTCGAGAAACTCTACCATGAGCACGCGCACATCAACTACGCAGATCGAATTGCTGAGAAAGGAGAGGACGAGATGTGGACCGCGTTCTACAAACGACTCCAGGCCGCAAGAATCGCCGCCGAGGGGGCAAAGAAGGTGGAGGAAGCAGTTGGCGCTGAGTCCGGAGCATGTTCACCAGGATCAGACATCATCTACCTGTCTGGACTGACTCCACAACAAACGGCCGACTCAACCACTCTCCCGAGTATTCAACACGAAGCAACTTCGCCAGGAGCCCAATCCAGTGTCTGCTCTTTGCTGCCAGCAGATCCAAGCGACTGAGCATTCATTGTGACCGTACCTGATTTCCTTCTTTTCTAATACTCTTTTTTCACAGTTCTTGTATTTTCAATTTATTGTAATGGTTTTTTTTTTTCAATTTAAAATTCTTCTCTGTCATATTTCAATTATCATAGGATTTCAAAAAAATAAAGGTATGGTCACCAAGACTTTTTCTAGTTTTTGAATCTGGAATCCTGAGCATGATTTTAAGAGCAGGTGATGCTCCTTGTAGAATAAATCCATCCATTTTTGCTGAGTGGATACTCTTGATGCTTGTTTCGAAGCGATTTTTGAAGTTTCGTTTTCCGAATTCCGGATTCCCTTTCAAAATTTATTTTCTGGATTTGGGAATCTTCGTGGATGGGACAAAACAAACAATCTGAAAGAAGGATGATGCGATTTCCTGTTTTTCGATTTTCAGGTTCTTTTTCAGTCGCTCCACGAAATGATGCTCAGATGTCTCATCACTCCAGTTTTTCATGGAAAAATAGCGCCTTGTTCCATTTTCTGCATTTTTTTCCATAGACTTTTCTCCTCCGATAGATTTTCTTCACGATGGACCATTTTACCTTGTACCCGTTGTTGCTTTCTCGCACCTCATTGAACACCGAAACATCATTCCGACCATTCATTATTTCATGATCAACGTTTCTCTCCGAACATCTATAAGAAATGCTCATTTTTGAGATTCAACTGGAGCTTTGAGAGCGTTGCAGGTGCGAAGCCAGTACCACCATTCAGAACAAATAAACGACATCTGCCAGCGAAATAAGAAACCATCTGTTCAACAAAAAATCACAGATTGAGATGTCAATTGTAGTCACAAAGGTGGTTGTCTTCCCATCCTTCGATATACAATCTTGACAGCATTCTTAGTACTTTCTTATCTGTCTCCAACTCTCCATTCTAACAAGGATTCTCTTCTGCAAAACTGCGTGGCGGTGTTTGCACGGCCGAGAGGTCGATGTGGAAAAGGGAGTTTTACGATTTCAGACGAGAGAGTCGTGAATTTCAACGCAGAGAGAAAAGAAACGGGTTGTTTTATGTTATTTCGAGGGTCTTCCGTTGCAATCACTCACAATCGAAGGTGTGGAGAAGGAAATCGGAAAAAGATGAAAAATACACATTAAACTTCTCTGAGAAAGACTCGGACTTTTATCGGCTTCTTTTGATGTCCGAGGAATGAAAATTGGGAAAGAAAGTATGAATAGCGAAACGGGAGAAAACATACGAAATTTTTAGACCTTCTTTCAACATTTTTTTTGGCTGTGAAATATTCAATCGAGTTTGGAGATTTTGACTATCGTGATGGAAACGTTAAAATTTCCCTTTGAGACAATAATGAGGGGCCAGGGAAGTCATTATGATACTCAGAATCTACACACTTTCTTAAACATATTTGAAGCGGAAAATTTCAAAAATCTATTTTTGACAGATATCCTCCTTTAAATTTTTCAGGAACACTGAAAACGAAATTTAAAAAAATCGGTGATTTTCCCATGATGTGTTAACCGATACTTGCAAAACAGAGCGAACAATATTCTTAGATTAGATAGTAATAACAGATGGTGCAAACAGTTCTCCGACCCGCAGGTACAACTAATATCGCTATTGCACTGTGTCCCGCTGGAGGCCGGTGACGAGACATATGAGTGGAGGGGAAGGGTCAAATAACCAGTTGCGTCTGTTTGCAACCACTATATGCATCGATATTTTGACTTTTTGTTTTCTCTTGTAAATCTTTTGAGGCATGATTGTTTTTGACGAGCCAATCACTTTCTTCTCAGACAATCTCCTGAAGCGACTGAGATTGGTTTTGGCTGTTGCCTCTCCAACATTGAAAACTTCAATCAATCTCATTCCACCATCAGCCAATGTTCAATTCATTTTAATGTTCGTTCCACTTTAATTAACCCTAGCAAATCCAACGGCCACTCTTTCCCGCCTCTCCATCCCAACATATGTTTCCATGTCCTCGGAACCAAAACATATCAGGCCGGGCACACGAGTAATTTGCGGGACGGAAAGACATCACGGAACGCCTCGTGTCGACCTCGCACTCCTTTCACTACTCAGTATTCCCTCTAGTGTTCGAAGCAATCGGGATGGTGCCTCCGTCTTTTCTCGGGTTATTCGAGTGTGATGAAGCGGGAAGAGACGCAGAGAGTTAGCGCAAGGAGTGAGGCGAGATGGAGGAAGACCGACCTTCTGTTGGTTTGTATAGCAAAGGCGCATTGTCGCCGTCCACTCGGGAGACAGCTACAAAGTTGCGCACAAAACTTGGATGAAGGACGGAGGCTTTGATTTCAATTACGAAACTTTCCGAAATTTTAGTTTCCAAAAATAAATTTTATTTTTTATTCTGAAATTGAACTGTAATTAGCACCTTTTCTACTATTCAATTCGTTTCCCCGATTGATAAGAAGAATAGGTTTATCAGTTTCCAACTCATTCATTTATTTGTTTTCCCAATCAGTTCATACCTTTCCCTTCTTGCATACTCCGCCCCGCTCTCATACCGCCAGCAGACTGTAAACCTCTCGTCCTCCTCACTGTTATTCTTTTCTTTCAGTAATACGCAACCAACTTCAATCCACAATGCACAGTGGTGCGATGCCGCGTGGTTCGGTGCCACGATCGGTGACGAGGGTGCCTAGTTCGAGCAGGCCGCCGATTCCACCACCGATGTTCCGATTTCAATCGTTGAAAAAGACGCAGGACGCCGGAAAAATAGATGTATCCCCGAAGACGTTGCCACCAAATCCGCAGAATTTCAATCAACACTATCTGAAGACCGTGGTGAGTCTTTCTAGTTTTGAATATGCCAACTTCAAAAAAAAGTTTGGTGACTGATTTTTCCTTTTCTCTATAATCGATTTGATCGAAAAATCCATCGCCATGTGACATCTGCAAGAATTCTGCAAGAAAAATCCAGTTTTCCCACAATTATGCAGTTATGCTTGTCGCCTCTCCTATGTTTATGACTAGCGTGAGAAATTCTAGGAACGATTTTCTCTTTATTTAGAGTTTTGAGCAAGTATCGGTTTACACATCATGAGAAAATCAATAGAAAGCACAATGTGTACATAGTGTACGGTTCGCACTGATTTTGTGATCCGAGTCAAGAAGAAAACAATAGCATATTTCAGATTCGACCGCCTGTACCTCAGTCTAGAGCCCCGGCTAGACCCAGAGTACAGGTCCCTCGGCAAACTGTTCGACGCACATTACCACCACCTCTACCTCCACGATCTCTGCCTCCACAATCTCTGCCTCCACGACCTTTAAGTCCAATACTTCCTACACGATATCCGACCAATATCCATTACGATGATCAGAGAGACTGGCAACCCTCCTTGTCTACGACTAACTACTCGGACTATCCCGTGGACGACAGTCAGATTCATTCCATCCACGACTACAATGACACCTACAGTAGTAACGTCTCGTCATCTTACCAAATGTCATCACCGGTACAAACGCAATCACCGAAGCAGACCTCATCTCCAACATCGTCATGTTCCCTACACACACAAAACGATTTGAATACAAGTAGGTTAATCTCATTATCGCCACAATTCTCTATTAACCTCTCAATTGTGAATTTCAGAAACTCAAAATGGACCGGTGTTCACACAATCATATACGGTTCCCGAACTTGCTCCCAGTGGGAGTGTTGAAGAAATCAATAGAGCAAATGTTCCAAATACGATTCATTTGCCGCCAGGTTGCAAGGTTAGACTTGGAAAAACGGTTTTTTTCTGGCTGAGCACAAATTTAAAAATCGGGGCGAAAATTTAAATTATGTACATCTTTTTTTGCATTTTCAGCTCTTCCAGTACACGTGGGTCATTGATGGAATCACTCGAACGCTTCTTATTCCAATGCCGCTAAACGCAACTGAAGACGATGTGAAGGTGATTTGAATTTTGAGATTTTCATCCACTAGTTCGATTTTAGGAAATACTTCCCAATATACTGGATGTCGATCCCGAGATGTTCAACACTAACAAGCCAGATGAAGATCTCCCCACGCTTTCATATCGTAAGAAAACTCAACCATGAGTTCCTATTCATTTCTACCATTTCAGCGGCTGGACTGGTACCCGACTATCAAGAGCCAGAAATCAAAGAGGAAATAGTAAAAGAAGAACCTATAAGTGAGGAGTCGTTCCTCAGTGATGGCTCGATCCTGGATGATAAACCGATCCTGGATGATAAACCGATCCTGGGCGAGGGACCGATCTTGGGTGAGGAGCCGATCCTGGGTGACGGGCCGGTCTTTGTCAATCCTAAACAATATTACCGGATAATGAAGAGAAGAGAAACCAGATCAAGACTGGAAGACTCTGGCCGACTCCCGGTAACACGACAAAAATACCTTCATGAGAGTCGCCATCGTCATGCTCTGAATCGAAAGCGCGGACAAGATGGAAGATTCGATCAAGCTCTTAGTAAGTTGTTATTCAATCAGTCTTCGCCTTTCCCGCTCTTTCACTTCGCCCGCAAATGAGAGTAATTATGCGTCTTCTCCCAATCTCCTTCCCTCTCAAAAGATGATCCTTTTCCTTCATCGTGTGTCCACTACTCTTTGCAAGAGAAAAAGACAGAGAGAGAGAGAGGGTCCGTCGACACATTTAGAGTGCCAAGGTCGTCACTAGAGAATGATTGATTCAACAAAGGGGTGAATACATAGCGGGCCAAAAGGCCAGTTGCAACGGGGAGAGATAGAAAGAATATAAGAGAGTGATGTGCACAAACAATCCGACGGACCTTTGCATTCTTTGTTTGAGGGAGAGGAAGGAGAAAAGGGTGTGTGTTATTGCTTTCTATGAAAATTTTTTGAAAGTGTTCGAAACTCAAACAAAAGGTTCCATCACCTTATTGCTCAAAGGGTCAGCCTTTAACAACGTTGGGTACACATCTCAAAAGAGATGCCGCTCTAATTATGGTTTGCTTTGTCTGTTGTGATAAGGTTGTGTTTGCTATTATAGGCACAACCCTGATGACCTGGTGAGAATGATGTACCTCAAAATGAAAAGGGGAACACGATTAGATAGTTGTCGGACTATTGAAGACAATAATGATTCTTGAAGGAGGATCCCGTGCAAAATTGGATTTCGATTCAAAATATGCATTCAAGTGTGATCATATCACTGTCAACACGAAACAGTTCGAAACTTTTGCTGAGCGCCCGAAAAATTGCCCCAAAAGGTCATTGTCAAAGCATTTTGTATCGCGTGGCCTAAATTTTCATTCGTCTCGGCCATCGATTTTTTTCGAGGATTCATCACTATTTTAACGGATTTTTTCGTTATAAAAACAAACGAGAAGATGGACAAGGCGACAAGAAATGATTTCGGAAACAAAAACCTGTAAAAACAGGAAAGACCCCGCAAAAGAATCGGTGGCCGAGAAAAATGAAAGGCCATTCGAGACGAAGTACTTGGAGAATAGCCTTTTTGAAGCTATTTTCGAAGTGCCTAGCCAAATGCTTTGAATTTTTTCTATTAGGATATTCAGAATGAGCACACCTGAATACATCTTTCAAATCAAAACTTTTTTCCTGGATCCTCCTTTGAGGTGTTTGGGAGAGACACGAACGTTAGTATGGAAGGGTAGTGAGCAGTCTTGAGAGCATATTTCTTATGACTGGGACAGCATCGTTCTGTAGAACTCGGATCAGAATTCTCCTTAATGCGAAAACAAGCCAGACAAACATAAAATAGTTCGAAGTCATCTTGAGAAAGTCGACAATGCTCCAGAAAACATCTCGACAAAACACACCGAAATTTCGCGAACTTTTTGCAAGTTCCCGTTTTTGTCTCGAATTCGTAGACTAATACTCGCGCCTATTCGGTCTTTTCCAGTAGTTCTCTAGTCTTTTAAAGCCGTGTTCTGAGAAACGTTAAATACTCACATCTTCTAACCATATCCAATTTTTCAGTGGACGTCGGAGATGAGGAGGAGGAAGAAGATGAGGAAGACGAAGACGATGAAGAAGAAGATCAAAGCGAAATGAACGCAAATCGACGAATCCATCGTCGTGTCCCGCTTCCAATTCAACCACGAAGGGCGACAGCGATTCCTGCAGCTCCGTATCCGCAGCAGTGAGTGTTTAGAATTTCTGAAAAAGCAAATGTTGGTGTACTGACCAAGGGCACGACCGATAAATATCATCAAAAAGAGGAGGCTCCGAAACACAAATTCACCTTTTCAAAACTGTTCGTGACCTTCAAAAGTCGCCTCTGAAGTTTGCATTTTGTTGCTCGCAATACCGTACACCCTATTAGCGTCATACACTGAAACTTTTACCGGCCCGGATTGCCAATTTTCATAAGTATTCTTCCATTTAGTTTTCATCATGTGAAATTCCCGGTTGAAGCGCGATAGGTCCTGAAGAAGAGTTTCGGTGTCTCATTCCTCAAAAACTCAGTTCTGAAAACGATCAGTAAACTAGATAGTTCGCTCTCAATGAATCAAAATTTTTTCCAGGTATCAAAAGAAATTCACTTACGTTTACGACAGCCGAATCGAATCGAATCATCACAATAGAGTTCGACCCCATCACAACAGCCAATCCAACCATCATTCGATGGGCAGGCTTCATGATCCCAACATGCCATCAACTAGTAACGGACTCTCATACGATTTGAGTGATCAACAATCAATGTACTCCGATGGAACTCACTATAATGATTATGACGACCCAGGGTACTCTCCATTGAATTTGATCGATGGAATGGAGTACACAATCACCATGAACCCTGGTATGGATCTCACTGGCCTTGATGGGCAAAGTTTCACTACACTATGAAGTATTTTTCAAGACATTCAGAGTTACTCTTTAAGGACTACAACGCTTTACTAGGATTTTTTCAATTTAATCAACTATTTCTACTGCATGCAGCTTTTTATTTACTCCGATTTCTATACAGTACCTCATGTTTCCTTTTTTCTCTATAAACTAACAGTTTCCTATTGTATCAAAACTCCGCCCCTATTATCTTTCAAGTTTTGAATTATTGTGCTACTCACTCCATTTTATCTATTCCACGTGCAATTGTTCTTTGGGAAACTATGAACTCACTTGAATCAAATTTGATGATCAAAAATGAAATGGAATAAACATGTTGAAATTTTGTGAGGATGACATTCAGTTATTTACGGGGGAAGGTTTTTTGAAGTTTCCCTCCGTGTTTTCTTAGTAGGAAATATGTCACAAATCTCATTCTTTGTTCTGTCCAACGTTGAGGAATGAAACGGAGTAAATTGATTTTTCTAATGCCAAAAGTATCCTTTTGAAGTGTAAAAAGCTTATTAGATGGTTAAAAAAGATGCTACATTTTCTCTGAAACCAAAAACGAAACTGACAAATTTGGAAAATTCGATGAACATCATCATGGTTGAATGATGAGAAACGAGCACATTGGTTTCTCTATCACATGCTATTTATGTTCTGTTTTCAAAATACAAATATCTCTGTCTTCAAATCGAAAAACGTCAATAGGGATTTGTGAAGACACTAATTTGAATTTCGATCAACAATGTAGGAGATTTTCAGGATGATGACGAAATCGAAGTTGATTTTAGAAAAGTAGAGCCATTCGGAGCGATCACCAAAGTCAGTTATGCGTTTTGGCTTACTTTTAGACTGCTTACTTGCGATGAAAATACTAATGACGAAGCTAATGAAGACAATCAATACGACAAGAAGTACGAAAAAGCAGAACAAAAATAAGAAAATATCATCTAGAGGGCGTGTCAAATGACTGGGTGTGCGTCACGACTACCTCTGCCAAAAACTCGATTTCCAAGTGGAAAAGAACAAAGTTCTCACTACGAACAGAAATCCATATAGGGCGCGAAAAAGCGTACACATTTGCTCATGCGCACAAATCCTATGGAAATTTTTGGGTGTGGCTGTGATAGCACATGACAACCAGAACACGTGGAGACTGCTCCATGAGAAACTCCAGCCATGAAACAACGTTAGTGCATGTGTGATGGTTCCGGCAGGTGCTGAATTGTGAGCTTATTGCAAGGCTCGAAGGCGTGATTGGTGTTCGGTACTATTGGATAATCCAGTTTCAAATTGAGCCTCTCTATTCTACTGTCTTCTATTAAAATTTTGCCGAGCCTAGATAATCCCCGTTCCCGGTTCCGTTTCTTCTATCCGCTTCTTCAAGAAGAAGCTACAATTAATAATGGATCAAAACCGTTAAGAGTAGAAACACCTGTTCCTCAGGTGATTATGTGTCGTGGAGTGGACAGCATGGAAGGCTCTGCGCGCAAATTGGAGCCTTCTACTGGAGAAGATTGAAATTTGGCCAGCACTAGGTACCATATTTTTCAACCTGAAGAGCACTAAAACATTCATCCACGTGGCAAAACAGCTAGGCGCATCCTCGGGCAATCAAACACGTAAAATGTCTCATGGAAGGGTGATTGCCATGTTCGAACAAGACGAACGCACCTTTTATTTTCTGGCGGTGTTGTGTTTTTTGTGAATGAAAGATTACTCTCCAAAATGTCCTTCTTGCAAGGAGGTTTACCTGTCTGGTGTGTCTAACGGACTACACCAAAAAGATAAGAGAGCTCAGACATCATCAAATTCTGGAGATACTAATGTCACGAGAGGAGAGAAGAAAAGGGGCGGAGCCTAGCCCGACCTCTCGTGGCCGACCACCAGGAGAGAGAAGAGGGATCAACAAGCAGTCTAGTTAGTTTTCATGTATCTTTTCTTTTATCTCTTTCAGTTTTAACTCTTTTATGTACAGTGGCGAGAAATGGTGAGTGTCACTTTGTTCAGCGATCCATAATTTTTTTGAAACTTGTCCAAAACTCATAAACTTTTTTGTATCATGTAGAAAAAGTCTTCAGTAACACACCGATAAGTTTTTTGAACGTTAAACATTTTCAGAATTTTCAGAATACTTCCAGATGTAGACGTCACCCGGAAAATAAAAATAAAACTTTCTCAAAGTTTGTCCCTTCGGGCTGTTTTTTGGATATGATGTGTCTAACAGACTCAATAGTCATCATGGAAAGTTTCGAGGACTTTGAACGACGGGCTCTCAAGTTATTATGCTCGGAGCCAAAAAGGAATGGATTTTTTCGTTGGCTATAACTCGGCTGAAAATAGTTCAAATGAGCTCAGATTTTCACGAAAGATGTGTTTTAAGTTGATCTACAATGTTCTATAAAATTTCAAGTTTTGAAAAAAAAAATTTTTTTTGCCCAGTTCAACTTTTTTTCTACAATTTTTTTTTGAAAGTGATGAACTGGGCAAAAAAAAAAATTTTTTTTCAAAACTTGAAATGTTAACAAAATATTGTAGATCAACTTGAAACGTATCTTTTATGAAAATCTGAGCTCATTTGATCTATTTTCAGCCGAGTTATAGCCAACGAAAAAATCCATACCTTTTTGGCTCCGAGCATAATAACTTGAGAGCCCGTCGTTCAAAGTCCTCGAAACTTTCCATGATGACTACTGAGTCTGTTAGACACATCATATCCAAAAAACAGCCCGAAGGGACAAACTTTGAGAAAGTTTTATTTTTATTTTCCGGGTGACGTCTACATCTGGAAGTATTCTGAAAATTCTGAAAATGTTTAACGTTCAAAAAACTTATCGGTGTGTTACTGAAGACTTTTTCTACATGATACAAAAAAGTTTATGAGTTTTGGACAAGTTTCAAAAAAGTTATGGATCGCTGAACAAAGTGACACTCACCATTTCTCGCCACTGTAAGTCCCTTTTGGACCTTTATTTCTTATTCTTATCTTGTATTAGACTAACCCTTGATTCAATAAACTCTCTTATATAACCAGTGTTATGTTTTCCAATGTTTATGAATAAGAGGGAAGTTCCTAACCAGAGGGCTTCACCATCTTACACTAACATACTTGGTCACCATGTGTTAGAAAAAGGGTGACATGGGAATTTTTCTTACCCTAAAGTTGTTTTCCTCATAAAAAATTATCATGTGGATTGAAGATACCACTAATAACCTAGTTGACACTTTTCTCACGTTTATTCGGGATCTCTGATTTTTGGTAGAACACTATCAGTCGATCGTGATCTTTCCCGAGTTCTAATCCCAGGCAATATCAACTACATAGATGCTCCCCTTCTAGTTGAGAACCTTCATTATTTCTTGTCAGGGGATTACGGTAGCAGAAGCAAAGTTTCGTAAGTTTCGTACTAGGCACGTGAGCATACGGCCAGTGGAAGGTCTCTTAAACCTTTCCCCCATCACGTGTTTGAGATTATTGGTCGTTTAGAAGGTCTAATTATCTTGCGCATGAGAGCCATATGATGGTCGACTCTAATCCTACCTTCTCATTATATTCCGCTTTTACGTTTGCTCCAAAGGTAGTAACCCCGCCCAGCCCCAATATTTCTCGATTCAAGCTCCGCCCATATTGCCTACCTTCTCAGTCGATTCTCATTATTGACACTCTTTCAAGAAGCAATCGTGGTCTTTCTCACCACACACTGCTATACTCCTCTTCCTCTCAAACCCACCTACTCCCAGGTATGCTAACATTTCTGTTTCACCATATAGATTGCAAAAGTAATCAACACATTTCAGAAATGGATAAGACTCGAGTTCAGCCTCCACGGAGAGCCTCTACTGCTATCGCTTACAATGAAGACGACGACACTGGCAGAGGCACGAAAAGAGTGAGTGGGAATTTAACCATATGATATGAGAGTGTCTAGTAGTACGTTTCTCTTTTTTTGTAAGCATGCGAATCTTGGTCAGATCTCCTCTTATTTGGATGTCACTGTTGTCCCTCTCTGTCTATCTTTGAATCCAGAACCGGTGCTGCACCGTACCTTGTGCTGGATTTGGTGCACCCTGCTCAGGCTAATCTCATGATTGCTCTTTATCTTTGCTCGATTAATAGGCAGATGGCGCTTCCCTTCGTCGGTACTCCAAATTAAGCGTTGGATAGGGTCGTTTGAAACAATTTGTCGGTTATCGTCCTCCATCTTCCTAATTAGATACACCTGCTCACCTGCTACACCTCATCCGATCTCGTTCAGAACTATATCATGGGTCCTCATAGCAGATGTTAGGTGAGATTAGAGCAATTGGGGATTGAGCTACAAGAAGGGAAAATACGAAACGTATTCATTTTGTGAAGGGAACCGCTAATTAGCCAGGGAAGATGGGCGGATTACGCTCGATGTTAGGACAGAGCGTCTGTTTCAAGTCTGTGAACCTTATCTCGAGAAATATCGCATGTCTGTCAACCTCTCGTCTGTCAATCCGCTTTTCTCATCTGATAAAATTTCGATTTGTCCGTGATCCTTCTTTTTGTTTTGATGTCGGGATGCACCTGTCACTCTTCTACCTTTTTTGAGAGGACATCCCTTTCCATGGATCAGTAACTCTAGCTGCTTAGTATTTCTATTCGCTATCGTAAACAATCGAAGATATACTAACTTGTAGCGTGCTTCGGGATCGAGACCACCTTCGAAGAGAAGAAAGCAGGAGCCGGAACTAAAGGTAATTCTAACACTATTTCCCATATTATACACTATCTAACAATCTTCCAGCTTGTCGAGATTCTCGACGCCGGCATTTTCAATGAGACCGGGACAAAAGATTATTTCTTCGTTTGTTTGTGGGAGAACGGGGACACCACCTACAAACAGCTGGGCACATTTCCAAGAGGCTTGAAAAACCCCGCAATCGTGGCCTATTTTCGAGAAAACCCACTGCAAGCCGCCCAGTGTCATCTGGACGGTAAGAAGCTATTTTCATTTCTCTTTAAATAATTGCTTTTCAGTGGCTTTCGATCTCAAAGTCGCAGTCGAATTCGGCGATCCGGGAAAGGTTTGTAACAGGAGCAGCCTTTCAGTTCATCAGCTGCATCATTACAGGTCCGCAAATCACCGAATCACACGAAATATAAGTGGGTGTCTGAGCAATTCGATAGTGGTGAGGATCGTTTATGCACTGATTGGCGAGCAGCAGGTAAGTACATATTTGTCGTTCAACTTCAACGGTTATTGATTCAGACTTCGATGATGAACATCAAACGTCTTCTCTGTTATCTCGAATAAGACAACTCACACCAATATTCTTTGACCCAGAAAATTATGCTGAGGTTTCTCATGACTGGAGTGTGCCTTCTTCTTCGAATCAACGCGCACTCATCGACAACGAAGACTTTGGCGAGAACATCTTTTTTCAAGAGGAATTCAGCTCGTCTCCCATTGCCCACGAGACTTCTGCTCCGTCAGCGTCCGCTACAATTGTCGCAAGAAACCTGGAATCTGATGCAGTTTTTGAAGACCACGTTCTACTTGAAAATTCTTCACCTGTTGTCTCAAACCAGTTGCCAAAGCCGACCGCGTCACTTGAAAAAGCTTCTTCTTCTATGAAACTCGGAAATTCGAAGTCGTCATCAAAGAGAATGCAGCCGGATGCTAACGCTCCTTCGACATCTATACTTACTGAAGAATGTGCTTCAGAAAGTTCTCAATCTCCATCAAACTCTAATGCATTGGATTCTAATGCAGAAGAGTTTGTATCTTCATCAAACTCTGATGCTAAACACGATCTGAGAAGAAAAAAGAAGCTGAATAAACGTCGAAAGAAAAAGGAGCCTTGTGGAACTCCGGCAGTGAGCTCCAGCCTGATTCGTCTGCACTCTCCTATTTCACGTAAGAGTCTTCTGCTCCATTAGAATTTTCAGAAAATCTGACAATTTTCAGCAATCGACTGGTCTTCGGAGGAAAGCAAAAGATTGTTAGAGGCATGGGGTTTCGGGCCCTATAAATCAAATCCAGAAGAAAACAGGTAAGAGCATTTCACATCATGGAGGAATCCCAAAAGCGTAACGTATTTCATTTTGTACAGTTTTGATCTAGCGCCAATATTCTTTGGCCTGTCTGCCTAGATTTCCGAAAAAAAACTATTCCAATTTTTCAGAAGGTCCGATCGTGAGAGTAGCCCGATTACTCCCGCAGGCGGTCAAAGTGAACACAACCAGCGCATCGATTCCGACGTCTTCACAACTCAACCCAACGAATATGTCACAGTACATGCTACACATGAAGAAAACCTCTGAAGAGGACCGATCAATGTTGGTCGGACCGTTTGGAGATTACTCTTACAATCCACATAGTAAGATTGAACTCAATGATTTCGAATTTTACAAAACTATCTTACAGATAATTACCTGCTTGGGCCGCCGACCGCCATTCCATCTAACGTCTCCAGATTTGATTCCCGTTGTTCCCAATATTTATGCCATTCTCCCCCCTTCTTCCCAGCTTGTCTCCACCTTCTTCTTAACTGTTTCTCGTACTTTCTGTCTTCTAGTATACTTCCATTTTTTGTATCCAATAGTTAATTTTAATCTTACGTCTTTGTCTGTCTATTTACGCTCACCGATTTGTCAATTTCTCTATAACACCATCTGTGATCCCCATTCTTTCGATGTATACCTTTTCTTTCATCTTCCGAGCCAATAAATCATTTTTCAGCAGTTTTTTACCAGTTTTCGAGAGGTAGATACACAGATGAGGCTTGCCAATCGAAAAGTGGCAGTCTTCACTCTAATCAGAGTCTCCCCTCTCCTCACTTAGGATCAGAAGCGACCCACATATAGTCCATCTTTTTGGTCCCTCTCTATAATGAATCTCTACAGTGAGTCTCATTTCGTAACCGTTTGTTTCCATGAACATATTCAAATTCTGAAACAATGACTCATTGAATGCTGCAGTCAAAAAAAACAAATCGGGTCTCGCCGCGATTTGAGATTCCCCCTCTGTGGCCGCTTTTTTTTTCCATTGGACGAAAAATTGTAAACAATATTCCAATCATTCGAGATTGATTTTCGAAATGAGAGTCAACTTGTATCTGCTTTTCGCCTGCCTTCTGGGCGCTTACTTTAACTACGACTCCAGCGAAACTATGACGGTTGAAAATTATTCTATGACTTTCGAAACACCCGTTCCTCTTATGAGCATCCCGATCATCTCCATGGATTCCTCCAGTGACACCTGGTATAAGCCTTTTTGACTACAAACCTCCTAATAAGTCTATTTTCAGTGCCCGCGGATTCTTCTCCAGCCCATTGGTCATTGCCATCATCGCCATCACCTTGCACAAACTCGTTCTCTGGATCTACCGCAAACCGGAACAGCCAGTCCCGATCTTCGTGTTCATCGACGAGAAGAGGAGCAAGGCCAAGATTGTGTTCGACGGCGAGACTCATCTGATCTACAGATTCTTCGACCAGCACGCCGCCGACCATTTCGAGAACATGATGAAAGACCTCGAAGTCACTCCCTAGGTGTTGTAATACCCATGATTCTCATAAATTTCCAATATATTCCCATTTCATAATGTTTCTATGTCTTTTTCAGAAGACAAAATCACGCTTACAAAATTTTTAGCTGTTCCATTCCGCCAGATTTGAATAAATACGTCATCCTTATCACTGTTACCAGACGAACTTTCCAGATCTCGAAGAAAAAGGAATGACTTCCTGTCTTCCAAGCGTCTGCATCTCAGCACGCGGATCTCGCAACGTTATCAAGAATCAAACCATCCTTGTCTCCTCCTAACGGGTCCTCACTACCCCTCCTATCGAAATGAAGTCTCTCCAGTTTCTCTCAAACTCCGTTGTCTCTGTCACCATGATGCAGGCCTCCGCCACAACGATAGAGAGATTTAACAACTTCAGTTTGCTTGTCAGCGAAACCGTGAACGTCGTCCACTCCGCCACTGAAACCAAGGAGATTTGGTAAATTCTCCTCGTTAAGCAGTTTTAATCAATCTTTTTCATCTTCTCTATCCCGTGATTTTTCATGGAAAAATGACGGAGATTCATTCTTTATATTCACATGTGAGAACAATTATGAATCACTGGAACCAGCAAAAAAAAAGAAAGAAATCGGGTCTCGCCGCGATTCGAAAACAAAATCTCCTCTTTTTTTTATTCCTCTAGATTGAAACATTCGAAATTGATTCTCGGAATGAAAGTCTATCTGTGCATGTTCTTCCTTGTCTGTCTTTTGGGCACTATTCACCAGCACTACTACTCCATCAAAGATTCCTCCAATAACATCTGGTATGAGCTTATTCAGAATTGCGGCCTTCCAAGTTCTTCTTTTTCAGCTACAGCGGATTCTTCTCCAACCCATTGATCGTCTCCATCGTTGCCATCGCATTGCACACACTCGTTATCTGGATCTACCGCAAACCAAAGGAGCCAGTCCCGATCTTCGTGGTGATCGATGAGAAGGTTAGCAAGGCTAAGGTTGTGCTCGACGGCGAGACGCGTCTCATCTACAAGTTCTCCGACCAGAACATCGCCGACTATGTCGAGGAGGTGATGAGAGACCTTGAGGGCAATCTCTAAACTGCTCTTGTTGATTGTGATAATTACCCAAGATTTTTTCTCACACCCCTTCCTCTTCCTTCCATTATCGTTTCTCTATATGCTTCCAATACTCCCTTTCCTGATATCGCCTACTTTCCCTATCCAAAAAACCACTGGTGCTTATTTAACTTCTATCCTGTCGTCCCCCAGATTCCAATAAACACTTCATCATATTCACTGTTTCCATGCGAATATTCCAGAATTCGAAAAACAAATGACTCACTGTCTTCCAAGGGTTTGTGTTTCAACACGCGGGTCTCGCCACGATATCGATACTTTTTATGCTCTATCGATCTATGTTATTTTCACTACACGTTTCGAAAAAATTTTTTGGCTCCGCCCACTTTGGTTTTCCGATCATAACTCGCTTCGTTTTGGGAATTATGCAGATATTCGGTCAAAAATGAACGTAGAACAAAAAGTTGCGTCCATTGAAAAAAAATCGTACAACATTTAGTTGAAAAATTTTTCAAGATGGGCGATATAAGATATTTTTGGTTTTCTAACGCCCGGTATTCAGAAGTTTTTCGATGAGGAGGGTTGAATTTCGGATATGTTATTGCTCATCATGCTGTCTAGTGGCATACCAAGTTTTGTGAATTTTGCTTCAGTTTCAGCCTACTTATGACCATTTTTATCACAAGCAGGCCTGAATAAGAACTGCTCAGAAATCTTCAATGTTGAAGGTTTTTCGCGAAACGTTAGTTTCAAAAAATTTTAACGATGATATCATATTGTCAGATTTTGTGAGATCTCATTTGGTTCTGATTGATTCTATCCAAGCTTAAGTTAGGAAACTGAAACCAGTAACACGACGCAGCCGTGTCCAGCGACGCGTAGCGTCGCTAGTCATTTACATGTTAGATTGCGGAGGTTCTGAGACTCGGAGATTTTTGAAATTCTGAGGATTCTGAAGTTTCTGGGGATTCTGAGAATCTAAAATTTTGGAGAGTCTAAAATACTGGAGATTCTGAAATTTCGAGTTTCTGAGTTTCTAGTTATTTCTGGGATTCTTAAACTCTGAAACCACAAGATTCTGCGATTCTGAAATTATGAGCTTTTGCGATTCAAAAAAATATCTTCCAAAACTTGAAAATGCAAAC
This sequence comes from Caenorhabditis sp. 40 LS-2015, assembly GCA_900536305.3. Taxonomy (NCBI): domain Eukaryota; kingdom Metazoa; phylum Nematoda; class Chromadorea; order Rhabditida; family Rhabditidae; genus Caenorhabditis; species Caenorhabditis tribulationis. Next base: position 4,541 of record LR543400.1, on the reverse strand, counting down.
TTCCAAAAAAAATTTTTTTTATTGATCTACCAATTTTTTTTTCAAAAATCCAAAATTTGATCTACCCGATTTCTCATTTTCTATCTCATTTTGTCTTTCCATCTGCCATTCGATTTTCACTGCCCTCACATTTTTCTTCCAAGTTTCTTTTTTTCCCACTTTTTTTCGACCCCCACTGAAAATCTTTCACACCCAATGCATTCTCGCTCCTTTGCCAATATTTCGAATTTTCCAAACTAGTCATTTACATGTTAGATTGCGGAGGTTCTGAGAATCTGAGATTTTTGAGATTCTGAGGATTCTGAAGTTTCTGGGGATTCTGAGAATCTAAAATTTTGGAGAGTCTAAAATTCTGGAGATTCTGAAATTCCGAGTTTCTGAGATTCTAGTTATTTTAGGGATTCTGAAATTTCGAGATTCTGAGATTTCGAGATTCTGAAGCCTTTGAGATTCTGAGATCCTGGAGATTTTGAGATTCTGAAATTTCGAGTTTCTGAGTTTCTAGTTATTTCTGGGATTCTTAAACTCTGAAACCACAAGATTCTGCGATTCTGAAATTATGAGCTTTTGAGATTCAAAAAAATATCTTCCAAAACTTGAAAATGCAAACTTCCAAAAAAAAAATTTTTTTTGATCTACCAATTTTTTTTCAAAAATTCAAAATTTGATCTATCCGATTTCTCATTTTCGATCTCATTTTGTCTTTCCATCTGCCATTCAATTTTCACTGCCCTCACATTTTTCTTCCAAGTTTCTTTTTTTCCCACTTTTTTTTCGACCCCCACTGAAAATCTTTCATACCCAATGCATTCTCGCTCCTTTGCCAATATTTCGAATTTTCCAAATTCTTCTTCCAGAGAATCAATGTATCCACCACCTACAATCTATGAGTGCGATAGAATCATCGCCAGTCTCACCGAGATCTCCAACACGACGGACTGTAATGATTTGACTGATGAGCAACTGGGCATTTTAAGACAAAGTTTTGGATATCGGGAGATGGAGCATCAAGGAGTGCCTACTGATTTGTGAGTTGTAGGAAACTTTTGGGGAGACTCGGGGTTTCAAATGAGCCAAACTTTGTTGCTTTAGCATCACTAGAACGGGAGTTAGAAGGCTTTGAAGCAGAGTTCTACCAGAGTTGAGCTGAGGAGATTTACGGAAGTTTACGGTAGACGGTTTATCTTTAGAATGAAAAACGCTACAAAAAAGGTGTCGACGAAGAAAATGTAGATCTCAATGAGAGCTATCAATTGGTACAAAACGTATTTCAAAATCTTGTTGGAGAACTGAGATATAGCTTTTTTCGTGTGCCAGACAAAAGACAAAAAAAGAAAACGCCATATCTTAACTCAACAGCAACATTATTAGCTGATTTCTATACCAATCGATAGTTTTCATTAAGATCTACATTTTATCAGTTGACACCTTTTTTGTAGCATGTTTCATTCCAAAGATATACCGTCTTTCGTAAACAGGCTTTGAAAAAAAATCTTCTCAAAAACTTTCGAATGTTGAATTCAATGAATCTTCAGAAGACTCATACCTTTTGAAATTTTCCATCATTATCAAACCTCAAAAAAAAAAGACAAACTCAAAAAATCCTACCCCTTTTCCAGACTCCTCCAACAAATCCTTCTCTCCGACCACCCCGTCCCGAAACTCGCCGAAATCTGCTTTCTGGCTCAGGTCCCCATCACGGACACCTACTTCAAGGATCAACTCGAATTGACCGCCCGTGTCACCTACGACGATGAGCATCGCATTCAGAAGTATGACGATGGTGGAGACGTGGTGTTTGGTGTCACCAGTGGCACGGACGACTACGAAGAATCCCTGCGACGTTTCCTTCTCAAAACCGTCGACAGATCCAGAACCCCGAAAACCTTGGCGCAACTTTTCGACGCCTTCAACTCCTCGACTTCCTTCACAATTTCCTATAACACATTTGGAAAGATCCTTGCTAATTTGACGGAGAAGATTCTGGAGACTTCTAGACTGGAGACGAAGGCTAAGTTCTGCTTCGTCATGGGCATCCCAGTCGATTCGATCCTTCTGGAATCTATCCGAAAAGTCACTAAGGTCCAACTCAACCACCAAAATCAGATTGAATCTTTGCAATTGTCACATGGAGGCGACCGTTTTTCGAGAGAGTCAGAAGACTCGGAATTATCCTCAAAAAGAGATCACGGAGAGGTTCCAGAGGCTCCAGAGGCTCCAGGAGTTTGTCACGATGACCACGTTCTAGGTTTGAAAATGAAGAGCCCCATATAAACTCATCCGCCCATTCTTGCAGGAGTCACAACGACTTCTGAGTCAACTTCACATCCTCCTCAAGACTACGAAGAATCCGTGCGAGTCTTCCTTCTGGAGACCGCCGACCGCTCCAGAATCCCCATCACCTTGTCGCGACTCTTCAGCGCCTACAACGCATCGTCGTTGCACGTCAAGCCGATTCACACGTTTCGACGAGTCTTCAAACTGCTGACGGAGAGGATTCTGGAGACGTCTGGTCTGGAGACGAAGATCAAGTTCTGCTTCGTTATGGGCATTCAGGTCCACTGGAACCTTTTGAAATCGTTTCGAAGATTCGCGAGGATTCGCGTCAACGACGCCAATCAGATTGAATCGTTGCGATTCAAATATGGAGGCGATAGTTTCTCGGGGAGGCCGCTGAAGCCGAGAGGCAATGCACGGATTCAGATGGAAAAGGATTCGGACTATGAGGAGTATGTGGAGTCGGAATCCGAATCGGACTATGAAGAGTATGTGGAGTCGGAATCCGAATCGGATGGAGAGACAGAAGACGTTCCGGAGGCTTCAGTAGACCATGACGAGCCTCCAGCAGAATCGGGCTCCATTCAGAATCCCATCAACTTGGAGACCCAAACATCAGAGTCCTCAGACGCCGTCGAGAATGTTTTCCAGTCCGAAGACGTCGTCACTGATGGAACTTTTAATTTCATTCTGAAAGTGGAGCCTCTAGATGTTGTCACGAGTCTTGGTAAGAAGCCAGAAGGTTTTTGAAACTTGTATCTTCCTTCCAGAAGACTCCACGACTCCAGAAGTCGACCTCGATACCTCGAGCTGTTTGGCCATGAATTCAGAAGACTCCGTGGTTGTTTCGGACGCTGTCCTCACTTCAGAAGCCGATCCGAGCACTGCTATGAATTCAGAAGACGTCCCGACGTCAGAAGTTGCTCCAGAAGACATCACAGTTGCTCGCGATGCTCCAGAAGCCGTCACAACAACCGAAACCACTACAGAAGGGTCCATGATCCTAGATGAATCTTCAGGAGGTCCGGATCCAGAACAGCCCATCGAAATTGAGCTCAGGGACGCAGCGGCTCCAGAAGCTTCTGAAGACGTCGTCCGAAGTCATCCGGCTCCAAAAAGATCCATGGTCCACGTGGAGGTCACCGAGCCCGTCGATCACCAGCCATCATCCCGGAAAAGAGTCAGAACCACTGAACCCGTGATACAAGTGCCACCGAGTACAACAGTCCCGCCAAGCTCCACCCATCAAAGAGTCATTGTCAAGCAGGAAGTCCTCGAGCATCACTTGAAGCAACAGAGGGCTCTGGATCGACAAGAAGGTCTTGCAGCGACTACAGTAGTTCCAGTGGCACCGCCCACTTCGGTGCTCGACATCCGCCAAGAAGATACAGTACCTCCAGTTAGATTCAAGAAGGAGCCGAGGAGTCCAGAAGCGGAGGCTCCAGAACCTTACATTCCGATCCCTTTTAACCTCGACCTGGTTCGAGAGGAGGTCGAGGAAGAGGATGAGGACGCAGGAATCGAGACGCCAGTTGCTCACTCGGTTCTCAATGAGATGTCGCAGGTTTTGCATGAATTGCTCGGCAGCCATCATCAGGAACGATTCCAAGGGACACTTCGAGCATGGAGAGAGCTCTTGGTCAAGATTCGGACACAAGGAGGACTGGTGAGAGGTTTCGGGGGGTCGGTGATAGCAAAAAAGAAGAAAAAAAACTAGTCGGTGGGGTGAGGTATTGAACTTGTGGCCTCTAGATTTCCAGCCGCGCTCACTTCCAGTCGGCTACGCTGACACGCTACCGACGCCAACTTTATAACCGCCAACTCTCGCTGCCACCGCGTTGCCTGCGTGGCCGAGTGGGTGTGAGTGCGACCATCAAAATGAGGGTCGTTGGTTCGAACCCCATTCATGCCGAACTCTTTTTCCCTTTTTTTAAACCCATTTTTCCAGGACATTGATGACGACGCGGTGGGTCGAGCGTTCAAAGTGATGATTGAGAAGAAGTTGGTGCCGGTTCCAACTTCCAAAGAGACGGGGATCTGTGTGGTCATCTTTTTGGGCCAACTTTTGCGAGAGACCAAAATCCGGGCGGTCTATGCGGATAGTGAAGAGGAGACGGCGTTGTGGAAGATGTTGAAGAGGGCGATCAAGGAGAAGAGGAGGATGGTGTATTCTGGGGAGGTATGTGAATAGCGCGGGGGCGGAGTTTTGGAAAGTTTCGAAATTCAAATCTCCTTTTTTCAGGTCTTCCCCTACGACGCCATCG
>LR543397.1:81934-130964 GCA_900536305.3 Caenorhabditis sp. 40 LS-2015 | reverse complement strand
GCCTTGACTCACGGTAAAATTCGATCACCCATAACTCGCTCAATTTTTGAGCTACAGCCAATCTGAGCACAGATTTGGAATCCTCGGGCTCGAATACGTCTAATGAATTTGTTTTTAGATCAAAAACGTGAATGGAAAAATTTTTCGGGTTTTGACCAAAAGGGGTTGGTTTGAAAACCTATTTTTGTGATTTGTTGAAACTCCACAATAAAAACTAACCCTTTTTCTCTTTTTATCTCAATCTAACTGATCTTCTCGATATTCACACGGTGGGATTTCTCCGAACCCTCTCAATTTTCAATCCTTCCATTTTTCGGAACTTGCCAAAATCTCAGTGAGGTGCCTTGACTCACGGTAAAATTCGATCACCCATAACTCGCTCAATTTTTGAGCTACAGCAAACCTGAGCACAGTTTTGGAATCCTCGGGCCCGAATACGTCTAATGAAATTGTTTTTAGATCGAAAACGTGGATAGAAAATGTCGCGATTGTTTGACTTAATAGTGGTTGGCTTGAAAACCTATTTTCATGTTTTTCTCGAGATTTACAAAATTGACTATCCCTTTTTATTTGCTTAACTTAATTCGATTGAGCTCATCTTCATTCACACGGTGGGATTTTTTTGCATATTCTCATTTTTTTGACCTCCCACTTTTCGGAACTTGTCAAAATCTCGGTGAGGTGCCTTGAACCACGGTGATATTCGATCACCCATAACTCGCTCAATTTTTGAGCTACAGCAAATCTGAGCACAGATTTGGAATCCTCGGGCCCGAATACGTCAGGTGAGATTGTTTTCGACCTGAAAGCATGGCTAGAAAAATGTTTGATGTTCAAGACAAAACGGGTTGACTAGAAAACCTATTTTCACGATTTCCGGGCCGGGGACCGACCTGATCGTATCTGTTCTCACCGTCAACTCGATCCTTGTAGACAGAGTGACAAAATGTATGGAGACTTTTTTTGTTAGTAAGACACTTTTTTGACCTCCCACTTTTCGGAACTTGTCAAAATCTCGGTGAGGTGCCTTGAACCACGGAGATATTCGATCACCCATAACTCGCTCAATTTTTGAGCTACAGCCAATCTGAGCACAGATTTGGAATCCTCGGGCCCGAATACGTCTAATGAATTCGTTTTTAGATCAAAAACGTGAATGGAAAAATTTTTCGGGTTTTGACTAAAAGGGGTTGGTTTGAAAACCTATTTTCATGTTTTTCTCGAGATTTACAAAATTGACTATCCCTTTTTTTTCGCTTAACTCGATTCGAATGAGCTCATCTTCATTCACACAGTGGGATTTTCTTGCATATTCTCATTTTTTTGACCTCCCACTTTTCGGAACTTGCCAAAATCTCAGTGAGGTGCCTTGACTCACGGTAAAATTCGATCACCCATAACTCGCTCAATTTTTGAGCTAGAGCAAATTTGAGCACAGATTTGGAATCCTCATAGTCAGATACGTCTAGGAAAGTTGTTTTCAGATCAAAAACGTGGATGGAAAATTTTTTTCGATTTTTGACTAAAAGGGGTTGGCTTGAAAACCTATTTTCATGTTTTTCTCGAGATTTACAAAATTGACTTTCCCTTTTTTTTCGCTTAACTCGATTTGAATGAGCTCATCTTCATTCACACGGTGGGATTTTCTTGAACACGCTCATTTTTTTGATCAACCATTTTTCGGAACTTGCAAAAATCTCGAGAAGGTGCCTTGAACCACGGTAATATCCGATTGCTCATAACTCGGCCACTCTTTGAGCTACTGCAAATCTGAGCACAGATTTGGAATCCTCAGGCCAAATTACGTCTGGTGAGATTGTTTTCGACCTGAAAGCATGGCTAGAAAAAATATAGATTTTTCACTGGAGATGGTTTGGCTCGAAAACCTATTTTCGTGATTTTCTGAAACTCTACAATAAAAACTAACCTTTTTTCTCGTTTTATCTCAATCTAACTGCCCTTCTCGATATTCACACGGTGGGTTTTCTCCGAACCCTCTCAATTTTCTATCCTTCCATTTTTCGGAACTTGCCAAAATCTCAGTGAGGTGCCTTGACCCACGGTAAAATTCGATCACCCATAACTGGCTCAATTTTCGAGCTAGAGCAAATCTGAGCACAGATTTGGAATCCTCATATTCAGATACGTCTAGAAAAGTTGTTTTCAGATCAAAAACGTAGATGGAAAATTTTTTTCGATTTTTGACTAAAAGGGGTTGGCTTGAAAACCTATTTTCATGTTTTTCTCGAGATTTACAAAATTGACTATCCCTTTTTTTTCGCTTAACTCGATTCGAATGAGCTCATCTTCATTCACACGGTGGGATTTTTTTTGCATATTCTCATTTTTTTGATCAACCATTTTTCGGAACTTGCAAAAATCTCGAGAAGGTGCCTTGAACCACGGTAATATCCGATTGCTCATAACTCGGCCACTCTTTGAGATAGAGCAAATCTGAGCACAGATTTGGAATCCTCAGGCCAAACTACGTCCAGTGAGATTGTTATCAGATCAAAAACATGGATAGAAAATTTCCCTATTTTTCACTATACTGGGGTTGGCTAGAAAACCTATTTTCGTGTTTTTCTCGAGATTTACAAAATTGACTATCCCTTTTTTTTCGCTTAACTCGATTTGAATGAGCTCATCTTCATTTACACGGTGGGATTTTCTTGCATGTTCTCAATTTTCTATCCTTCCATTTTTCGGAACTTGCAAAAATCTCGAGGAGGTGCCTTGAGTGCCGGTGAAAAACCTATTTTCGTGATTTTCTGAAACTCTACAATAAATACTATCCCTTTTTCTCGTTTTATCTCAATCTAACTGATCTTCTCGATATTCACACGGTGGAATATATCGAGAAGAAAATTTTTCATCCACTTTTTTGATCTGGAAACAACTTTACTAGACGTATTTAGACCCAAGGAGTCCGAATCTGTGCTCAGATTTGCTCTAGCTCAAAAATTGAGCGAGTTATGGGTGATCGAATTTCACCGTGGTTCAAGGCTCCTCATTGAGATTTTGACAAGTTCCAAAAACTGGGAGGATAGAAAATTGAGAGGGTTCGGAGAAATCCCACCGTGTGAATATCGAGAAGATCAGTTAGATTGAGATAAAACGAGAAAATCTTATAATATCCGGTAGTTCCCACTTTTTCAAATTGCAGAAAAAACAAATCTGAAAAAAAACCGGCATACTCTATTTGCATTAATAACTCGGCTCAAAGTTGAGCTCTCGGAGAACTTTTTTTTTCTTCCCCTTTAAACACGTAGAGCCATTGTGACTACAATTGATAAATACTTGAAAGCATTATTGGTCGACTACCGACCAATAATATCCATCTATATCGTCGAACATAACTCGGTCAGTTTTAGTGGTATGGCAAATCTGAGCATATTTTTAGGATCCACGGGTCCTGCTTTGTCTAGGAAACAGGTTTCAAGCTTAAATACATCGAAATAAAAAAATTTATTTTTTAGCTTTTCGACTAATATGACCCACATATATATGAGTACACGAAGGGGGCCATAACTAGGGTCATAACTCGCTCATTTTCTGTGCTGTATCAAATCTAAGCACAGATTTTAAGTTCTCGGGTTTGAATAAGTTCAGTAAATATGGTGTTTTAGGTCTAAATTCAGTGTTTTAGGTATAAATCCAGAGGACGGGCCAGAGCTGCAGTTCAAGGGCCGAAGGCCTTGAAAGAGGAACCGCAGTTTTCAAAGCAACAGAAGAAAGACTCTTGAAAATGGAGCCGCTGGCTCGAGATCTGTAGGTCTTTTTCCGTTTAAAAACACATGAGACTGAAATGCAAAAATAAAGGCTCTTTATTTTCATATCGAAAATTAGATGAGGGAGATGGTAATAATATGCTGGTTCTCCAATGATGGAAGAGAATATTATTGCACACATCCGAACTCGGCCGAGAAAGATCGTCAAATATTATGATTTCTGTGTCGACTAGGATAATATTTTCAGCCGAGAACTACTCAAAAAGAAAAGAAGAGAGGACGGTCAAGGAGATTTGGTGTGGTGAGAAACAACGGTAGGTCAGGTGTACGAAAAATGAGTTTCTGGGTTCTAAATAGAGCACATTTGGACACACACACACTGCTTTCAAGTATTTATCAATTATATAAAAACAACAGATGACGATGATTTCCAGGATTTTGGCGAGGCAGGAGGATTTTGTGATGGATTCAAAAAAAAGCTATTGAAGTTATTCAGCAGGAAAAAGAGCTTCAAACATTGCAGCGGAAAGTGATATGTTGCTAACTTTGGGAAGTGGTTGAAAGTGTTTTGAAAATTCTAGATTGTCATTTTCGATATGACGCGAACAAGTGCTCCGTTCTCCTCTTTTAGCCGTTGATTCTCCATCCGAAGGTTTTGGGCGGTCTGGAAGAAACATTATGATTGTAAACCTTTAAATCTTTTGAAACCTCGAGAATCTTCTCAAAGGTTTCTTGGATTTCTTCAGAATTATGAATATGCGTTTGTAACCCTTCTCTTCTTACCTTCAATTGCAGCTCCAAGTCCGCGATTTTTCGCTCCATACTCCTGCGTTCGTTCTCATCGAAAGAAGCCAGAGATGTAGATTTTGCGACCGACAGATTATGTAATTGGGCGGATGGGGATGCGTTTCGTGTGCGCCACGCGGGCGGTTGAGTTGATGAGCCGCGCCAAGTCTGGAAGAAAATGAATTTGTGTGTCTTAGGAATGCATTATTAGTTAACACTACCTCAGCCGTCTGTGACCTTCTCAAATCGTCCACTTCTCGGCGTAGACGGTCGCACTCGTTCCGTTCCTTTTCAAACAGTGCCTTGTAGTTCAGATTGGTTTCTGTTGGCCGAGACTGGAAATTATAAGACATGTCATAAAACCTGTATTATTGGTGCTCCTCAAATAGTGGTTCCCCCCCCAAATAGTGAGGAAAATGTTATGATCCTCTTAGCTTTTGTTGTTTTATACAAGCGACTCTTTCAATAGTTAAAAAATAAACCGGCACCCGTTTTTTTTAAAAGAGGAATTCAAAAAAAAAGCATTCATCTCACCGAAAAATTGATTGCACACTTCAAAAGATAAGAAAAATCTGTGTCTTCCCGATTTTTTTAATCAAAGTTTGGTTGAGTTCAAAATTCTCCTTGATGAGAGCAATCGAAGAATAGACCGGCACCTCATAAGTGACCGGCATCAAAATTGAGCACACGGAAAAATAAACCAACATGCCGATTTGTCAGAGAAAATGCGATAGCTTTCTCGCCCACCTGTCCATAAACTGAAGCCGTTTGCTGAGATGACGATCCATTTGAAGACAATGATGAAGATGGCATGTATCGTGAGGATGTTGTTGTGGATAAGGGTGCCACTGGTGCTCGCATGGATGGAGCTGGCGAGAGCCCAGCGACGACGGCGCTTCGTGAAGAAAGTGATTGAGTCGTAACCTGCAAAATGACGGCGTTTTGATCAGGAATCCAGAGGTTTCCGAGCAGAATCAGAATAATTTGGCGGCTTTTGAGGGCAGTCTAGAATTCTTCTCTTTTAGTAAAAAATTGCCTTTTTGAGTTTCGTGAACTCAAAATCTATGAGAATCTCATATTTTTTCAGATTTTTTAAAGGCATACCCCTATTTGCGTACCCTACTCGTACTGAACTCCCTCATCCTATCCTGAGTATAGGCTCGAGATTGAGGTCGTCGCGAACGGGACGATCTCTGAATTCTAGGACTAGAAATCGCATACAATGTCGTAGCCATTTTTCATGAAATTTCCTTGGTGCTCAAACTTTTCGTGAAACTTGGGGATTTTTGGGGGGTTTCGTCGAAGGGTTTGCACCTGTATCCATCCCAACCGCCCAACCTCGTTTCAAGAGTTTTATTTGTTTTTCACGAGTCAAACGGCAAAGAGGAATAGTGTGTCAGCGCAGGAGAGCGAGCAGAGAAAATGAGAATGGGTGGAGATATTTTTTACCATGCTGAAGAGTTTCGTCTTGCTTTTCTACTAGCTGTGAGATATGGGGAGAACTGAAATATCTGCCCACATTGCTACTGAATGGTTTAAGGCCTAATCGTCTAGTTTGACAAGTGTGCTCCGCTGACGAGTCTCCTCGTGAACAAGCGGGTTCCCGCACATTGAAAAATGATCCGAAAAAGAAGCGTATTGGCGATAGCCACTCATTGCTTACTATGAAAATAAATACTTCAACATTGGCTATCATGTAAAACATCGCTAATACGTGCAAAAGTTTGAAAAAAACCGCTGAATCATTATCCTTTCTGAGGAGTCATTGGGTTTGTGTTGAAACGTGTCGCCCATGCTGATGATGGTCATTCGAACTGCCCGTCTCAAATGTCAATTCTAGGATCGTTGATCAGTATAGATATGTGTAAAGGAGAAGAGCACAACGGACACCATAGGTTATCATATCTCGTCTCTATTTTTCTGTGACATTGTGCACCACCTTTCGGAGTACAGAAAACAAAAGTGGCAGATAGTTTGTGGCGAATTCCTGATTTGTATCACTGACTGGTTGGAAACTGATCGTAATATTGTTTTTTCAACCAAAATGAAGGAGAACATCGATTTTGACTACTGAAACCTATTACCATTTTAGCTGATTTTCTCATGCCACATTCTGAAACAAAGGCATAAAAAAAAAGAAAACTCAGACAGGCATTCCTGAACTATATAAATAGGATAGTCACACCCAAATGAAAGCGTAAATCATTAGAAAAAGACAGGAAACCAAAAGAAAGATAGAAGCAATGAAAAAGTAGGTTCCGTCAGAATCACAACATCGAATGTTGAGGGATCTGACAGCCCCTGAAACTCTATGAATCAAGAAACCGGGATCAGACCGTTCTGAAAAAATTAGCTGGTTTTTTGTCGATTCTTCAGATTTTTTATTTTTTGCCTACGGTTCCAGGGTCATCAGCTTCAGGGGCTGCGGATCTGAACATTTGAATATATGTAGATTGCTGCAATTCTGCAATCTGTCATCAAAATTACCCACACGTAATGTATACCACTACCAACCATGAAATCATTCCACCCACAACATAATATTCGTCTTCTCACCGTTCCTGTTCCATTCAAACTCGATCCGTTATTAGTGTTTGGCGGCAAGCTTTGCGCCTTCTCCGCACCGTCGAATCTCGTTGACGTCATCGTGGCCATCGTTCCAGCGTTCGACCGTATGCTAGCCGGAGAGTACGGTAGAGCAGTGGCCAGTCGAAGACCCATCACTGGTGCCAAGTCTTCTGGGTTCACAGGTCCCGTGGCACGACGATTCGAGCGAGAGATTGAGAGACCCTGGAATAGAAGGGGGGCCTTGCCACTACTAGCACAAGACAAAAATAAAAATCCCCCATGTATAACTAGCAGAGTGGATAGGCACATCCGGATAGACATAATCTTGAACTCTTTTCAATATTCACATAAAATTAAGAACCTTGAATATCTACTGATTCTGTTGTTTTTTTTTGTTGAGTTTCAACAAAGATGCAAGAATAACCATTTTGCAGTGAGATCCTCAAGGTGTAATACCAGAGAATACTTGAAAAACTTCAGAACCTCCAAGCTCTCGAACATTCTTTTGCCTAGCCCGGGAGTCTAAGTTGTTTAAGAGGAATGCAATAGGGAGGAAAATGCAAAAGGCCTTCCCTTAGGGGTAAATCCATACTCAAGCAAGACAAAAAAAAAGATACACACTTTTGAAAACTTAAAAATTAGGGAAAAATGAAGAAAAGGAAAGACGAATGTCATGCAAGAATTTGGGATAGTGATACTACTGTTGAAGTTTGGGAAACCTAGTTTTCGCTCTGCTGAACTTTCAATTTCCAGTGATTTTCATGTCATTTTTACCTGACTCTTTTTCCTCACGTTTGAGGAGTTGTTGCTACTGTTCGCCGGCGAATTCACTAGGGATAGGGTAGCAGACGTGGTGACGTCACCATCCCGATGGTCGTCAGAAATCGATGAGAGATCTTTTTCCTCAGAAGCCAGACGAGCTTGGAGCTGGAACGCAGAAGTGGAAAATGAGCACACACGGGTTCGAGCAGGAAGGAAGCGTACCATGAGAAGGGGAAGGGTGGAATAGAGAGAAAGAAGAATCGAGAGTTTAAAACTATATCAACTTTTCGAACTTTAAATTTCGGGAATTTTCATAATCCCAAATTCCGTTCTACACACCCTTGAGTTCTAGGGTTTTTTTTTTAAATTTTGTCCTACGTGGACGCGCTCATATTATGCTTTTTGTATGGTTTCGATTTCTCCCTCACCGTATTCGAATACAAACTGCTGCCAGTATCGTTGCTCATGTTCATACTATGCGTAGGCGTCGTTGGAGTACTCAGCACTCGCGAATTCCTTCTCGCCACCTCGTCGGTCGCGAACTTGCTCGCCTCCTCCAATTGTTCCTTGGTGACGCCTTGTGTTGAACGACGGTGTTGTCGTTGCATGCGAGAATTGTTACGTCGTTCCGCTTCGCTTTCGGTTACAGTCTTTGATTGCCATCGGCTGGAAAACGGAACATAATTTAGATGTTCATTCCGCTGCTTTTCTGTTGCATGTATGGTAGGGTTATGTAGCAAGTCATTGTTGCGCGCTCTCGGAGTGGGAAATCATCACATATTGAGCGGCCAAGAAGGAAGAAGTAGTAGTAGCAATAGAAGAGGATGGGAAGGAAAAACGTACAGAAGCACACTCTTTCTTTGTAAATCATGTAAGAGTTTTGAATCGCTGATGACGTCGTTTCGTGGGAATTTCACAAAAACAGTCGAATCAAAGAAATGAGAAGCAAGGCAGAAGACTAGCCATATGACACGTGTAAGCATGCAGAGAACAGGATTCTTCAGAATTTCACATTCCCAAATGTAGATTCATGCTAAATCAGGGTCAACACTTTTGTATACGGCATGCTACATAGACAAACACACACGGAAGACCATTCTTTCTCGAACCTCATCTTATTAGGATTAATCTGCTGCGGTACAAATCCTTTCGGGTACTCCGCTATCACCGGTGTATGTGGAGGAATTCTCGAAGAAGATGGTGTCGAAGCTCCGCCCACTGAGTTCATCGAAGCCGTCGACGCTGTTTTGATGGGACGAAACGCGCTAACCCTCGGATAGTAGCTAGACAGAGAAGACGATGACGCATTTCTCAGCTGCTCTATGTGGGTCCGTATTTGGCCAGTTGACGCATTGTTAACACTATGCCACAGGGACGCCCATGGAACGTTCGTAGGTTGGGAGGGACTACGGTAGAGATCTTCGGACGGATTCCGGCTACTGCTACTGTTATAGTGGTGATTGGGATCGCTGAAAATAGACGGGACAAAACTGAGAATGGACAAGAAAACGGGACAAGAAACTTAGGATGATTGAACTGAAAAAAAAAGAGAATGTGAAACGGGCAAAATTGATATGGACAAAGACAAAGGACAAGGACCAAATAACTGGACGTCTTCAATTACTGATTTTCAACACAAAACTTACTACTTTCAACAATCTAGTTTTTAAAATGTGAACCCTTCGTGTGTGTGGGAAATTCTCTCGGTTCTCAGTTCGTCTAGAAACTTTCTAAAGGCTAACCTCGGCTTTGTGAAGGTCGCCGTGATAGTGGTGACGCTTCCAGCCGGCGATGGTGTATTCTTGGCCGATGATGAGATAGTGGCTGCCATGACATTCGAGACGACAGGGGTAGATGGGACAGATGAATGCGTCGGTATTACGGTAGCTGTCGATGGATTTGACTGCGATGATGATGGGAAAGAGTGTTGAGAGTGAAGAGACGCCGGTGGAGAGATGATTTCTGAGACGGGCGTGGAGCTGGATCTGGAGACCGAGGAGGTGGAGGATCTGGAAATGAAATTGTTGATCGTCTTGATTGTGTTGTAACTCTGGATTTTTTTTTGTTGAATATCAATATTTTTCAATCGAAAACTGAAGGCTGCCAGAGGGGCATGGCCCTTTGTAACATAAAAATGTGCAAGAAGAAACTGAAAACATTTCTGTCTGGAACATGATTCATATGCACCGAATTTCAGAAAAATCTAAATGTGTTTGTAGTCTACGTTCGAAGCTGTGCGGATTTTTTAGACTAGTCATTGTCTTTTTCAGGGAAATATTGAACAACTTTGTATGATTCGAATTCGGGGCCATTCTCTATAGTTCCAGAAGGTTCTAGTCCATTTAGTGATTTTTTCTTCATTTTTTATCGAAAAAAATTGATGACAACAGTACCTTGAAGACAAGGGGACCCCTCTATTTATCCACGAACTCGGACTTTGATGAACTGCTTTCGGCGGAGCAGTGAGCGGAGCGATTGGCACGGTAGCACTCACCGACTGATCGCCGGAACCAACGGAAGATGTGTTCTCCTGAAAAAGAGGATTTAAAATAGGGAATTGAAAAAAAGTGGAAGAGCTTTGGAATTTTAGATCATTAAAGGATTTCCAACAGCAACTCCAACATTTTTCTAATACAGAAAAAAAAATCACCGAAGAGGCTCTCGACGTATCCTGTGAGTGTCCAACTGAAGCGCTCCGTGAAGACGTGAATCTAGAAGACGTCCCGCTTCCTGATCCAGATGCTGACGTGGCCACAGAAGCTTCACTATTCTCGACAGAGGTCTCTCTGGCCGAACTTGAACGATCTGTATAGCCCCCGAGACTTCTGAAAAACAGAGAATGATGAAAATTTGGTAACTGCATATGTCGGCTGAAATAGGACGTCTTAGCGATCAACATTTTCGACTTTTTTCCAGTTTTAAAAAGTTTGAAAGCGCCGAATGAAAAACAGGGACGCTGCAAACTATAGAGTTGATGGATTTTGGGTTGTGAAGACGATCAAACCTTGAATATTATGAGAGAAAATAGTGAAGATAGGAACAAAAAAAGCAGTGAAATTGGCATATGGGGGTGACTCAAAACTCAAGCTCTTGAAAACATCTGAAGCCTTTTTGATTGATTTTCATAATTGGTAGAATCTTCATTCAGGGATTCTCAGAATCCGATGTTTCAGAAAACAACAACATTTTTTTTTTTCGTATTACCTTGTAGCAGACAAACTTCTCGCAGGCGACGTCGTAGCGCTCTCCGATCTTACTGGAGAAATTTCCTTTTCTTGAACGATGACGGCATCAGCCTTCTCCTCCTCCTCCTCAGCTTCCTCTTCAGTCTCATCCTCCAAACCAACGTCTTCCGACCCAACCTGTTCATCTTCATCCAACTCTTCATCAGCAACGTCTTCAGATGACGTCGCCGTCGATTCACGCGATTCTCTCAAGTCGTCGATTCTGATAGTTGTCGCTGTCGTCGTGGAATTGGTGATGGTGTTATTGAGATTCTTAGAATTCGAAGACGTTCCAGAGGAGGAAGCGGTAGAATTGTTGACTGATGAATGGTGTAGATATTCGTTTTCACTGTAGAAAAAGGAAGAGAAATGAGGATAGAGAAGCGATAGGAAAAGGGTAAGTGGTGGGAAAACTTAACACTTTTGATTGATTTTTTTGGAGGATGGTGAACGATGAAAAATATTCGTGCAGTTTTTCGAAGCATTATGAATTTCAAGATGCCTTTCATGACTTTCAGAATGTTTTCGTTTCAAATTGTTTTTTTTTAAATCTCGCTCAAACCAACCTGTGCTGATCCTTATGCTGCAGATCGTGCTTCCTATCAGTCGATAGTGTGTGCTCTTCATGTGTGTGTGCCACAGCAGCCGTTGAAGGCGTCATTCTGTAGTTTTTCTCCTGAAGCACCGATGCAGGTGGAAGCGATCCATTTCCAGGGGATTTCCTCTTCGCATGCGACTGCACAGTGTCCGACAGCTCTACTAGATAGTCGACACAGTCTTTGTCAGCAACTCCAAGAACGTCAATACCCTGAAAAGTTGAGAGAAAATTGAAATCGAAAATAGTTTTTTGTTTTCAACGGATTCCTTTCGTTAGAACAAATCCACTTACCGTAAAAGTCACATCTGATAGCTCGGCTCCGTTTTCCAGAAGGATTTTACAAGCGTCGCGCTCAGCCCAGTGCGCAGCTGCATGCAACGGCGTCCATCCCTCTTTGTCCTGTGCCCGTACGTTACCACCGGCTTTGATAAGTAATTCTAGTAGTTGAGTGTACCCTCGGCCAGCTGCCACGTGCATTGCTGTCCCACCTGAAGAAACTAACTATTTTCAAAGATTTTCTTTTTGATGTCATATCTACTAGGATTGAAGAACAGAGTTTCCGGTATATGTTTAAATGTTTTTTTTTTCAAGAAACAAAATTTTCCATCAAGTTTTCATTTACCTGTTCTGTGATGTGGCACATCTCGGTACTCGCCCTGATTCATCCACATTTTGACATCTTTCAACATCGTGTGCAACTCTTGCTCTCTGCATCCATCCAAATCTATCATCTGCTTTCTGTAGTCCTCTTCCAAGTACTCTCGACACTGCTCGTCTACTGCCAAATCCAGTGCCAGTTCTTTGTCGCTGTTCACTACCGACAAGTCTGCTCCGTGCTGACACAGATACCGCACTATGGACACATTTCCACAACAGGCTGCCGCATGAAGAGGGGTCCATCCTTCGTTGTCTTGAGCGTTCACATCCGCTCCTTTTTCGCACAAGAACCGAACCATTTCGGGTTTCGAGTCGATTACTGACTGAAAATGAAGTACTTTAGGAACGACGAACTAAACATTTGAATACTTTAGAAACTTTGAAAGTTTCGACGATTCGAAGTTCCAAGAGTGGCAGTCTAAAGTGAGAATCGCAACTCTCACTTTTTGGAAACTCGGATATTTCGAAAGTGAAAGACTTCACTACTTTTTACGATTTCGAGCCATTAAAGATACTAATTCTTACTAGACAATTCTGAAGAGTATTATTAGAATTTCGAGATTCTGACGAGATTTTGTCAACTTTAGTAACAGCTTCCGACATTTTAAACTTTCTGTCAAATTTGTTAAACTCTACCTGATGAAGTGCCGTCAAACCATCCACTGTACACGTATTGATATCCGCTCCCTTTGCCAACAACTCCTCAACCTCTTCCTCATCCCCAGACATACATGCCGATAGAAAAATGTCGCTGTCCTGAAATTGCACTTTCGGCCGTTTCATACGTCGTGCCGGCTCCGCGTTCATCTCGCTGCTCTGCCACCGGCGTAGCTGGTCCTGAAAACAAGGGAATCATTGTTTGAACTACGAGAAACTGTTCCCTAGTTTGAATGGTTTCACTTCAATCAGAATTCGAACTCAGAATCTTTCGTCGTACAAAAAAGTCCCCCAGTTGCAGAAAAAAGTGATGATTTGAACTTGAAAACCACATGAGTAAGTGTGGTAGTAGCTGATGACAAAAAGAGCTCATAAACCCGCAGAGTTTGTTGTACGTTGTGTTTGCACATTTGATTAACACGAATAAACGACTGGATTTCGCTAACGGAAAAACCCCGAACCAAGGTGATGATTTTTAAGTTGGCATTCTGGAATTGGAAGTGTTTCCAGAAGTAGAAAATTTGATTTCCAAAACACTTGCTAAGAAAGTTTTCTAGTAGTAATAGAGAAAAAAAAACTAGAAGCTATTGATCTCGGAGTCAAGTTCTAGATTACACCCAAACAAAAAAACAACAACCGAATTCGACATCGAAATACTCATATTCAACTTTTAAAAACTCAGTTTTAACTACAAAACCAGCCAAACGGGTAACACAAAAAGCGTTCGTCCACCTTCTACAGTTTTCGCTGATGTGTTTCAAAAAAAGTATTTCCAGAAGAACCAGGAGAAAGAGGAGACATGGAAAGGGGGTGCCCCTTCTTCTCTTGGGGGAAATGTGACTCATATTTTATTGTCTCTCTATCTATATATGTGTGTGTCTATGTTTGTGTATGGATGTTTATGGAAGAGAAGGAGACGGGAAAAGTTTGGTGCTGGAACGGGAGGAGAATGGTCCCAGAACCCACATCTTCGAAAAATTCGTAAAAGTGGGTTTTCTTGTTTGGACGAGCTGAACTTTTTGCAAACTTTTTGAAGAACCAGCTTCCAAATTCACACTACAGCTTCTTTAATCAAAGAATCTTGATCATCCTAGAAAGGTGAAAAGTCGCATGGTCAAACACAACCGTTAAAAAAATGTTGACCACCAAAATTTCCAAAACGTTCTGGACGAGCTAGTTTACGAATTTTCAAACATGTATATCACAGACAGTGACTGTCTCTGAGACAGTCTGGCTGGAGACATAGCCAGGCAGCCTATGATAATCCTCCAAAAATATGGAGTGGTAGAAGCAACATTTTGGGCCTGCTGGTATTGAGTAGAGGACAAAAACTAATCGGTGATAGTTTAACTTTTTTTCGCATGGTTTATATTTCAAAAGCATCGCATACTGTTAGTTTCAGGAGCGGCTTGAGAGCTATTTTGATTTATATTATCTGTTTCATCTTTTGTATTCGTTGAAAAACCTTTTTTTTCTGGAATTTTCTTTACCGAAAACGCTCACCTTTCTTTTATTGACGACATTGAACGTGATCTGCTGTTTTGCCTGCAGCATGTGTGCATCGTCCTCGTCGTCCTGACCCATTGTTTTTCTTCGAGACGAATCTGAAATTTTTGGATATATATGTGTCGAAGTTTTGTATGGTTTTTGAAGATGAGACGGGATGAACGGCAATGTTACTCGACTGTGGTGGTGGTTCAAATTAAATTTCTAGGTTTCGTGAGACAATTATGTGAAATGGACAAATCGATATAGTTTTCGCGGTACACCTTGACTTACAAGTGTAAACACTGCTTACTAAGCTGCAAAACCAAGCAGTTCTACCAAGGATACAGGAGCCAATGAAGTCTGATTATCAAATAATCCAAGAGTAAGGAAAAAAACCATCCCTCTGTTCTAGAAGTGAGTTGCTGAGCGAAAGAAAGAAGAAAGTCCCACACTCTTTCTCCTACTCTCTCTCTTTTTTGTTAGATTTAGAAGGAAAGAAAACAGAGACCTAGAGAAAGCTAGAGAGTGATGGGATGTGATGGTGATATAATGATTGGGGTGGTGATAGGGATGGTAGTGGGATCAAGGGAGAAAAAGAGCTTCAGAACAAATATCATGAAAACATCTGAAAATGTGATAGGAGGGAAGGGAGAGAGAAAGGGGGATAGTGGTACAAGTAGACAATCAAATTCTGCACTAATTTTGTACTATAATTTTCACTTTGTAACGTTCGAAGACGGCAGAGAAAACTGGATGAACATCAAAAAGCACATAAGTCCGTAGAACCAAGAATTTCCTCTTCAGAGCCAAACTGACCAAATGGAACGAAATTCTAACGGCTAAGAAACGTTTTTAGCGAAAAAAAAGACGGTCTAACGAACATTTCGCAACCCTCCAACAAAAAAAAAATAATCTTGAGGTGGATGAACAGTTGACATGGGGGATTCTTGCAGTGACCTGGTCACGATGTCCGCTTTTGTGCTCCCTAGAGTAACAGTTCACGATATTATTGTTTTAAGTTTTCAAAAATTTATAAATTTATACGGATATGATCTGATAATTAATTTTTCTATCAGCTTATCTAATTTTCCAAAAAGGATCAAGCCATAGAAACTAAGCACTACAACGTCTCATACGTCCGGATGATTAGAAAACTAAACTTTCAAAAAATATCTAAAACAGGATAGTATGATTTTATAAATTGCCTATCGATCTGTATATTCTATAATAACATTTGGAAGTATTGCATTGCAGGAATTAGACTTCAACTGCTAGACTTCAGGCTAAATCTAATGAGATTTACTGGAAACTCGGGGCGATTCATCATTTTTCGACAAGCGTAGCATAATTTTGGTAAAAGGCAAAACCAGTCGACTTCCAACTAAACATCGTTAAATCTACTGTCAAACGCTATTCTAAGCCACTTTTAACTGAACATTTCGAGTGATGCTGATACGTTTGACTGATGATCAAGCCGCAAAAACAAGAAAGAAAAAACTGAAAGAAGAATAGTTCATCTCTTCATTCCTGATGGATTATAGTCAACCAGAAGACCAAGACGGATGAAGAAGAACAAAGTCGAGACCTATAGTGGATAGGTCGCAGCCGGTGGTCTCTCTCTCTCTCTCTTTGACTCAACGATATACGATATATAATAGAGAGTGCAAAAATCTAGTAGACGCAGGCACTTCCAAAGCAACGACAAGAGAGACGATCATCATTCACCCGAACATTGGGAGGCCTGAGAGATATTCTCAGAGACCTAGAGAAACAGAGACACACAGATGCACTTGAAACTTTCCCCCGCCTGCACGCTGCCGCGTTGTCTGCGTCTCCCCAGCGGCACCTTCTATCTCCGCAGTTCCCTCTACTTTTCCCGCATCAATATATATATACAGAAAAAGGGGTTGCAGCAGTTGCTGCTACTCCTCCTGCTTGCCCTTCGTTCACTTGTGTTCATCATCATCATCTCTTAACCTGGATCCTTCCTTTGGTAGGTTGACGATTATGAGCGAGTGAGTGTACGTGTGTGTTAACGCACTAACTGGAAAGGAACACTTGACACTCTCGTTTTTCGATGGTGGTGCGCAACTGCAGGCAATACACCCAACACAGCAAGAAATGATGATAGAAATAGGTTATTCTGTGACATTTGTTGCAAAAAAAAAACAAGACCTAGAGATGAATCAGCTGATGAGGAATCAGAAGACTTTGCAAGGAGATCAAGAATTTTTCAATATGATAAGCCTCGGGTATTTCTCGGATGTTTCTCACTAGAAATCTGACTGTTGTTGATTCAGAGTGAACCTTATTTCTTGATTGTATGCTGTAGTCTATTGCTCCAAAACATCATATTTTATCGCAGACAACATCCTGCGAAACTCCTGAAATAAAACACTCCGGGTATAATCTAATCGAACACGAAAATATATTATTCTTCCTTTCTTCATGATTCGAACACCGCGATCAAACCAGCGATATGCGACAACCCAAATTAAGGGCACGCATTCCTGATAACATTTTCTCGGAGAGGTGCCGCTTCGATGTCAAGAACAAAGAAAGAATGAACGACATTGTCTCTGTTCATATCTCCAGTTGCTGCGAGATTTGACGGAATGTCTGGGTTTCTTGTTCTTTCATCGTGTCTTTTTTTGGAACCGTCGAGAACGCAGAGGGTGATAAGTTAAGAATCGTGTGATTCGTGTCAATGAGAAGGAACAAAATTTTACAAACTGTAGGAGTCCTTGGTATCCAGTAGAAAGTCACAGAGCTGATGTGCTTCGGGAGGTCAACCAAAAGTTTTCAGAATCCATGAAAAATGTGAGCTCTTGCTCAACTGAAGATCAAGAACACGGTCCTCAGAAGGCAACACGGGTTCCCAACTAAACTTTTCAACATACATTATTCTACCCCTGTTTTCTTAGTAAACTGTATTGTATGATAGAATAACCAAAAACGGAAGTAGTCTACTTTGAACTCTTATTATAAATTCGCAGTCTGTTGGCACACTTTTAAAGGCGCATGAAGTTACTTAAAAGGATATCTCGCCGCGATTAGACATTTTTTTCGTCTAAAAAATATGTCAAATCTTAAAACTTTTTATGGCGCTCATTTTTCAGACCGAAAAATGTCTAATCGCGGCGAGATATCCTTTTAAGTAACGTCATGCGCCTTTAAAAGTGTGCCAACTAATATAAGATTGAAGAGAAAGAGGAAATGAGCAGAAAAAGATAGAGATCAAAAAGAGGTAATCTTGCCATCGTTCTATCCAAAGATATAGATGAAGCAAGGTTTATCGGAATATGTGAATCAACTCTAAAGTAGCTGTCAAACAAACCGAAAAAACTTTTATAGACAAAACTGTCTTTTAGAAACTTTGATTAAAAGAAATAAGGAAGGAAACGTTATGAGGTCTGAAAACTGTTCGAAATTTGAGAGTCGTCTCAAGTT
Organism: Caenorhabditis sp. 40 LS-2015; assembly: GCA_900536305.3. Classification (NCBI taxonomy): domain Eukaryota; kingdom Metazoa; phylum Nematoda; class Chromadorea; order Rhabditida; family Rhabditidae; genus Caenorhabditis; species Caenorhabditis tribulationis. Next base: position 113,043 of record LR543397.1, on the reverse strand, counting down.
TATGAAAATAGCAGGGAACTCGAATGTCATCATTTATTGTTTCAAAGCACAGTGACCGAGGACTAGCAGAATATACTCTTGATTTCCCTCTTCAAAATCCTAATTGAGATTCTCGATGAAGGAAAAAGTCGTCCCAGATTCTTCCCATTTCGACTGGAAAATCAAAAATGGATGGATGGGTGGGCACCAGCCTTTAAGGGGAGAACAAATTCGTTTCTTTTTTTTCACAAATTCGAGTGCAAAATGGATAGGGTTCTTTTGAGAGACAACAGTATATGGAGAAACACAGAGAAAAGGGGAAAAAACGACGAGAGCAGATTGAACAAACATGGAAGTCTGTTGTGCCCGGCGGGGGAAGTGGAAGTCTAATTGACGAAAAAGGCAAGGGGTGGGGAAAGCACCAAAGTGTGAATGAATCTCTCTCGAACACCTATTTCGTACACAACTGGACAAGAAAAGTGAGAAATCCGTTACAGTCTAACTCTAGCAACATGGAAGTATGAAAGAATCTATGCAGAAATCGAAAAGTTTTGCGCATTTCAGATTTATCGGATTTCTAACGTCTCTTGGAACATTTAGTAGATTGCACAACTTGACATATGAATCATATGAAATATATAACTTAAAAGTTGCGTTTTGATTGAAAGCACAAGTTTTGAGGCAATAAAAAACGGGTGTCTCTATGTTAAGCTACATAAAACAACACTTATTTACAAGCAGGATCCCAGAAAAGACAAGCCTCACCACGGTCTGTCCGGACGGTGCGAGCGGGGCACCGCGCGCATCCTCTCCGTAGAGAAAAACAAATAGAGTACTCTGCTAGCTGCTTCAATAAATTTTCACTTTTCACTCTCTCTCTCCGAGAAAGAGAACTCTCGGTTTTTCCTCCGGGAGAGAGGAGCCCATCTGTGTGAAGCTGGGCGAGGAAGAGCACATTTCGGAGGAGCAAAAGAGGAACATTGGGTAACATGCTCCGTGGTTAACAAGATTTGTTACGACGGTCATTTGGCGGCGTCGGAGCTGAAGCCGCCGGGACATTTTCTGGTTTTTTTTTTGCGAAATTTCGATTCATAAAATTTGAGTAGGCTTCGAGGGTTAGAACATTAGATTCTGATTTTTCTAATTCAAAGGTTTGGATAAATTTGATGATAGGATGGACAGAAACCGAAAATGGAGTAACAAGAGCCGCAGTTCTAGACCCCCTTGAGATAATTGAAGAAAACACTTTCAGAAGTGGAAGGTTTCCGATATCTAAAATATTCTAGAGTCGAAGACGTCTTCGACTCTAGAATATTTTGTCTTCGAAGACAAGAAGGATACTTGTTGAAAAATATATGGAGAGAGGGCCAACACCAGGTACTCAGGGTCTGAAAGATTACAGATTTTCAATTCAAAAAACCGAGAACATTGAAAAAATATCAATATTGAATACCAGTTTTCAACAAATACCAAAACTCTGAGTTAATTAGAATCACAGGAGGCACGATAAGGCAGGAAGATAAGAGAAGGGAACCATAATTACAATCAAGAGAATCATAGTTGAAAAAATTGAAAACAAAACTATTGAAGACAATTTTTGGAAATCTAGACAATGTGTTAACAGACAAGTTGAGACATCAAGCTGGAGGCAAAAAGGAATCACAAGAAAACATATAAAAATTATCGCATTTGATGAATCGGTACGTTGAAGGGGACCGTTGACGTCGTCGGTGTTGGAGCCACACGGTGCACCAAATCCGCGTCGGACATTCCAGATGATAGAAGACGTGATCGCTGACCGCGTGGATCTGATAGTCGCGAGTCTGAAATTCGGATGAACTTTTACGAGATTTTCATTCGTTTTCGATACGATTTCCATCCAGAACTTACATCTAACCAAATTCCTCGTCTGTCCTCCTCCTTGAATGTAGCTCGCTGCGTAGAACAAGGCCGTCAGCAACACCAACGTACCGAAAGTGATCATAATCCCAAAAAGATCTCGATTCCTATCCTGTCTCTCTGCACACTGCCAGACATCGTCCCACAAATGAATCGTATCGTTCATTGTCGTCTCAACGTCCACACAAAAATCGACGTTCGGCGTCGTGTAGATGTTCCAGTAGTACTTGTAGAGCTCGTCGAACTCTGTTTTACACTGGTTACAAATTTTCGAGCCATTTTTCAGTTCGTTTAGGTCCCAAGTCGAGTCGAGTACGTCTCCAGACGTATAGTTGACGACACAGTTTCTCCATTCGTAGAGACGATTCTGGAACAGCATGGTGCGTTCGGTGAAGGAAGGCGTGGACTTGTTCTCTTGAAGATTCCAGGAGATTTGGACGCATGCTGGGAGATTTTTCAGTTTTTTAGATAGAAATAAGCGTATTAAAAAAATTTCACTATTTCAAGACGAAAGCTTTAGAATTTCAAACAAAATGGAAGACTCACAATCGCATCGCGACTTTTCCCAAATTTTCGACGTCAACGCAGTAGAAATATCACTGCTGTAAGATAACAGATAGTTATCATAGATCACTTGAGTGCACGTGCGATTGTCCAAAGAGAAGACGTTGTCCTGAAAAAAGAAACAGTGAATGTAATCTCGGGGCCAAATTTTCACAAACCAGGTGCTTAGTCTGATACTCGTACGTTTTGAAGTCAATGTAATTTTGATAGCAATTCGTGCACACCTTCGGCGGAATAGACCAGTTCGTTGCACACGCAACCATCTGGGATTGATAGACTGCGAATTTCTGCAATTTATTTTAAACTTCGGATGATGTTTAATGTTTTCCCCATCAAAAACTCACCTCTACATATTTCTGGCACGGCCCATCGAGATCCCATGGATCATCAGTGTAAGGAGCATCCTCGATGCTCTTTTTGGTCTCTTTCTGAGTGGAGAGAACTAGTAAACTGGATACCAGAAGCTGTGTGATCATTTGAAACAGTTATTTTGCGAAAATTCCGCTTTGAAACTTGAAAAATTAAGGTAAACCGCTGAAAAATTAGTTTAAAGCTCAACCCGTAAATCTACCCCGGAGCCGTAAAGACGGAGCGGTGCGTTATTTCGGAGCGTCGTTGCTTATTTACACAAAGTCACGTCCATTATTTGCTGGTGTTTTTCGCCGGATTTTCCATTGAATTCGCGTTCTTTTTCGAGATTCTCGATTAACAATTAATAAAAATAAACCAGTAAAGCAATAATCACTTTTTTTAGATGCTGGCACGCTCGGCTCTTCTGGTGCACTCCGCGGAACTCGCCGCCAACGCTGCTCGTGCCGCTTCAGGTTTGTCGAAAAGTCGTGGGATTTTTATTCTGTTATTTTTTGTGAAAACATAAAAAATGCTCCCGTATTCGTGAAACGATCAAAATTGTCAGAGTCTCAATTGATTTCAGTCAAAAATTATCCCTTTCGTTAGTGAAACTGAATTTAGCTTTTAATTTTTTTGTAAATTTACATTTAACCCCAGTCAGCAAAAAACTCATTTTCCGACTTGAGGATTAGCCCTCATAACAAAATCTTCTTTACTATTGCTTTGATCTCCGTTTCACGACTTTTCAGTTTTCGCACGTAGGCAGCTGCACGTTCTATGAATCCCTTGTGTACTGGAAACAAAAGTAAAAATAATTGATAATAGTAATTTTTTCTTGTTTTTAGGCGCTGCTGCAACTCAGCCGAAAAAGACGGGAAACCGTATCAAGACATTCGAGATCTACCGTTTCAATCCGGAAGCTCCAGGAGCCAAGCCGACCGTTCAGGTGTGAAAATTTATTGGAAGCTGATTAAAAATCGATTTCAGTCGTTTTCGATGCATTTAATCTCCTAATAAGTATAACATTTTCATGTAGAGCCAGGGAAAAGCTATAAACGTTTAAACGGCGTCAGAAACCTCAGAGTTGAAAGAGCAACTTCTAATTTCTATTTACTCAAAGCCATTTTTCCAGAAGTTCGACGTCGACCTCGATCAATGCGGAACCATGATTCTCGACGCTCTTATCAAAATCAAGAACGAGGTGGACCCAACTCTCACTTTCCGTCGTAGTTGCCGTGAAGGTATCTGCGGATCATGCGCCATGAACATTGGCGGACAGAACACCCTTGCATGCATTTGCAAAATCGATTCGGACACGTCGAAGAGCACCAAGATCTACCCGCTTCCTCATATGTTCGTTGTCAAGGTGAGTATAGTCGAAATGTTCCAGGCCACGTTGACCTTCTTCACTCTTTCAGGACCTCGTCCCTGACATGAACTTGTTCTATGCTCAATACGCTTCCATCCAACCATGGATTCAAAAGAAGACTCCTTTGACGTTGGGAGAAAAGCAGATGCATCAAAGCGTCGCCGAACGTGATCGTTTGGTAAGTTTCAGTACAAAGCTAATACGTCAACTGATAACATGTTTTTTCAATGGGAACTTCTGGTGTCCTCGTTTTTCGAAACTAGATGCCGATAAAATTATCTCAGTCTTCTTTGATTTCGATCAAATTTTTTCAATCCTATTCTATTGGGTCGAAAAACATGCATGTTTTTTAGGATGGCCTTTACGAGTGCATCCTTTGTGCGTGCTGCTCCACCTCGTGCCCATCGTACTGGTGGAACGCTGACAAGTACCTTGGACCAGCGGTGCTTATGCAAGCTTATCGTTGGGTAATTGACTCCCGCGACGACTATGCAACCGAACGTCTCCACCGCATGCACGACTCGTTCTCCGCTTTCAAATGCCACACCATTATGAACTGCACCAAGACGTGCCCAAAAGTAAGTTCATCCTTCAAAATGGCGGCTCTCGCTGTTCTAAAAGGCGATGTCTCTGAGATTTCGATTGTCTCTTCTCTTCACTTCAACATTTTCAGCATCTCAACCCAGCCAAAGCCATTGGAGAGATCAAGTCACTGCTCACCGGATTCAAGTCGAAGCCAGCCGCCGAACCATCCGCTTTCTAAATTTGATGCTCTCTAGAATTAACCCTGATTCCCAGTTCACATTGGTTCCGTCGTGTTCTAGTAGATACAACCCCATCTATATGTATTATTTTTAATGCGCGATTCGATTGTAAAAGCTTCTGTCGGTTTCGACCCGCCCAGAGCATCCTGTCCTTTTCTTTCTTATTCTTGCGAATGCACAATAAATGAACGATTTTCAGACTTGGATCCTAAATTTGTAGTCAAATTTAACATTGAACAAAATGAGGACTATAGTAAGGTTTCGAATAAAAGAAAACTAGGAAATAAACAGAAAAAAATAAAGATATCGAATGAATATTTATTTCCAACTTTGAGCCAACGAGTCGAAGTGATGTTGTGTTTCTTCCTGGAAAATAGTCGTTCGTTCGGATTTTGTGTCGGAACTTTGCAGGAACCACATAGACACGAGAATTCCGACAAAATCGGGTGCAACGGAAGTGAAAAAAAACTAAACATTTTTGCAGAAAATGAAGGAAAAAATGAGTTTTGAGACAACAAAAATGTGTTTAAATCAAAGTTAAGAAATTTCAAGCCAACGAAGATAGTTTCAACTAGGGAATAACCTGAGTAATGTTCGGAGTTACAAAATGTGTCATATATCATTGGAAAGCTGAAAATTTTGCAATCGATTCAGATAATTTGTTTCTGCTGCGGACTCCGCATTCTCGGGAAAATTGAATTCGAAGTACGTAGACCCAGCTTATTTGCACTGGGAATACGCATTTTCTATTAAACCAAGTGGGAATAAAAAAAACTCAGCAGAAACAAAAAAAATCAATCGATTGCAAATTTTCTCAGCTTTTCAATGAAGCATGACACATTATGTAACTCTAAACATTACTCAGGTTATTACTAGTAAGGTTACATCTGGATTGAGAACACTTACAAAACCGCTTAAGAGAATACGAAATTTAGTGCTTTTACAGGGTGACAAGTAACTATTAGGACACATTTGAATAGGTGTAATTTCTCTGAAAATAGTTCAATCATCATGAAATTTTGATAGTAGTTTCCTGAAACGATATAGAAACAGTATTCAGAAAAAACGTTGTGTGCTTTTTCCCGGAGGTTGGTGGCAGCCCGAGACGCTTCAGGTGCGCGTCGACGTCGGCACGAAAGGGCGGGAAAATCATAGCATAACTTTAGAAGCAGTGCCGTCTGGTCTTCCAAACTTGGACAGTTTTTTGTCAAGACCTTCCAGATTACAAATCTTACAATGGCATAGTCCGCCATGTTCATATCAGGCCGTAACACAATCTTTTCCTAGGTAGTCGTGGATTGGATGAAAGGGTCTTTGCACTACGGTTGAGTTGTTTTACTCGGTGTGCAGGCACCCGTCTGATTGGAATGTTCAATTGTTGTTTCTAAAAAGTGAATTGAATCAGGGTGAAAATTCCCACCGAAATATGTGATTCACATGATGCTGTTAGCTAGATGTGGCTCCAGAATCAGATTTTCCTAACAATTTGAAAAAACCATCACAGAACATGGGCAGGACGGAATTTCTATAATTTTTCTTTTGATGCAAGTGCCGTGATAGTTTGTGGCAAATAGGCAGTTGCTATGAAAACAATTGCTATCTCGACGATTGCTATAAGTGCACAATTGCTATTTACCTAGTTGCTATGTCACAGTTGCTATATTTGACACAGTTGCTAGATTTTTCCAAAATTTAAAGGCACAATTGCTATCAAAAGGAACAGTTGCTATTTGCGAATACAGTTGCTATTTCTGACACAATTGCTATTTTTTGCTCATTTGCTAGGAATTCCGTATCATGTCCTAGACAGTTTTTTGGTTCGTTTTCTGGAATGTTCAGCTCATTCCCAAGATTTTTGTCTTTTTTCCCAGGCTTAAGCTCTAGATTTTGGTGCTGATTTTCTGTATTTGTGGGGCCGGATTACCATGTTTCGAAGCGCTTCACCATTGAAGCTCTCCACTAGAGCTTGGATCACCGGATGAGTTTTGTCAATTGATCGAAAATAGATTTGGAACAAGATAGCTCTTAGAAGTCACAGAGAAGCCGATCAAGAGCTGACCTGTATTAGCCGAGCCCTCATTTACTTTTGCCAGAAATCGAACCGAAAAACTTGTGCGAGTGGCAGAAGTTTTTGTAGCAAAATGCGAGACATTTATTTGGGAATCGAAGAGCAGGTCTTCATTCTCTTCTCATTTCCAAACTCAGTAACTTTGGGATTCCACCTATCTTCTGTACCTCACGGAGACCTACCGCTATAAAAATGCAATCATATTAAGATCTATCACCACTCCCCTTCAGTCGTTCAAGATTCCATCAACTATATTTCTCTATGGTCCATCTCCAATCAGCTCCCTCTAGCCAATTCCAAAACCTCTCTCCTTCGACTTAGCTCCCACAACCCCAGCTTCCTAAACTACATTTCTGGGTCCCATATTTCACAATCCTCCTCAGTCAGAGACCTTAGTCTCGTCACTGACTCCTCTTTGAACCTTGAACTTCATATAAACCAGAAACTCACCTGTGCCCCTATCCGCGCTGAACAACTCCTTCGCTTCTTTAGATCTTCTAACCCGTCATTCTACTTGTTGCTCTTCAAAACTTATCGCACACATACAGAAAATCAGCACCAAAATCTAGAGCTTAAGCCTGGGAAAAAAGACAAAAATCTTGGGAATGAGCTGAACATTCCAGAAAACGAACCAAAAAACTGTCTAGGACATGATACGGAATTCCTAGCAAATGAGCAAAAAATAGCAATTGTGTCAGAAATAGCAACTGTATTCGCAAATAGCAACTGTTCCTTTTGATAGCAATTGTGCCTTTAAAATTTGGAAAAGTCTAGCAACTGTGTCAAATATAGCAACTGTGACATAGCATCTAGGTAAATAGCAATTGTGCACTTATAGCAATCGTCGAGATAGCAATTGTTTTCATAGCAACTGCCTATTTGCCATAGTTTGTTGATACTATTTAATGGAATTGGTCATTCACACTGCCTTCCACGGCGAGAATCGTTTCATGCCGTAAGCAACCTTTGAGTGCGTGCCTCAGCGCGCGCTTTTATAAATATGCAACCATTTGAAAACTGCTGTAACTTAATTGATAATTGAGTTATTGGTCTAAAACTTGGTTGAAATATGAAAAACAATATGGGAAATTATAATAACTACTTTGGGGCTTGTTCTACGCTATGGCACAGCTTCACTATGAATCCGAAGTTAGAACCCAAGTGTCCTAATAATTACTTGTCACCCAGTAAGTGCAGAATGCTCATTTTTTATAACTCGAAAATTAGTTTCCAAAGTTCCGTTTTTTTTCGAGATTCGGCGGGTTCGTAAAGCAACTCAAAAACTTCATTTTTCTAGTTGACAGTTTTTTTCGAAAATTGCTGGCAGTGCTGATAGGTCGCCATAGAGGGAAGAGAGGCAGACATTTTCAATGTTTCTGTCTTGCCAGCGCTCTTCAAAAAGATTTCTAACTATATTAAAGAATCAATGAAGACCTAGGATAGCTTAACGAACCCACAATCATTCAAAGAGTCATCGGAAACCAATATTAGAGATCATTTTGCAAGGGAAAAACTCGATGTATATTTTTGAGCGGTACCTTACGTGAAAAGGCATGTTCAACAAGCTAAAGTAGTTCGAACTCACAATAACCGTAAAAGTCAACTTCTTCCCATCGAGCCCAGTCACATCAGCAACACTTCTCGAGTCCTCCTTCTTGGGGGCAATTTTTACATTTCCAAATAAGTGTATCCATTTTTTATACAAATCTGGATGTGATCTAATTGCCCAACAGAATGCGATTTTGCACAGGATCGCGCAAATGTCGTAGATTTGCGATATTTCGTTTCCTGAAAAAAACGAAATGAAGTCCGAGCCTATTTTGTTGAACCTACCTCTTCCTGTGACCCAAGTCAGAATGGAGACTCGTTGATTCTCTGGAGTATTTCTAACAAATATATAAACCACAATACTTATGGATATGGTGAGGGTGGAAACGATGTTACTGACGACCATGACGATGATTGTGGGCTTTAGGAGCGAGATGGATTTGACATTTTCCGAAATCTAAAAGTGCTGATATAACAACGAGTTATCTGCCAGTGCTGGAAGCCAATTTTCCAAGTATGGAGATGTACAAAGAATGTCTGCGTGCTCGATACCTCTGTCGAGACTCTGATCTCTTTCATTGTAAACCATTCAACTTTTGCTAGAGCACAAAATTACAAAACTCAAAGCTCAAGTTTTGGAACAAAAACTAGAACTCAAAATTTTCTTGTCATTCGAAATTTTAAATCACCTGATAAATTTCCGTCAAACTAGTCAATTTGAAGCTCCTCTGTCGAAACAAAGTCCTATTAAACTTTACCATCCGTCTGAATGTCTGAAAGTCAAAACATTGTTAAATTTTCAGTTGAATTTTTTTCCTTACCAAATACGCAACCACATTCATACTAATTCCAATCACCACAAATATGCCTATAGCTCTTCCGGTCGAGTACTCTATTTGGCAAGGCAACCGAGGATATATCCTAGGGGTTCCGATCAGGTCCACTTGATTCACTACAACCACTAGCAATCCATACGTCCACTGGAATCCGGTCAACAAAAAACCGGTTTGATAGCAACTTCGAGACTCGTAGGTACGGTAGAGGAAAGACGCAAGGGATCGTTCCATCACGATAACAAAAAAAGTTAGGCCATTTGCGCCGAGCACCCAGTGGTGGAGGGACTTTGCCAGCCAGCAGTATGTGATACCTTTGAAATAGAACTGAATGTGAATTCTGCTTCCAACCAAATAAAAAACTCGATTTTTAAAAAACCATATGACTTCCTAGAGATATGCATAAACGCAAATAATGACAATTTCGTTAATTATGATCTCTTTGTTTTGAGGTCGAATAAATGTTCTGGAAATCACTCACTTGAAATCTCTGTATTGAATATGTAGGCAGCTAATAATGGTACCAGTATCATGTACCTTGATATCGCATATATCGCGTCTGCCACGCAGTTACTGATAACCAATATTCGAAGATTCTAAAATCGAAAATTTGAGGAAATTGACCTATCCCCGCACTAACTTTATGTAGACTGGTATTTGCTATAACTGAGATGAACATGATATCCAGAGGAAACGCAATCAAGCAGAAAATGAGCTCCACGAAGTAGATGATGAAATTGGCTGAAAAAAAAACGTTGAAAGTTTATTGAGATTTTCCGGGTGTTTTTTAGAAGAAAGTTACTTACGCGTGGTAACCATCTCCTCCAGTGTGAAGTTTCCAGAGGTGAACCTATTATATTCGACATGACTGAGTGTTGTTGTAGATGACATATAAGGCAGTTCTGGAATTTTAAGCAGAGTTAACTGAAGAAATTCTCAGTAAATTCTGTGGTAGAAGTAGATGGTTGAGCTCTGGCACCTTTGGTGCCGGGGAGCTGGAGATCGATGTCAGAAATTCGAAAGTTTTCTTTGAAGTCCCGAACATACTTAAAGAGAATAAGACAGTAAAAAAAACAATACCAAGTAACTTTTCCAGAGAAGAGGGCATAACAAAAATTATGGGGATTATAAGCTGGTCGAGGAAGGTTCAAGAAGTTCCAACTTTGGAAAAACACATTCATGCTAAAAATAAGAAAATGAGATGCGATAGGGAAAGGAGGTAGGTCAGAAGTTCATGAATAATGTGATAAATGTGACCTGAAGATTCGAAGAACTTGTTTGAAATACTGAGCTATAACTTCATTGAAGCATTCAGCCGAAACGAATGGAAATCATGAAAAAGAAACATCTGTTGACAAAGTTTGGAAAAGAGATTTCAGAAAATTTTGAATTCTTTCCGAACTTCAAATTCCATTAAGATTCTAACCCCTCAATTATGCTGATTTTTTGAAACTGAACTTTTTAAAAATTTCGAAAACTTTTGGAGAACAACAAAATAAATGTTGTCTGCATAGCATCGATTTTATCTGAATTCCTCAGAATTCTACTGCATTAAATGTCAATCATCTTATAACAAGGTTTCGGCGCTCAGACGTTCTTGAATAGAGCAAAAAATGAATCAAAAACTTCCTCGTTAGAGAAGAAAAGAATAGCTTTGAGAAACGAGGTAAACCTGAGAAAAAGTCGACAAAAAATGCGTCATGCACTAGAGAGAGGTGGAGATGAGATGATCTACGAAATATAAGTTTGTGAGTTCAAGATAAGATCAAAAAGTTGAACGGAAAGTTCTAAAAACAGGTTTCATTGTAGCTAGAAAATAATATCTCTGGTGGAGAAATTATTCAGAAACTAATTCAAAGCATTTTTAATGAAATCTTAGTAACCCCAAAAAGTTTCCATCCAGTTTACCATTTGAAAAAGTTGAAAACAACTAACAATAAAACTGAGACTCGAACAAAATTGATAACCAAAACTATGAAAAATCAAGGAGAACAACTTGGAGGGAGTATAAAAAAAGAGTCGAGTCCAAATGCAGAACCAGCTGTTACCTACTGAAAAATTGTCTTCTCTCCTTCATTATGATAGTTTTGGTTTTCTTTCTGGCAATTTGAAAAATAAGAAAATGAAATCCTTTACATGTCTATAAAATTGAAACCTTGATTAACACTTCGAAACTTTGCCTCAAAAAATCATTCTCTAGCAATCCGATTTTTACAAATTTTTTCGAGCCCGAAAGATTTTTTATTTGAAATTTTTCGGGTATTGGCAGCATTGAGAAGCATTTATGTTTTTCTAACACTGTCATCATCATATTAACAAAATTTATTCACAATGGGAATGCCATAATAATATCGGGAAGAAATACTGCTGCTGTTGCTCCTACTTTTGAGCAATGCACATTCCCCCGATTTCTCTGCGTTTCCTCTTCACTCGTATTCTCTAGTTTCTTCATGTCACAATTTGAATTCTCTGATCTACCTCTAAGAGTAATGCAAAGTCTCGTTTGTTCTCATGGATTTCTTTTTTTTTCGCTCGCCATGAACATTGAGGAAAAACAAGGAAAGCAGTTTCAGCTGATTGAATTCCAAGGAAGTTATAACTAAACCTGGGCATAGTAGATCAAAAGATTGAAAATCAGAAAAATATGTGAATATGTATCAGATGATTGAGTTCGGGGAAAACGGGAAAGCAGAAGAATCAGATTATTTTCATAGTCCCACACCCTTTTCTTGAATAAATTCACGCGATGCTACGAATAATTTGAGTGCACTCTATACAGGTTAAAAAAGGAGAACCCATAAAGTACTGGAAATAATGAGCCAAGTGGTCAGATTATCAAAGACCAGGTTGAAAAAATTTCAAAGCTACTGTTTACTTTTTATAACTCTCCAAAAAAGATATCCACGACGTGGGAATAACTAGAAACAATACAACCTAAAAAAATGGCACATGTAGTTCAAAAAAGAATGCGTATCTAAACCAAACCTGTGGCGGATTATATTTAAGAAAGATCTTGTACACTGAAAATGTTGGCAGCATGGAAAAATAGAAGTGTCGAAAAATAAAGTGATGTGATTGAAATTTTTCAAAAATGCCTTGCTTACTGATACTTGTTAAGCAGAAAGGTTTGAAAAACTTCTTGAAAGTGTTAATTATCTTCCAAGTGTAAAAATTTATGGAATTTCTAGAAATCGCCTGTCAAGAGAATCAAATTTTCGGCAATGAAAGAATGAGGAAAGAGTCAAGAGAAACGATTTAAAAATTGTCGAAGTGAAAATGGTGCATAGTCTGAAAACAATTGATACTCTGAAAAGCTAAAATACATTTGAAGTAGATGCCTAAAATTTTCAGAGAACTTGGTTACTTCTGATTTTCAACACCGTGTCTTGAGAAATTGTAAAAAACTATTCATGAGGGAAGTTATGCAGTCAGAGTTCGAGTTTTCTGTAGATCAAATGAATCAAAGCATTCTTCTTCGAAAATGTTTCCCTTTCTTCCGAGAACTTCTTTCTCGTGTATTCATCAATTTAGCTGCAATTTATGGGGATGTATGTTTTTCTGCTTGCTTGTAAATAAAATGAACATCAACGCGTTCAGTTACCTTACTTTTCTCTTCGTTTCTTTTCTTTTCACTTCTGTCTGGAGAGAGCAATTAACACAAGTTGTATACCGGTGGCATGAAGATGGCATAACATCACTGAAGTCGATAATATTCTTCACTCGATTCTAGTTAGTTTTTTCCAGACCCCGAAGGTGAGAGTTATAGGTTGGATCACAACAAAACCAATCAAAGTTCAATATAACAAAGTAACGATTTTGTTCGAGTCTGGAAATTTTTACAACTTGATGCTCGTATGTTTAGATTTCCGATATCTCAGAAATGAAACAAGTTACAACTGTTCTCCCACTTTTCCAGTTCAATGTTGGGAAATTTTGGGACCAATGATGCCCGTCTATTTCGATTTTTCATTCATCAAAAAATGAGGGGAACTTTTTGGGCAGGGTTTAACAGTTTCTATGAAACTCTGCCTAACCCCGCGAAAGTTGCTGCCAGCCACTGTGAGACTCACGGGTCTTGTTCCGGTCCTAATCTTACTAGGGAAAACTTTAAGTTATCCGGCTGACTCGGTTAAGTGAACCAGTGTAGCTCATAGAAGGATATTGGGGCTATTCATACAAGTTTTCAAAACCTGCTTACGAGACACCACCAGACTGCCACCCGCGCCCACAGCCACTGCGCCATTCGAACACATTTCGATAGTGAAACGGAGGGCGGATATAAACGAGGGAAAAACGTGAGGTCACCTCTCGAAAAACAAGGCAAAACAGTGTTAAAAATGGGGTATTTTCAGACCGAAATTTAAGCTACTCAAAGGTCTCGTAAGCAGGTTTTGAAAACTTGTATGAATAGCCCCAATATCCTTCTATGAGCTACACTGGTTCACTTAACCGAGTCAGCCGGATAACTTAAAGTTTTCCCTTGTTAGTGAGTTCCACAGTATGTCGAGAAATTTTGATTGGGTAGATAACATTTCTCACTTTTCTCAGTAGTGCTGACAGTTGAAAGTTGATTGTTTTCTTATTGCAATTTAGTTTCCTACAGAATTCAAATTGCTGAATAGTCGCCACAACCTGTCTCAACCTGACTTAAGTCAAAATGCCTAATCTCTATAGGAGTCAAACTATATGACATCATTACTTTGAGATTGTTCTTTTTTGTTTACTCTTTTCCTATTATTTATCTTCCCCTTTCATCGCCACCTCCAACACTCTTCAAAATCTGCTTCCCCTAGCCAAATTGCAGAAACCGGAACCGTCCGTGTTGGCAATCCAAACCTCATACCTCCCTCACTCTTTCGAAAACAGATTGATTTTATGATTCATTGGAGGAAATCGGAAGGAATGTTCTCCTTCCAGATAATGTGTCCTCTGTTGTCTTACCGATTATTGTCTCGGTGAAAACGAACACACTCAAGGTGCTCCCTCAAAAGAGCGCCTCTTTTACACTAGAACCTCTTTCGCTTTCACAGTGTTTCCACCGGTAAACACGACTTTTCACTTTTCACCTCCGCCTATGGAGGCCTAAAGCCGTAAAACTGAAGAACCTATCTGGCTGCTGACCGCCTCCGGCCCGGGGGCCCCTCCCCGGTCAAACAAAAGAGAGCACCAGGCTCACTGAGCAAAACAATGTTTGCTCATTTTCGTGTCCCCGTCCTGAGTCTCTGGACCTGTCCATTTTTCGGGAGACGACTGACTGTCCACTCTCTCTCTCGTCTTGAGGAGTATCCGGGTGAGAGCGGCGAACGAAAAGAAAGGACAAAGAGTGAGAGAGGGAGAGAGGAAGAGAGAACAATTTTGAATAGAGAGCTGTCAAAAGTGCACTCATCCATTATTATCTTCTTCGGTTTCTCGTTTATCTTTCGCTTATCCCCCATCATTTCAAATGATTGTTCTTCTTGTTCACCCCCGCCGTATGCACGATTTTCGTTTCTTTCTCATTTTGTGCAGGAAAAATATTAAAGACAATTCGGAATTGTCATCACTTGGATTTTTGACTGTTTTCATTGATTTTTTGTTGTTTTCGGACTTTGTGATACATGATAAGGTTATTTTTATTTTTCAACTAGTGTAAGATGAAAAAAACAGAGATGAAATTTGTAGACATTGAAAGGAAACTTTGTCGAGATTATATCCGGATTGTGAAGGATTGTGAGCTTCACAATCTTTCGAACCTCTGTAATAATTCGTGTCAATATTAGATTTCTTATTTTAAAATTACGAAAACTGCCAATTGTTTCTAGGTTCCTAGTTATTTTTCTTCTTTGGGGTGGTAATTTCATGCCCGTTCGCTTTCTTGAAACTTTTCAGTTTTTGAATTCGTGTTTTTGAACCAATTGTATTTCAGAACTTCCACCCAGAATAAAAATGCGAAGGATAATCATAATTCCACTTCTCGCCAGTTTGTGCTGGGCACAGGATGCTTCTGAGGCTTGTACCAAGGCATTGACTGATTGTGAAAACGATTTAGAGTGTCAGAATCGACTGGCTCCATTGATGGCTGCTTGGTGAGCTACTAGAACGATAAATTGTTGAAGGAGTGACCTAGAATCCCTGAATTGAAAGCTTGCTTATCAGTCATTCTAAAACTTGTCTGACTGCCATATTACTATTTTTCTTTTCAAGTTCTCTTGACCTCTATTGTTCGCATCATATACACAAAGCCAATATTTTTCCGAAATAGTTCAAAAAGTAAACACATTTCATCTCCACCTGTCATCTGTCTCTGTACTTTTTTTTTTTTTCGTTGTGACGAAACAAAATATTTGCAAAACTGATTACATTTTTTTTTCACAAACAAAAAGGAGGTCGCCGAGAGGTAGACGAGGTGTAGCTGAGCCTATTGAATTTTGAGATTTCAGTTTATCAAAATTATTTCCCATCCTGCACGAGCTGATCCTTCCGTTTTCAGCTCTACTGGCACTTGTCAACCGCAGTGCAGAAGTGCTGTCCTTAATGTCTATCAAAACAAATTGGGCAGAATCCTGCTCCGTTCCGATGCCACTTGTATTCCTGGAAGAGATGAGCTTCGTAGTTGTAACTTCCTCCCAGCCGAGTCTACAGTTCACTGCAGTCTCGGAAAGTTGGCATGTGAAGGGGATTTGCAATGTAACTCCAAATTCGGAGTGTTCATGTCAGAGTGCGAAGCTGATGCTGCTAGAGGTTTCCTATTTTTCACATGTATCATATTTTTTTTGATTACAGGTGCATGCTCCGAAAAGTGCAAGACCCTTCTTAACCAGACCATTGAGACCTCGGTTGGTGTCATTTTCTCCAATTGCACTTGTACTTCAAGAGATGATCAATTGTGTATCAATTTGAAAGATAACTTGTTGGGAGTTTGTTTGAAGGTATGTCGAATTTTTAAAGCTGAAAATTCTGAGAAAAATTTTATCGGAAAGATCGGGTTGAATATTGGAAGATCCTCATGTTTTCAAACAATTAATGCATTTTCAACATCTGAATCCCCAAAAATCTATAAGTCAAAGTTTGAACTCGAATTTCGACCTTCTGTCTAGGCTAGAATGTAGTTCAGCTTTAAAAAAGTATGACAAATATAATTGAGACAACTAGACCCAAACTATGATAACAAAGAAAGAAAAAATTCAGCACATCAAAATACGGAAAATGCTGAAAAGGAGTTCTGACCCTATGAAGTTTCTCGAGTTGAGAAAAACTCAACAATCACAAGACTCTGAAAACTTGAGTACACGAAACACGAAATACTCTCCGGTTTGATTCATACCTGAGATTGATTTGGAGAAAAACTTCACTGAGTTGACAAACAAGAGCCTTCAGTTTCATAAATGTGTTGATCTAGGTATTTATAGTGCACGACTCGGATGATTAAAACTTTCGAAAACCTTGTTTTCAGAACACCCCCGGTGTGACTCTCTCCCCATCCGACAACTCCATAACTGATGCTCCTGGAAATGATTTGGCCGACTCTTCGGTTTCTCAACCCTACAGTATCGTCACAGCTATTACTGTATACTTGCTCACGCTTATTTTCTTCTAAGCTATAGTAATCTCATCAACCTATAACTTTGAAAGAAATTGAAAACACTGTTCATCCCTCCCCCGTGATTGTGAATTAAAATTTGCTCTGTGATATTTGTGAAATTGTTTATATCAAAGCTTTTTGTCATAATTTATTGTACTTCATAAATTTCCGATATTCTAATTTTGTTTTGTGGCCAAGAACTCTCTCAAACTTTTCTGGTCATCATCATCGAAATAAGGGGAATGGAATTAACATTAAAAAACACGAGTCATTGTTTCAATGAATATATTCACCCTAATGTTTTCAAAAGATAATGAAGATGTTTTGATTTACATTTGGGAACAGAACACCTTAAATTCTAGAATTTAAGGTTTCAGAATTGTTCAACAAAAAAATCTCATTGAAAAACTCGCAAATTTTCACCGCTTTTCCCAAACATGTCTTTCATATTTTTTGCATTGAAATCTTCCATCGCCTCGAATAAATTACCTTTCAATCATTTTCGAGTATGCTGATAATTCCCTTCCTCAAATATTCCGTCCGAAATTTTCTTATCAGCAAAAAAGAGAAAAAAAATCATGATATACACTTTTCAATCACTTTCTCCGTCAAACACGAAAATTGTTAATGATTTATGGTTGCTTCACTATTTTCACTTCATTTTTCAGTATTGGAGCACAGTGTATTTGTATCTAGAATGCTCATTTATCACCGCGTGGCTTCTTTTAACCGGAATTTATTATCTGAAAAATGGAAAATTTCGGTGTATGAAGAGAATAGAGACACGAAAAGAATCATTCGATGTGTTCAGTTTCAGTTAGGTCTTCTTGATTTATAGAACATCATCAAGCTTCTAGACCCGGAATGTTATATAATGTTTTAGATGCTTCTGAATATTGACATTTCGCAATTCTGAAACAAAAAACTGAGAATTGTAAGTATCTCATTTCAGGGTAATCATGAAACCAGTTGTTATTTTATCATCAGTTCTCGTTCTGGCAACGGTAGGTCAATTCTTTCTTCACAAATCTGGAAAATCCAAATATTCAGCTTCTGCCAGTCACCTATCAACGTAATGTGGAGAACCCAGATTTTCCACCAAACTGTCTCGTCGGAGGACCCGATATCTACGATCCGACTCAGGCTGAGAAGGTAAAGTTGCATAGTAGTCTTTAGGAAAAAAAAAGTCACTGTTTGAAGAGCTTACTCATACATTTGAATCTTTCAGGTGATGTGGTTCGACGTAAACTTGGACCTCCCACCACGCCAACGCTTCCAACAAATCGCGAAAGCCTACAAAAACGAGATCCGTGCTGTTTTCGATGTTCTGAATGTGAGTTTCGGATTTTTTGTTGAATACTTATAATTCCGGATGCCCATTCATTTTTGTCATGGTTAAGCAAACTTAAATTTCCAGTACTTCTTTACCATTATTCCCGGAGTGAACGCCTGGGAACTCCTCGGAAACATCACTGCCAAGGCCATGGACAAGGGAATGATTATGAACCCCTACAGAGATGAGGTCCTCGGAATCGCCGAAGTTCTGGAAGTTCCGATTGGAAATTTGGTTTTCCTCAACATTTTCTATGAAATGTCCAGATTCTGTACATCAATCGTTGCGCAAACCGAAGACAATCAGGATCTGTACCACGCCAGAAATTTGGACTTCGGACAATTGTTTGTTTGGGACATTGCCGCTCAATCGTGGGGTCTCACTGATGCCTTGAAGAAAGTCAGCGTTAACATCAACTTCTTCAAAGGAGGAAAACTCTTGTTCAAAGGTTCCACTCTTGCCGGACATGTTGGAGTCTTGACTGGCAAGTTTCTAAAATAGAACTTTGTTTGTGAAAACTTAAACTTTTTAGCCATGAAGCCACACAAGTTCTCCTTGTCAATGAACGCCAAAGTTCAACCTGACCTATTCAATGTGGCCAGGTGGTACATGGGAGCTTATGAGAACACGGATCTTCAATTTGTCATGTATTTCGAGCGCTGGCTGTTCGAGAACTGTGACGACTTCCAGGTAAGCGAATAACCTTTATTTAGAATTTTTCCCGGCTTTTCACGCCAACATGAATTAATTTTTGAAAACGATGTTTTGTTCGATTCAGAAAATGAGGTTTTTCCTCATGACCTGATTTTTTCGACGAATTGGAAATAAAATCAGACGGGCCTTATTAAGACCCAAATTCTGATGACCTGTGAGAAACTTGAGAAAAATTAATTCAGTGGGGACTTGGTACTAGACTTGGTAACAAACAGACACAAGCAGACAAAATTTTGCGTTTGTCAATAGTAAAGATTCGATACGAAAGAGCAAAATCTTGACCAGTCGCATACATAATCCACTTCGTTTCAGTGTGCCCGCGAACAAATTGCCAAGGTCAAGCTTTTGACTGGAGCGTATTTCATTCTCGGAGGTGTCAACCCAGGAGAGGGAAGCGTTCTGGTTAGAAACACCACTTCTGTTCAATTCGAGAGAAAACTGTTTGACGGAGACAACGACTGGTATGTGTTGCAGACGAACTATGATCCAGATAAGGTGAGATTTTTCATCTTGATTTACGAGACAGTGGAAGTCTGCAACCATGAAAGTATTCGTAACACAGGGATGGTTTTTCTTATTTCATGTTTCGTAGTAAGCTAGTAGTCTTTGATTTCATTTCCGTTCCATGGAGGCTCAATGATTTCAGAACCCTCTCTTCATCGACAACCGTCGTGATCCTGGAAACGCTTGCATGAAGAAGTTGACACGTGCCAATGTCAGCATGAAAGGAATCTATACGGTAAGTGAGAAAATATCCAGAACAAAGCATTTTTTGGTGGACCGGTTTTAACTTTCAGGTGCTATCCTCCAAGCCAAATCTAAACAAGACCACCGTGCACACCGTGATCATGTCTGTCACTAAGGGATATTTCGAAACTTTCATTCAGAAGTGTCCAAACCCTTGTTGGGCGTTCTGAGAGGCCTTCATGTTCCCACTGTCAACCTTTTCATCAATAAACCAGCAATCTGCATTATTTTACTATTCAAAACTCGATTACAGAAAAAATTAGTATTGCAGGAATGGCTAGAAAACAAGGAAAGTGAGAAAAAAAGAAAGTTTAGTTCGATTGAAAAGTGAATGCACCATGTGGGAACTGCTCCATAGAAGCCGTCTTATAGTAGGAGGAGTCGGTTTTCAGAATGGAACTTGAAACGGTCGAGTTGGTTTTTCGAGAAGACCCTGAGATCAGACCGGGTGGTCCCGAACAGTCAACACGATTGGAGCCGGTCGAGTCGAAGAGCCAGGAGCTTGTGGAGCGACGGCGGCTGCTGAAAATTTAAATCATAACGTAACTGGATAGTTGTTAGTGGGAACGTGAATTTTCAACTAGGATTTGTTAGAACTAACTAGACAACATGAAAATCTTGAAATTTTTGTTGCAAGTAGGCTTGATTTCTAATAACTCACTCAGAAGACTTGGTTGTGGTGGTGGTGATGCTCAAGGCTGCTCCTTTTTTCTTCGTATCCCCATTCTTCTCATCAGCATAGTAGTACTTCCACTCTCCTTTTCCTCCTGCCCCTTCTTTTCGCTCTGAAGCCAGTTGTTTCGAGTCCTTGGTATCTGGAGCTCGAGCCAACGGACTAACAATGTCATCTTGTCCATATTGAACGTTCTGCTTGACGTCGTCACTTGGAGACGTCATAGGAGTATTTTCCTTAGGAGACGTTTTCGGCTGTTCAGGAGTGGGTGTTATTGGTGGAGGCGTCAATGGAGTCGTGAAAGAATCGTCGCTGATTCCAGACCGCTTCGTACTGGAAGGCGTTGTTGTGGATTCTCCAGGCGTCGTGAGAGTTGGCGTTGAAGAAGATGTGGTGAATCCAGATGGTGTTGTCACTCCAGATGAAATTCCAGAAGATGTAGTTGTCAATCCAGAGGATGAAGTGATTCCAACTGACGTTGGCGGGGCCAAACCATCTTTCTTGGTGACTTCTGGAGACACATCAGTCGGATCCAGTGGGATGATGGGAGAAGACCCACCCATATCAACTCCCAAGTTGTTATTTTTTGGTGGAGACGGCTTCACTCTCGGTGGAGCAATCATGTTTGGAGGCAGATCGTAGTAGGACTTGGCGTGAGGCATCGCTGATGCTGGAGGTGGCAGAGCCTGAGGAGGTAGAGGAAGTGGAGCTTGAACAGGCGGAGGAATGTATTGAGGGGTTGGGGCAAGGCTAGTTTCGTCGGAGAGTTTTTTGGCTTTATGTTGTTGAGATCTCGGAAGGTAGAGCCATCGATCATTTTCAGTTTTTGGCTTGGCGTGGGCTGAAAATGTGAAACTTGGGTTTCTGGTTTTCTTTAAAGATGGATTAGCCTAAGTTCAACTAGACAAATTTCGATGCATTCTGTTGAATATATGTACATTTCGTGTCATGAAAGTCCCCTAGACTACTGCACCTCTCCCACTTGTTTCTACACTCACTTTTCGATTGACTGGCCAAGGTACTCTGCGCTATCGGTGTCTCATCTCGGTCGTAAATAGGCTGCAAACGAAAAGTTATAATGTTGTATAACATGATGAGGTGTGGGGACCTTCCCCTTCCATAAAAACTACCGTAACTTTGATGAATAAAATCACTCACCCCGTTTCCTGATCGTCCTGCTACGGCCTTTTGGAGACTACTGAATAATGAATGAAATATTTATTAAGATTGGGGTAGTCGAAGTCAAAATATGGAAAACAATTAACACACTTACCTTTGCTTCTTCTGATTTCCTCGAGTCAAGTGTCTCTCCAATTCTTTTTGCGCCGGATCCACGAAAATCGTCAGTTTTTCCTTATTATCACCATTATCTTCTCTAGAACCATCGTCGTTTTTGAAACCTGGAAATTGGGAGAAATTGTCAGTGGAGCAAATTCGCATTGCACAAAAAACTCACTCCTGTTTTTCTGAGCCATAAAATTGAGTTTCGCCTCAAACTCTTGAGCCTTCATCTGATCCATCAAGAATTTTCTCTTTAAATCGTGAAGGCGTTTGCGCATTCGACGTTTGTACATCTGAAAATTTTCAAGTAGTTTATCAAGCGAAGTTACATCAGACTTTGAGGTTATAACGTTTACCATGATCACACACTCAATTGCATCAACTATACTGAAAGGAAAAACATACAAAATAGTTTGCTATGTTCGATTTCTACAAAACTCACAAAGTTACAGCTCTTTAATGATACATTGTCAATATAGTGCACTCACCCATCGAATGACAGCGGTGGCGAGCATGCATACCAGCACCACGAGTACGGTGGTGACGAACAGAGCAACCAGTATCCAGGCGTAGGATTCCGTCGGAATGCAACATCCATAATCGGCGAAAAAGAAACTGTTTTCTGAAAACTTTGAGATTTTTTCACGGGTCTGCAGTTGAATGAATTCGAAAAATCTAAGATTAAATCACCAGATTATGTGATTGTAAAACTGGACAGCTACTCGGCCTTCAGTTCCAAAAATTTTCTAATTTTGACATACCCGAATATTCGCTCATCTTTCGTACACAACCGAGAGTGCCAAAAAATTTGAAATCCGATCGTTGAAATCTTTCAAAACTTTAAAAGAGTTGGATTTTCTTTTGGAGTTCGAATACACGTGGATTCCGATTCCCACATTTTCTAGAAAAATTAGAGCATAGTGGCACGTCGGAATTAGGGTTCCATTGAAATTTTTGATGGCATTAATAAGACAAATGCGAAAACGTGGGAAACTCAAATGATTTTTTGTATATATCCATGATAACGGCATTGACTTTCATCAAACGATTTATAATTGGTCTGAACTCTCAATTTTTCTGTGCGTCTGATTCCGTCACCATTTAGCGTCCCCTCTGTTGTATTAACCAACCAGATATCTGCCTCCAAGCACTTCCTTGCTTCACCTCATTCTCCCATTGTTGTTTACCAAAATCTCATTTAATCCTACCGTACTTCTATAATTATTTTCTCATTTTCAAAGGCAAACTGTCCAACAAAATCAGCTCGCTATCATCAACCGGTCTCCAGTATCACCACATCAAACCCTTCAAAACCCATCGAAAAAAGTTTTGATGGGTGTGTGAACGAATGAAAATAGGAAAAAAAAACAGAAAAGGAGTGGGAATTTTCTAGCGGTATAACCATTTATCAACACCCTTTTATTAGCTAATTAACGACATATCAACCTGAAGGAGAATTCTGATGGAGAAGAAGAAGAAGATGAAGACTCGATAAAAGAAAAAAAACGTAAGAAAGAGAGGAAGGGTGGGTGACAAGATAATATCCGCATGTCACTACCTCTTTGGGACCACTTCCGCAAGTTATCTGAAAACCATATTGTGCCAGTTTCGAGAGGATTAAGCAAAGAAGGTGTTCCTAAAAGACTGATGTTGCCGATGTCAAGGTGGCAGACGGGAAGATGAGAGGGGCACCTGGGGAATGCGGCACATGTCATACGTATGTATTCAAAGACATAATCTTAGCCATTTGTAGCTGACGACTTCTCTGAAAAAAACCCTTTAGGATGACTTGAAAAAAAAATTTCATATAGTGGTATCAGAAGTAGACTTTTGGGATTATGAAAATTCAAGTCAAATTTCATTATAGGGGACAACTTTGGGAGGTCATAACTCGAGTCAAATGAGCATTTTGCTGGTTTTCATTTTCAAACCTGAAACTAGAAGGTTGATTTTACCTCGACCCAGATTATGAGAGAAAGTTTCAACTCAAGAACTCGTGCAATCTTCTTGTGAGAACCCAAAAATCCCTCATTTATGTCATCCGACCTTACCCCCCACCCCTCCTCGCGCATAAGCACCTTCATTCAACAGATTGTACCAAAAAGGATTAAGATAAACCGCTCGTGTTCATTACTAGGTAATAAAGAGTTTGCCGCCGGAAGGAAGGAAACACAAAAGAGAAGTGTGTTGGATTGTAATCCAATAAGTGAGAAGACAGTCTGTTGCTCTTCAAGCGGTGTTCGCTCATACCGATGGTAATTAATAATTAGAGAGAACATTATTCGAGACAGAATATCAACGACTCAAAAACAGTACCGATGAAATTTATATTAGGGTTGGCAACTTTCCGTGGTTAAAAAAAGTGTATCTCAAGTTGACTCTGACCGATTTTTCTGAACTCAGATAACTGACATTGAAGGGAAGACATCCAAAAAATTTAAAATTTTTATTGAAATTAACCAAATTTCGACATCGCTTAATTCAAACTATTTTCAACAGCAAAAAAAATCATACATTTGGTGTACTTTTGATTGGTGCCGTATATTCAACGACTTGACACGTGCCCTTTTCCCATCATCATACTCTAACCTTCTCTGAATTGCGCAAGGTTGTTCTACACCATTTCTCCTGATAATCTTTTTTATCAGCAATGACACACGGCGGCACGTTCACCCTTTGATCATAATTGAAGACCCGTGCGCCCCGCGCTGTTCTCACACCTTTGTTATACTTATATCTTCATATCCAATCAAGATAGACGGAAGATATATGAGGAGAAAGTCAACCGTCTATCTGAAAAGGGCATTTGCGGTCGGAACAGGGACATGCCGTTCGCGAGATCCGGTATGGATGTTGAGCTGGAAAAAGGAGAAAAGAAACTCGCCGTAAAGCTAGTTAATCAAAAAAGTGCAAATCATCATGACGATAAATCAAATTTTAGAGAGTGGCGTCCACTAATGTTAATGTGTAGTTTTTAATGTTCAATTTTTCAATTGAACCTTTTAATATTGTACAGAAAAGCGAGCCGCGAACCACTTTTTCTATTGCCAAAGGGTGTATTGCGCAACTGCCGGCGTTCTTAAGAGAAGAGACACGTGTCGAGAGCAATATACGAATAATATGTAGTTGTACATGTTGCGTACTTTCATGACGATGTTTGGTATCACTTTCTCAATAGTTCTTTGAGCGACGGGAGTAAAACAAGAGGATCTTTTCAGGCTAATCTAGGTCACTCAAGAGCAAAGGATATGGAAGAATTCATCACTTTACGAGATTACAGTGAAAAGATAGAGATGAGAGTTTTTCTGAAAAGAATATTTCATCCTAAAAAAGGGTCCAATAAACTTTGTTCTTCACCAACATCAATGTCATCAGTGCTGTTATAAAAATTAAAATTAAATAAACTAATGTCACTTTTCAGTTTCACGATGGCTAAATACATTTCCGCGAACAAAAGTTTCACCTGTTCCGCTTATAATATATTTGCGGTCGAGAAAAAGTAAAATTTGCGTAAAGATTTGCAGCAACTAATTTATTTAGAATCGGTAAAAATACTTATTAGGATCCAACTGATATCTTATAACTAAGGCTTTGAAAAACGAGACTGTAGAGCGAAAAAACCATTTTCAGCCGGCGAGAGCCGCGTTTTTCCCAGCCTTGTCTATAACTAAAAAACTGACGAAATAATACGCATCCCTCAGTTCGATTAGTAGCAGTAAAACATCCCCTTCCGTTAT
The DNA here is from genome assembly GCA_900536305.3 of Caenorhabditis sp. 40 LS-2015. Classification (NCBI taxonomy): domain Eukaryota; kingdom Metazoa; phylum Nematoda; class Chromadorea; order Rhabditida; family Rhabditidae; genus Caenorhabditis; species Caenorhabditis tribulationis. Next base: position 87,622 of record LR543397.1, on the reverse strand, counting down.
GTCTACGCATATTTGGCTCATGGGACAGTGCTAATCCATGTTCTACAGTCACCACAACTGTCTCCAATTTGTTATTATTCCAGAAGGAATGTGAAGACGTTTCGCTGTATGGTGTTAAGACACAAACTGCAAAAATGTGGGGCTCAATAGAATGGTCCTTCCCGCGAAGAACGGTAGCAACCGCAAAGATTGGTTCCTACCGTAAAGAATTATCGCATTTTTCGGCGACTTGGTTTTCAGAATTGAATGGTTTCAACTTTTTTCAGACAAAGAGTTAAAAAACTCGATTTTTTTTCATCTTGAGAGTAATTATCGTGATAGACAATGCTTTTTTTCGTGATAGACAATGCTCATTTCGAAGATTCTTTTTATCAATTTTTCCAATGACTTCCGTATTCTACTTGGTTTTAGATCTTCTATTCTATTGCTGTTCTTGATTTCTTGCTCCCTTTTTCGGCACCCATTTTTTTTATCTCAAAGGCCCCTTATCGGATACCAATCTGAACAAGTTTATTCTAAGAGAGCCGACACTCGACTCCAATCAAGTCAATTAGCAAGATGTTGACAAGTGGGTGAATGGTTATGGATGAGGACATGTTTCAGCTATAGTCGGCAAACGATTCTTTCAGATAGAAATCTGAAAGAGTGCTCCAGAACGTGTATAATATTATTTACGAGCGGTAAAAAAAGAATAAGTAAAACACCAATTGTCTCCCATGCTCAATTAGCATTTCAGAAATTTGCTACATCTTGTAGTTAACCGCAATTACTACTTAATTTTTGAGGATTCGAATTACCTTTTTTCATTTTTACAATTTTCCACTGACAAAAAACCCCCTCCATGTTGAAAGTATCTCCAAGACTAGATTTTTTCCGGTTATCGGGTCATTTTAGGTCATTACAGGTTGTGCCAGGTTGTAGGTAGAGTGTGAGTTTGCACCTGGAGAAATCTCACTATCCCAGGAGGTAGGACGATAATTTGAAGAAAAACGGAAGTGGGGTAATAATCCACTTAGTTGCAAACGTAGGTAAGACTCAACGTACGGCAGGACGTTTATATCATAGTTATGCTAGGTAGCTAACTTTCTCTTAATCTGTCAATTATAGATTTGAGAACTGGTTGAAGTTCTCAAACCAGCGTTTCAATCATTCTGAAGAATTGTAGGTGTTTTGGTCTTTGGTAGATCTTTGTGTTTTACTATTGGCTGACACTATTTCTAGAAAAAAATGATGTTAAGAGCTACTGCATGTTCGACTAACACACTCCTGATTTTCGGTTCTCTCAGTACTTCTGTTTTTCGAGCTCGTTTTACGGTAGGAAAATGTTAGAAAAAGTACAGTCTTGAAGTTTTAGAAAAATCAGAACGCTATTATTTAGTTTTTAATCTAAACGTTTTCTGAGAATGAAAATTAAGTCAGTGGTACCAGTCGATCCCCGCTCCGAATGTTACACTCATCTGATTGTTCGGTCATCACAAAATGTTCTGTTACATCGAATTTCTGTTTGTTTTTCTATCTCTCCGAGTGTTTGCTTCTTACCATATTTTTTTCCGGTACGGTTGTGAATTTCATGAAATTGGAAAGTTGACCATGAGAAGTTTGAAAACGAGGACCAGTTGTAGATATTAGAGTCATTCCGAGTCACGAATATAGAGTGAAGGGCATCAGTAGATAGGTTTTTTGAAGAAAATTAGAAGATAGGCCAGAACATTTTTCCTCGGATAGACACTCGTATCTAAAGTGACACCTGTCTCGTCTTCCCAACGCCTTCAATAATACTTATACCATACACAGCCCCGAATTTTTCTCCGATTTTTCTCTCCGCGAGCTCATAAATCTTCATAGACCTCCGTCCGGAAAACCTGATAAAAGAGGAGACCCCTCCCGTTTCCTAATAAATCTCTGAATCTTCCGCACGCGCCAAAATGCTGTCACCTCTTTGTTGAATTACTATTCTTAATAGTACTAGTACATACCAAGAAGCGCCCTTTGATGATACGGGCGGTGTTTTCTTTCCTCTTCCCTCTTGTTCTCCCCGTGTGTGAAACTACCGTACTCGAGACCATCCTCGCGGCACGCGTATAGATGCATGCGTCAAGGTGGAAAGGGGGCGGAGTTCCGATGATGATGACCACTATTTCCCGCCCATTTTCCACAGTTTCGTGTCGCTAGGTGTGAGGCGTGTCGATACCTTGTAGATACATATTGTCACGCTCTGAAATGCCGTTTACGGACATCTCTCAATTGCGAAATATCCCCTCCTGGGACCTCTTATAATCAGATTTTCCAGATTTTTGAGGAGCTCTGAATATTTCCAACTTTCGAATCACCATCATCGTTTTCCGATACTTTTTTCAAAACTCCATTTTTAGGGGCTTATTTCCAGTTCCCGAAGAAAAACGATAGGAAAATATGACATCGGACTCCATCACATTTAATCACATTTTGGGACAGGTAAGGAAAATAGGTCGAGAGTAGATTCAGGATTCAGAAGATGTCGTATCTTGAGTGCCTGATTTGGATCATTCTCATTTCTTTCGAATTTAGGAATCTTGAAGAATCCAAACATCATAAAAAATCTGTATTTCCTCTCCAAAAAACAAAATTTTTCAGGGTCGAGTAAACCAGCTCGGCGGAGTGTTTATCAACGGTCGTCCTCTTCCCATTCAAGTCCGGCATGCTATTATAACAATGGCCAGTGAGGGTGTTAAGTGAGTAAAGACATTTTTCAGACGTATTTTCTATAAAGCCATTTTTCAGACCTTGCCACATCTCCCGTCAGCTCAAGGTCTCACATGGTGCAGTATCAAAAATTTTGAATCGCTATGCAGAAACAGGGTCTATATCTCCAGGACAGGTATGTACTCGGAAACCAATGTGTGCGCAAATACAGTAATATGGATGATAAGATAATAGTCAAAAGAGGCCCCTTCATTAACTAGTTAGTTGAAAACATTCATAAAATTTTATAGCTCTTTTCTAGGGGGACAGGGGACACGTGTCCTCTGAGGGACGTTTTGAATTCTGGCTACGGTAAGGTTATCCGAATTTTGGCGCGAGAAATACCGAGACATTTCGCGATGACTGTATACAGGTGCAGCAACGCACTGTTTTTGCACAGCATGAGGTCTTTTTCGTCGCCTATTTTTCGAAAAAGACAAAAGTCGAGAGGTAGACATTGAAAAATGGATGGCAGTTGGCCCCTGGTGGAGGAGGAGTAAAGTAGTTGTTGTGGAGAACGGTTGAATACTGTAGTTTTTTTGTGAACTTTTGACGAGTTTTTGAAAGAAATCAAAAATCAGACCGCTTCAACCAAACAAGAAGAACTTCACCTTTTTTCTGAGATTATCCGACAGATAAAATGAAATCATAAACTCCAGTTTAGACTTGGTAACCCATAATATTTTCAATAATGCCATGACTGATCTCGAAAGTCAACAAATGTAGGAGCCCTTCATGTTAATAGCATGTCACATCCAAGTACAATTTTCGAATATCCAGATCGGCGGCAGTCCCCGAGCCCGTTTCACCGTACAAGCTGTGGAAAAGGAAATCGTCATTGCCCATGGGGAGAATCCAGATTTGAGTCCAGCGGAGCTTCGGGATATGCTCATTCACAAAGAGATATGCACGAAAGGAAATGCTCCAACGGTGCCGGCGATCAAAAGACTGATTGGAGCGCGAGGTAGGTTTTTGCATGAAACGGTTTCTTTACCCAGACTTATTAGATTGTTTAAGTCTATGAAAATTATAAATTCTCAAAATCGTGTCGTAAACTTTTCCACAGAACCCGACTTTATAAAACCCAATAAAATTCCCTGACCACTGGTAAATTTGACAAACTTTTTGGAGTTTTGACAAATTGTGTTCTCAGAAAGGGATGAAATTGAATACAAACAGACGTGATTTGTTCAGTCGGTTCCGCTTATAATAAGGGTGACTTTTGTTTACCTGCTATTTGTATGAGAAATTGGACATGCTGAGATTCTTTTGTGATAGAGGTTTTTCACCTTTTTTCCTTTTGCACTATTGCCTGACCAAAACTCTTTTCGGTTCCTTTTACCCGTCTCATCAATAATTTTTTCACTTGCATGTTTGTCAAAAAATTACAAAGTAAGGGGTAGACTTCTAGGCAACATGAAATTTGAGTTTTCTATTGGATCTTGATCGTTCAGGTTTCTACAAGAAACACAGATTATTGAATGCTTAGACTGATCTCTCAAGGTTCTGTGGATTTAGTAGATTACCTAGAAAAATTGAGACACTCTCATCAAAGGTACATTGAACACTTGGTTTTAACAGCCTTCTCCAAAGTCTGAACATCTCAGAGAGTAGTCCCCGCTTCAAATTCAAAATCTCAAGTATTCTTCTATTTTTAGGACCCTCCTCCCACAAACCTCAAATCAAGAAAATGGAGCGGAAGCGTCTCAGCTACAGCATTGACAGTATTTTGGGAATTTCTATCGGTAAGTAATTTCTCTTTTCTCCAGTTTCTTTTTCTTGCATTAAAAAGAAGTGACAAGTTTCTTTTTCGATCACCATGTTCACACATTTATAATTCGGGTTCCGTTTCGTGCCTTTTTTCCGCAGCGTCCTCCAGGAGGATCCTGATGATTTCCTATTCCAATTTACGTATGTGACAACTTTTCGACGAAAAAACCCTTTCTTCCAATTTCCTACAATTCGTTGGAACATTATAGTTACAGAAGATGTAGTAATTACCGAGGGGTTGCGAGTTTCAGAAATACGAAAATTCAGAGATTTGAGGTTTGAATATGTATAGCTCAGAGAATAAGATACAAACCGGAGGGAAAATGGGGAAGCAGGCCAGGCCTAGTTTTGTATTTTGGATATTTACGGAAAGTACACATCTGAAATACAGCATACAGAAGGTGAACGGACAACCGCAGAATGTTTCGTAATTTTTCCAGTAGAGTACCCGTTTCTTTTCGAATATTGAAAAATGTTTATCCAATTATGACTTTGCGTATCAAATGCTCGAATCGAATCTATTCGAGTCTTCGAGCACTGGGTTTTGTATTTAAACATTCCTAGAACTTTAAGTTTCCTAAATCCCCCGTACAGCACTTTCTACTCCCGCTAGAATTAGTCATGCCTTTTCTGTTATTGTCTTGCCTTAAATACTATCTTTCGCCTTAATCTCTAGTCACTCTTCCCTTTCCTCACACCATGTCCAATTTTCACATAGTTCTTCTATATTCAGAAGTGTCCTTGTCATCTTATCACACAAAAAACATTTACATTGACATGTATAGACACAGACACTGCTTGTGATATACATACATTCGAATTGTGAAGAAAGGTGGCGACAGAAGAAACGACGTCTTCTGATATCAGAAGACGCCGTATTTCTATACACTAATCAAAGTGTTAATGACCGTTGTTAAACGCCCTGCCGGGTGGTAGAGGAGATACAGTAATCCTACGATGTATGTTCCTATTATCGATGTCGCGCCTTTCTGCTGCGAATCGATAATCACAATTTCGGGATTTTGGAAGATATGAAGATAGCCGTGGTTCGCTGAAGTGACTGACTCATACGTAGTCTCCCGTTACAGTTTCCTGAACCAGGTTTTGCATTGTGTGTCTTTTGATTACCATACTAAATTGGAAAAAAAGTTGTCCGAGAAGTCGATGATAAGGTAAAGATGTTGACCCCCCCCCCCC
>LR543397.1:49307-81880 GCA_900536305.3 Caenorhabditis sp. 40 LS-2015 | reverse complement strand
CCCCCCCCCCCCCCCCCCCCATGACTAATTTAAATTAGTACGAAACTGTGCGCCAAAGTCGAATTAATCGATTTACTGTATTTACTGCAGCCGAAAAACCAGAAACACGTATTGTAAAGGCAATCAGAAATAGACATTTTTGATTGATTGGAAATTCTCTTGGCGCAGAGCTTCATAAAAGGCTACGGTATTTGAAGCACTTCTCTCACCTTCTTCTCGTAGCGTTATTCGGAAAGTGTAAGCTTTGAGATCGTTGTAATTTCTAAAAAAAACCTAAACAGCTTTCCAAAAAACTATGAACCTCCACTCGTTCCCAAACCATTTACATACTACTAAATTTGACAAATTCGACATTACCATCGTCAAGTTTTTTTTTGTCTTGTGAGAAGGTGTGAACATTCATTCAACGTCTTCTCAATGACTTTTCCCTATTCCCACATAGCAATTAAGGTTGTTGGGATGGGAGATTGCGCACTTGATAGGTCTTCTATTCAAACAGGTGAATAAGAAAGGAGGAAATCCATATTTTACTTTGGGCAATTGATCTCAGAATGATTTAGACAGGATGAGGAAAGAGATACTAAACGGCAATAGTTAGGGGTCATGACAAAAACAGGGAGCGGGAGGCGCGAAAATGCGGGAAAACAGGTAGAAATGAACATTAACGCATGGGGAAGAGTTTCGGACCTTAGGGACATTTAGACTTACTGGAAGACTGAAGATCATCGTATTTTTTCATAGATAGATGTATTTCAGCCCTTCGATGAATTAGTAAAATTTCACTACGATAGAATGTCGATAATGCAAATGTCAGATTTTCGTGTCAACTCTTTACATTTCTCAGAGATTGAAGCGTTTGTGAACATCAAAGTTCTGAACACAACCAAAAACCAAAAAAGTTAAAAAAGAAAACTTTCGCTCCCCAAATCCACCCTCACTCAAACACTATCCTGGCTACGACATGTTTCTGCCAGACAGCTGAAAAAAGAGTCCCTAGAAACTTCTAAGTCCTCACTCAATCAATCCCCTCAAAATAGAATGTCAAACTACGTTGGCATTTGCAACGTTTTTCAGACTTTGACTCGACGCCAGGTGAAATCTTGGTGACATAAAAAAGTTCCTTTTATTGCTTCCGTGAATCTACGTAATCAAGTCAAAGTTACATAGTAACGTGATATCCTGATCAAATTTGCGAGTTTTTAATGCTCCAAAAAAAGGATTAATCGAGTCTGCTGGCGCCATAAAAATGCAATCACGCTACACACCGGGAGGCGCATTTCTAAGTTTCAACTTTTTTCTAATTTTTAGCGCAGTTTTTTCCAGTTCGCTGTGAGCCTGAGCTCTTTAGTTCAGATGTGTCCTAAAGTTAGCTCCTTTGGAGAAAGGCAGAGTGTAAGAAACTGGTAATCTCCTGTCTACTATAAAACCAACTTATTGACCTTACACTTCCTTCCTCCTCTCCTCAGACACAGATTAGCGCATAGCTCATAAAACTTGGTCGATGTGAGAACCTCATTCATCATATGATCATGAATCTTTCATGAAGTACTGTGGTCGATACCACGGTAGAGAAAAAAAGTGATGGTGGTCGGAAGGCGACGATAAAACAAATTAATAGGGTCCTCCAAGGTGTCAAGTCCATAAGTAAGTAGAGAGGGGACGCTGATTCTTATCGATTTAGAAGAAAGACCACCTCCCAGTGTGGCGCAACATGATATATTGTAATTGGGTGGCAGGTAAAGGGGAGAAATGGGAGAAAACAAGAAGATCCAATCGGAGGAAGAAGAAGATTGACTCATCACTTTCATGACATCTTTTGAGTTTTCGGAAAAAGGGAATGAACCTTTTGATGCGCTGAGAGCCTATGTCAAAGTATTTCAAAATTTTAATAGAGGATACTTTAAAATTTTCCCTCCAACAAGGTAGCGACTTTTGAGGTTAATTCCAATTTTCAAGCTTTTTAGTCCCGACTTACATCAATTCTTCTTACAGATGACTGCAGTAAATCATCATCAGACGACGAGGAGAGCTCCTCTCCCTCCCACGACTCCTCATCCCTCCGCCGCAATCGTACCTCATTCTCTTCTGAGCAAGTCGAGATTCTCGAAAACTCCTTCCGTGAGTCGACGTATCCAAATGCGCAAGCAAGAGAGAACATCTCCAAGGAGACAGGACTGAGTGAAGAGAAAATAATGACGTGGTTTTCGAACCGGAGGGCGAGATGTAGGAAGAACATGCCAATATACCATCAGTACAACACGGCCCATGGGTTTAACGGACCACAGGTGAGAAGACACATCTGGAAAGACAGCGACAGACTAATAGGCTTTTAGACTAATAGGCCGCTCAAATTTACTCAGAATACGATAATTGCAGACCTACTCAACACTGCTCCCCTCTCCAATGATGTTTCTTCCGGGGTACGGTGCCAGTCCCCAATTCAATCCCGTCTTCTTCCAAAACATTCTACAAACGAGTCCATCTTCGAGTCAATCTTCTCCACCTTCGAGTTAAAAATGGACCAGAATGGATCAGATCTCGCAGTTGTATACTATCAATATTTTTATCCATGACCATCCATCCATGACCATTCACCGGTTAGGAGTTCATTTCTGGTAGCCAACTTGAACTTATTAAGCCATTGGTCTCGAAATTCATAATACGTACCTTCACTTCACAATTATCCTCTTCATGCCATTTTTTCATCTCATTTTTGCATTCCAAAAGTTTCTTATTGCTCTCAAATATGGGTTTTAAAAATTACGGTCCTACTTTCTCTCAGCTTTTTCATGTTGTTCAGATAATTTCTTTTCAAGATCTTGTGACCCGAAATCAAAATTAGATGACGTTATCAGAATTGTGTACCTTTCTTGATGTATCATAATATCTTAAATCCGTTATAAGAAAGAAATAAGAATTTGTCAACCTAAAAATATATAGCTCCATGAAAAATATTATTTTCCGAGTCAAAGAACACTGGAGGTGGTAAGAGAAGAAAAACTAGAAAGATTAATTAATTCCTTTTTATAGAGAGAGATTATCATTTTTATTCAAATGTAATGCTTCTAGGTAAAAATTATTTCGAAATGAAAAATGTCTAAGATATTCTAGGAATGCATAGAGTTTCTGACGGAACAGAAATGTGCCAATTCGTTGTTTTTTTTCTGTCTGAAAAGGTCGAGAAATTCTCCAAAACGTATGAAACAATATAGACTGGTATTTTCATAGGATAACGTCAGATAACCAGATTACCGTAAAAACTCTATTAGAGTGCCATGGCACTGTATTGTTCGGAGATAATTTGGGTGGCACTGTATTAGGGGCTGGCATTCAAATAGAGGCTGGCACTTTATTGTTCGGCACCAATTTTCCATTTGAACTCATGTCAAAAAAAAGAAGTTGTACTTAGAATCGTTGAAAAATGTTCTTCCTTTCCAGCACTGCCACAGAGTAATAAAAACCGAGTATTCGAAAAAGCATAAAACTTGGACATTCTTCAACTTTGATAACTTTTATCACAGTAACATCAAATCAGCAGTGGCACTATATTAGGGACTGGCACTCAAATAGGGGGTGGCACTCTATTGTTCAGAGGTGGCTCGGGGTGGCAATATATTAGAGGCTGGCGTTCAAATAGGGGTGGCTATCTAATAGAGTTTTTACGGTAAATGCAAAAAAATTTTCTACATCAGACTGAATGGGAGGAGTCTGGTCATCAGAAGAAATAAACATACTCAAATATCTATATCATTAAAAAATTACGCTCAAAACTTTGAAAAATGCGGGAGAACGTCCTGCTAGCAAAATCCAGGAATTTCAATGGTCAATAAAGTTCAATCGCAAATTGGAAAAACGCTCCTACTCGTCGTTCAATTTTTAGTTTTTATTAAGTAATTCTGCCCTTTTCTAGGAAAGAGTTTCTGTTTCCTCCCACCACAATATTCATTCCTTATTTACACCTACTGCTCCACTTTGTGCTCCTCTATGTTGTCATCCGTGTCTATTTCGTCTCTACAATTCTTATAAATTCCTAGCAGGTCAAATATTTTCACTTTAGTAGCTCCTTCATTTTGCTCATTTAATCCAAGTAAGTGATCTCCAGAAATTGTTTTTCATCTCTTTACGCTTTTCATTGGCCATTTAGAGAAACTTTAACTCCTTCTCTAATACTTGTCCAAACACCAAAAACCTTAATTTTCGGATGAAGCAAAAACAACAAAACCTGAAAACTCTTGCGATGATGAGATACATGATGATGATCTACATGGATGAAAATCTTTTTCTTTTTTGTAAATACTGGTGCTAAAAACATTTTATCTGTATGTGTGAGCATTCCGTTATTGGCAAGACTTGAAAACACAACATTGTCCGTTGTCTGTAAAGTTTTAAACTGTTTCTGGGAAACTTTGAATCCTCAGAACACATTCCCAAAATCTAGAGGTCAAAAACTGAAATTGGAGTCTTATTATTACAATACAACGTCTAGACATATTCAGCGAAACACTTGGAGTGTCTTGAAATTTCAAGTGGTCTAGAAGTTTTTTATTGCGAGGATGACGTTATAATGATTCCAAACTTTCAAAAATAATTTCAAAATCTACAGCAAAAATATGTGGTCGCGAGCATTGTTGAGGAAAACTTCAACATCGAACAAAATCAAGGCAATGAACACCATTGTCGGTTTCGAGGTTTGAGATTTCGAAAAAGTGACTCTCAATAACCGAATTTTTCTGAGATTCCCAACTGTAGTGAAGAGCCATAAAACTTTTGTTTCTGTAGTGGAACACCGTTTCTTATAACCTCAGTCAAACCAGTTAGGTGGCAGCAATGAGTGATGAATCAAAAATGTTCGAGATTAGCACTAACCTCAACCGAAACATGATGTATATTCCTTCATATAGAAGTTTCATCTAGTCGAGCTCCGGGAGTTCCTCAAATTTATCTTCATCAATTAATTTCTCTCATGCTTCATGCTCAGCCATCCAAGACTTTTTCCGAGCTCAACGAGCATTCCAAAATTCCTTATTTAGCCACAAAGAACATCACCTTTGCGTTTTCTGTCAGAAAATGAGCTCCATCCGATCTGTCAAATTTTTCTCCCTCTCTCCAAGTCGTCTTCGCCGTAAGAACTAACGTCAGTTCCCGGCTCCGCCCACTATTGACTCTTCCTCTGTTTTGGAAGATGGGAGAAGTTCCATTTTTCTCCAAACTCCGCCCTATTTCTTTTTTTGAAAACAGGTGCTCTTTATATGCACGCAAGCACCCAGCTACGTCTTTGGGTGAGGGTGTTATATTTTAAGATATTTTTGAGCACATTTTTTTTCGGAAATTTTCACCTGGATATGTCGAAAAAATTATGTATAAAACGGCAGCAGATTTCAATTTCTTCAGCCTTCAGATTATTTTTCATTATAATTCCCACTTCCATAAAAAGTAATCCTTTTCTCAAGTACAAAAACTTTTTGAACTTCATAATTGCTCTACACATAATTGAATTTTCATGTCTTCTTCATCTAAAGTTTTTAGATGTTTTTTTTTGTGGTAGAAAAATAGACACGGTATCTTCTCTCTCTCTCCTTGCAATTTGACACCATTATGTTTTAGGGCATTTTCCCGATTTTTCTCGATTCTCAAAATAAATTATATCAAGGAACAATTTTTCAAAACGCCTTGTTTCAGATGCAAACCTCCCCAATGTTCCTGAGTATGCTGATCTGCTTGGCCCTTTTTGTCGCGGGGTCGTCGGCCATGCCATTTTACGTAAGTGGTTAATAAAAGTTATGCCACCGAATTCTGGATAGTCAGGCCAAGGTTCTGGTTATCTGAAACGCTAGTGAGATTCTGTGACTGTGAGCGTTTGAAATGTACTCTGGGCTGCTGAAGTTTCGAACTTCGAGTTCCCAAATTTTTCAAATAATATCAGGTAGACGTCACATCATCTCACACATCTTAAGTAACAAATGTTGTGTGACGTAAACCGACTGGTAGATATTATTGTTGCAAAAACAGACTCTTACAGCTCATTAGCCATCATTCATGAGCATAGATTTCGGTCACGAAAAATACAAAACCGAGAATCCAAAGTTTTTTTTTTGATTGCAAATGCCAAAAGAAAACAGCTGTTATCGAATTTTTCACCTGAATATAATGCGTTTTTGACATTCCAATGCGAAAATGTAAGATTTGAAGCCCTGAATAACATGTTTTCCAGGCTTTTGGCTGTTTCAAGAGTCATGACAAAAATTATTTGAGACCAGAGTCGCTCACGATCACATATGCTGCCGTCTTCCAAATTGTAGAATCCAAATTTCAGGCATCGTCAATAGATGACAACGGAGAAGACGTCAGAATCCGCCAGTTCCCCCAACAGGACGTACTCGAGAATATGGTCAACGAGCTGATGCGCGTGCAAAGTGTCGAGCAGATGGACAATAATCAAGTCCGACGACAAATTTTCTCAAGAAAGTTCTGGTAGACGTTGATGTCTTCTGAATCTGCAATACTTGATAAACGTCTTGTCGTCTTCTGAATCTAATTTTCCGATTCCCTCGTTTTTGCTTTTAAACGGGTTCACTGGTTTGCCCGAATAAACCTTCTCTTTGTTTCTTTTTTTTGGTTCAAAAATTTCAACGAAAAATTTTTGAAAAGTTGTACGACATCTCAAAAAAAACATGGAATTTTTTTCTTTGATTTTGGCACATCAGTTGTGTGCAAAATAATATAACAACAAAATGTTTTGAGATGTGTTTGGCTGGAAAGGTTAACTGTAATAATAATATTAACTTTTTTAAACTTTATTTTAGCAATACTGAATAAATTTTAGCAATACTGAATAAATTTTAGCAATACTGAAATATCATTGTACCATGTTTTTCTCCAGAAATTAGTTGATTTTATGCCAATTCGAGGGCAAAACATTTTGAAATTTGAAGCTTCTTGCACTCTACCACATTATTATGTGGTGCAGCGGTTTTGATTGAACTCATCTCTGCGAGACTTCTTGATTCAATTGTTGAAAAAAAACATGGTGATATCAGTTACGATAAGAGCAAGACCTACAAATAAAGAATGGTCGGTAGCAGGGAGTTAAATACAGAGTATCATCAGTTGGATCCGGGAGCACATGGAAACTTCTAGAAACGGTTTGACTGAAAAATATAACAGTTGGACGTAATATTCTGATTTCTGTTGTTAACATATCCAAAAACGCCTGTCATTCTGTGAAGCTGCGATGAACTAGTTTTGAAACCTGGAATTCTAATGGACTTCCAGGAAGTTTTCAAACGCAGCGGTATTTGCTGCTGGAAACCAGAAACAACTGCTCTGACGAATCATTTTTTCGGGCTCTTTTTTTTTCGGAATATGATCCTGTCAGTCGAAGCAAACTCTTTGCAACCCAACTTGGGACTGCCGAACACAATTTCTTCAGGAAGCACGAAAAAAGTTCTTTCAGATTGTCAAGATGTGCAGATCGGAAGAAAACTTCAATTTTCAAAAAATTTGGCAATGTTTTTGGAGATTTCACCTTATTGCTACAAAGAAGCTTGCACCACTTTACCCCACTGTATGCCATAAAATCTGCAAAAACTTCAAATAATTACTTCTAGACGACCGATCGGTTCGAATCCGTCTCAAGTCGTCCTTCTGTTCCACGAAAACTCATCATCTTGTTCCATAACAAAATGTTGTGTTCCCATCCTTTCTAGACAACACCACCCACTCACTTCCCCTCCATCCCCCCATTTTTTAGTCGCAAACTCAATTTTTTTAGATATGTGCGCTCCTCTTCCCAGAACTTCAGACGATAACTTCATTATTGTTTAGTCGAGGGGAACCAAAACATAATAGTGGAACAAAAAACTGTATCAATATGATGGAAATGGAAAATCGAAAAGCTGATGATTTTAGAAATTCAGAATTCAGATATCCAGATTTTGGGCACGTTTTCAGATACTTACATCATGAAAAAAACATCCGGTTCGTGTTTTGCACTTTTTACATTCGGATAAGACTGAGAGAGAGAGAGAGAGGACAATGAAAGTCTAGACCAGCTTTGGTCAAAATTTTTGATCGATACAATTCTCTCAAATTTTGTAGGGATTTTCATCTATGGAAAATGAAAACGGATACGATTTACAGGAACTGGGAATTTTTCAGATTCAAATCTATTGTTTTGTCTAGATTTTCAGAGAAACTGGAACAAATGCAATCCCAGCTTCATATCAAGTTGCCAGACTGTTTTTCAGTTTTTCTTGTTTTCAGATTCTAGAATTCTCAGCATTCTAACGTTAGTTGTACTATATGAAGTCGTTTTACTACGTAATAAAACTCACTGCTCTGGCTGAAAACGGCGGAAAAATGACTCAATTTCTGAATTTCTCCCAGAGTTCTGAGATGGAATCGTTGAATCCGAATATTACGGAAAACTTGAAATATGTTATGCTGTTGGACAAAATCACTGAATTCTCATCGGTTCTGATCTGCATTCCAGGTGAGAAAAAGTATAGTACACTACTAAATTTTCCAGAATGACTTTTTTTTCTTGGCATGGGTTCGAAAAATAATCGATTAGGTGTCGAAAAATATTTCTTATGCGACTCTTAATCGTTTTTCTTATTATTACGTTTTCGACTCCTCAAAGATATCCGTTCTGCGCCAAGATCACCAAACCACCAAACAATTTCGATGGGTACTGTATTTTGAAAAATTCCCGAAACTTAGAAAACATCTGATAAATTTGTTACTCCAAATCCTTTAACTTTCAGGTGGATTTTTCAACGCCATTCTTATCTTCCTGATCCTTCGTCGAACTCCAATACAAATGCGTTCCTACGCCGTTTACCTTCTGAACTTTGCTCTTTTCGACTTTGCCACGTGCATCATTTCGTCCTTCTCCTGTCAGAAGTGCGTCAGTTCAGAATACGGTACAATGGGTTCCGTAACGATTTCTGTAGTCTGATGAATGATGGATGGTCTAGAAGACATCTGGGTCGAAGCTTAGTTTCAAAGTGATACTAGATGTTTTCTTTTTCATACGTTGCTCAATAGTCAGACCTTTTGTGCGCATAATTTACAATTTGTTCTGAATGCTCATAGCAATCCTTAAGCAATTCTCGTTTCCCTTGAGCTTGTGTCATGATGATCAAAGAAGATTAGAAGCCTTTCATGCTATTAGCCACTTGATGAAGTCAATTTTCAAAGGAAGAAACGTCTCAAGTTTTTGTTTTCAGAATTAAGAGTCCCTGTTTCCGAAGCCCATTATTTTTTGCACCAGCCCACATTTTCATATGAGCTATGTTTCAGAGTGATCTTCTCCGGCTGGTCTTTAATCTACGTTTTTCACGGACCTTGCAAACACTTTTCCTCATGGTTCTGTTACTTTTGTCACTGCTTTGAATGCCATACTCTTGCCCATTCTCAGTGGATACTTCTGGGATCGTTTGTCTATCGTTACAGTGTTCTGACAGGATCTTCGCCTACTGTAAAGGTGAAATCAAACTTACGAAATTTTCTTCAGATTAGTTCATGGTTTTTGAACAAGTGTTTTCAGCAAATGTGGCGAAACTCAGCATCATTCTATTCCATGTCATTGTGTTTTCTTCTGTTCTACGTTTTTGACATTAGCGACTCTGCGGAATTGTTGAAAATCGTCGCCAGTTTTCATCCCGAATATCGCTATGATGATGGAAATATTTGGAAAAGTAGATTCAATAAAAACTCGCAATACAAAAAGACTATCAACTAATTACAGACCTGGTTCTGAGTGGAAACATTTCCATGTTCTCCCCAATAACCTTTATCTCTATTCTGTACATGACATTTCCATGCGTCCCCATCTATTGTGCCATTCTTTACTTTCGTCATAATGTAAGTGTGCTCCATTGAAAACGTTCCTTTAAACTTTCGATTTTCACTGGGCCACATTTACAGACTTTGGTAATTTTGAACAATCCATCTATCAGTTTGTCACCAGTCGCCAAAATCAGTCATCAGAAACTTGTCAGGGTGAGTTGGTGGTCTAAAGTAAAAGAAAGTCTGATTTTCAAAAACGTCTCCTTTTTAATTCCAGGCCCTCACCGTTCAAGCAGGCATTCCAATTTTTTGGCTCGTAGCCTCTGGAATTTATAGTCTTGCTCAATTTGGATTCATTTACGGACCGATCCCCGAAAATATCACTTTTAGACTGATGGACTGCATTCCGATGGTTAGCCCAATTGTCACTATCATCTTTATTCAACCATATAGGTGAGGAAATTACCGATTATAAGGAGAATACAAAAAACGCAAACGCACTCCACCAAACGATCCCGTTAAAGACCATTCCCCTTCAAAGCTGTGTCACTATTTGGTACATAAATTATTGTGAATTAAAAAAAGTTGCTAGTGCGGTGGAGCGCTGTCGCACTTTACGTTAATTGCCTTATAATGAAACATACTGAATCAAAAAAAGATTTAAAGTCATCCACAAAGCATGAATGTTTCAGAGACGGACTCCTGAAACTCTTCCACATAGGCTCAAGCATCTTCATCCCGAACACGATCGGCAGTAGTGTTGTTGATGTAAGTGAGCCTTTTCTTGCTGCTCGTTAGAGTCATTTTGATGAAGCACGTTTGCTCTACAACTATGAAAAGCGTTCCGAATTCTCCTAATTTCAGCCGACTCAATTCCAAACTGACGTTCCACCGGCAGGGGCCAACAAACAGTCCTACATCGCCACTCAACTATAATTTCTTGTTTCGGACTGAATCGTTTCCTCATCATTTTTGTCCCGTTCGTGTCGTACTTTTTCAGACGAATGAACTTTGAGATTTCAGCATCAAATTTGGAAAATCAGACTTTTCAGAATGAACAGGCTAGTAAAAAGTTAGCCAACCGAATGAAGATCAGGTATGTGAAAAATAAGAGAAACGTCTGATGAGCGGAAAGTGATTGAACTTTCTAGAAATTCAAAGATTTCCAAGAAAGTGCATACCTTCTAGACAATGACGTGGGAGGTCTCATCAACAGACTTCTGATGTCTTTTCAGGTGTTTTTCTCTGACACCTATAGACTTTGTTAATAAGGTTCTGACTTCAAGCAACTAATATGGGTGGTCTCATTTTAAGAACGCAATAGATTTTCGTAGTCGTTTTAAAACTTCACTGAATTCAATTTTGTTGGATTTTTCGAAGCTACGAGGCAGTTTGAGATTAATGAGAATTTAAAAAAAACGAACTCTGGTTATTTTTTCTTTGAAATAAAATGTTCCTTCTGTTATTTGTTTACCGCCAAATTAAATCACGGGTCCTACAGTAGTATAGAAAAGAGTCTTCTGAACATCCTTCAATCTTTTTGTTTCTAGTCTCAAAAGTGACTGAACAACAAGAAGCGAAGGATTCTAGTGTCTGGAGTCTGGACATTTTGAAGTTTGTGATTGTCTTACGAATACAATTATGAATCAGACAAATCCTACATACTGGATAGGACACATGGTCTTTAGTGCATTAATTATCCTCATGAATCTTGTTCAACAAATGTTCAGCAACACCGTTTTCGAAATCTGTCCGTTTTGGAAACTTGTCACGAGCCTCTTGATCTCTTACTGTTTTCCAAATACCAATGTCTTCCAACTTCAGATACAATTTTCTCATTTCCTGTTTTCCGTCTCCCTCCTCAATTCTACTAACCTTCTCCGGGGAGGTCTTAGAGAACTCGATTCTAGAAGAGACTGGTAGAGAAATCATAGGGAGGTATAAAAGGTGTCACTGGAGAATCTCGATACAGGGGGAATCGTAGTATCGTGGGCTTACGTAAGGAGCCAGACGAAACCGGATGTAGACTGTCTGTGGCACTCGTGTTGTGAAATGAGCAATGATTGGTTTGCAGAAATCGACCAAAAAGTAAATCGTTGATCATATGTACGATTTTACCATTTTGAACTTGAATACGTTGATGTCTAGATATCATGACGAAAACGTTGTGGGTATCATAAACCTTGAATTCGTCTGGAACTGTGAGAAATCAGCTGCGGTAAACCAGCTAACTAAGGAATATTCTGAACGAGAGTATGGCTCTTTGGGCGATGATGTGTAAGAGGAGCTCTTGAAGCTCATTTTTGCATTTTGAAATTCTGGTAAAGTCCTCCAGAAGTCGAGTTATAAGCTTCTGAAGTTGGCACTTTCTGCACTTAAGAGATAGAATACTGCAAAATGGCCAACTTTGAGCAGTTAAAAAAGTATGTTCCAATTACCCGATTTTTTTGAAACTTGATGAATGTATCAAGCGATTTTAGATCTTTACTTTTGTAGTTGACAACTTTTTACGAAAATCACGTTCGAGACTGTTATATCACGTTAAAGACCAGTTACCCAAAAATTCTTGAAACTAGTGCTGGAATGAGTCGAAAGGTGAAGTCAGTTTAGGCGATATAACTGACTTGATACTGATTTTCAAAAAAAGTCAATTACGAAAATGGAGATCTAGACTTGTTCAATACACCTACCAAGTTTTAGAAAAATTGGGTGACTGGAGCATGCTTTTGCAACTGTTCAAAGTTGACCATTTTTTGCACTGAAAATACCAAAAGAGGATATTTCAGTGGCCGCTACTGTATGCAATCCTAAGTTTTAGAACTTATTCTTCCCAATGATGCTCATCAAATGTCGGAGTTCCATTCTCTGGTTCAAACCATTCCCTAGTAAGATAACAATGCAAGCCTTCCAAATTTCATTGATCTCTGTAATTTAGATTTGCTCCTTAGTATAAACGTTAATACTTTTTGCAAGCCCGGGTTTCGTGTTTTGTGCGTTTCACCCTTGGGACTTTTCAATCCATACGACTATATCACATGATAGCTTGTTACTAATCATCATAATATCATGAAAGTTTGCTATAATATGAAATGTTATATTTAAAAAAACACGAGAGCTCACTCAAAAACAAAGTCAGGAATTCTTCACCAATGTGCGGAATGTTTAAAGATGACCAAGATTTATTTATCTCTCCTTAGTTCCACACTTCCCAATTCTACCGTACCCGTTCTGGATTATCTCACATCATTGTCTTCCGAGCACCACCACCACAAGAGATTGCTCATCCAAAAAACACCTCGATCCTCGAGAACTACATTCCGAACCCTCCACAGACAGCTTATCACTCATCAACCCCCAAACTTATTGTACCCCGTGCCCAGTGCCAACGCCACCGAAAAACTGGGCGGAGCTTAAGACAAGCGCTTCCCGTCGGAAGAGATTTCTTTCGGTTCTCTTCCACTCTCTCACTATCTCGTGCAACCATATAAATAATCAAAAGCATTAATGAGCATTTTCATTTTCTTTCAGTTTTTCTTATTTTCTTGTATTATTTTTCATTTGTTTTCAGTACTCATGGCAACTCCCACCGAGATTGCTTACAACCGGGCAGCGCTCATTGACAGCTTGGAGTTCACGTTCTTGATGGACGAGGTCGGCAAGCATTTGTCGGAGGCCATCTGTGGGTTCGGTAAGTCTGGGTGTCAGTTTAGACTTTGTGCTTCTTAGATCTTCAAAACCGCAAACTTTTCAGGCATCGTCCTGAACCTCCTTCTAATCTACGTCATCTGTCACCGCACTCCCGTCCACATGAAATCGTACGCCGTTCTTCTCTTCAACTTTGCCATTTTCGACCTTCTCACATGCGTCGCCTCCCTTCTCGCATGTCAGAAGACCATCTTTTCCGGATTCTCGTTGACCTACATTTTCCATGGGCCATGCAAGTACGTCGCCCCGTGGCTGTGCTACTTCTGTCACTGCTTTGTCTGCCACGCAATGGCTCATTCGCAGTGGATACTTTTGGTGAGTGTGCGGGATACAGTAGGGTGATTTGTTGGATTCAAGAGAATTTGAAGATCTCCTTCATCTACCGTTACCGTATTCTGATCGACGATGCTCCGTCTGTTAAGACCATGTCTCTGATCGTTGGAGCCTTCTACTCGATGTCCTTTGTCGTTTTCGTGAGATTCAGTTTCACAATATTGAAACTCTGAATCTCAAAGTTTCAGCTCTTCTACTACCTGGACATGGGCGACACCGAGGCTCTCAAACAAATCATGTACGATCTACACCCTCAGAATCACTACGAAGATGCTACTATTTGGGGAAGTGAGTTAGGAAGTTGCTGTTGTTTTTAAGCTCGGTTTTTCGTTCAGATCTCACCGTTTCCGGAAACACCACAATCTTCACCATTCCATCCCTGGCGGCTATCATCTACATGACTGTGACCTGTGTCCCAATCTATTTCCTGATTCATTACTTCCGCAACAAGACTTTAAGCATTCTGGCCAGCAGCGCTTGCAGCATGTCTGAAACTACAAAGGCGTCGCATGCGAAACTGATCCTGGTGAGAAATAGTTGTTTGATATGATAGTCATTTTGGGAATTCTCTGATTGCTCTGATTTCAATTATCGCAGAGATCAGGGCTGTCCAATCAAAAGCCTCGCGTTTTCGTTTTCGTGATATAGCGGCTTCCTGCTGAAGATGGCATTTCGGTACAGTAAATGGCCTTGTAGAGCACGAAACGTTGTGTATGTGTGCTAATTTTCAGGCCATTTGTAGCACGTCCCAGACTGCTGGCCCGAAATGCCTCAGGACCTGAGGCCGGCCGCCTGGGGCGTGCTCCAAATGGACTCAAAATTTGCACACAAATGCAACTATTCGTGCTCTATAAGGTCGTTCACTGCAACGAAATGCCATCTTCAACGGGAAGCCGCTATATCACGAAAACAAAAACGCGAGGCTTTTGATTGGACAGCCCTGGCAGAGATCATCTAGAATATTGCAGGCTCTTTCCATCCAAGCCACCATCCCGTGTTTCTGGCTTCTCGCATCCGCCATTTTCACCTTAGCCGAGTTCGGCATCCTCTCCGGTCCGATTCCAGAGAACATGACATTTCGTCTGATGGACTGTATCCCGAGTTCCAGTCCACTTGTCGCATTCATCTTCATCGCTCCATACAGGTAGGTCTCCGTGGAAGTATGGAAATTTTGAACGTAATTTCGTTTTGCTTGAATATATAAAGTGTTTATTCTGTGGTCTGAATACTGTACTTTCCCAACAAAAAATCTAAAATTTTCAGAGAAGGCCTAATTCGTCTCATTTCGAAGACCGGAATCTACAAAAAATCCACTGAAAATCGGGTGTCCAGTGTTATCGAGGTTTGTTTTCTTTCTATTTCCTACGTTTCGTTTGTTTTTTTTTCAAAAAAATCTTCAGAAATTCAGCCAACAACTCAAGCAACCCAACAATCCACAGCAACTAACAATCAAGGAAGACGTGCCGATGTGAGAGACTTGGCTTGATGAACTCTGAATCCCACGATGTCTGCGGATAATATTGTTCCGTTTTTTTTCATCTTCTAAAAACTTGGATCTCTCCTCTAAAAACACTTTCCCGAATGAAGAAGATTTAATTCCAAAGCTGGAAAACGTCAACAAATCAAATTCATCAAAAGAATATCGAAGAATTGAGTATTTGTATGCATTCGAGGAGTCTCAACATTTTGTGTCATAAAAAAATGTTGATTCCTTGACAAAAGATAATAGGGGATAAGCAGTAAAGTGACGGGGAGGGGGTGATTGTTTTTTAAATCTCAGAAATTGGGTACTCAGTGAAAACTTCAACACTACCGATGATAGTGATGAAGAATTTCGTTTAAAACAAAGCATATGGTGAAAACAATTTTAAAAATCATAAAATATTTAAAATTTGATTCTATTGACCAGTATAGTCTTCTTCTTCGAAAACTTCTTCTTCGAATTCGAGAATTTCTCCGCGAGCCTGCGCCTCGCGAATCTCTTCTTCGGTCAGGTAGCGGACAGTCTGCAATGTTTTTTCTTTGTCTGATTTCGAATTTGGAATTTCAGAATTTCTGAACTTCAGCTTACCCTACTATCCTCTTCGAGATCCTGATACTCATCGCCTTCCTGGATCATCTCGTAGTTCTCGTCGCCCTGAAAATTGAAACATTTTCTCATGATCAATGATCATGATGATCATAACTGTTAAGGATCAAGAATCTCATAGCCTTCTGGTTTTTATGGTTTCCGAAAAAAAATTCTTTCAAACTAGAAACTCACTATAATTTCATTCTCCTCAATCAACACATGATCTGGATTATTAGCATCATAAGTGGCCACATATGCATCCTCCTCAACACCTTCTTGCTCCAGCTCTCCAGAACCTTGATAATTCTCCACCAACATCGGCTTCACATCATCCACCACCTCCTCCTCTTCCTCCTGTCTTCTATAGATGCCTTCCGAGGTCTCCTCTTCCGGATTCAGAAGACGCGGAACAACGTCTTCTGCTCGGTCTTCCTCGGCTCTCAATTTTTCCGCCATCTCCATCGCGGTCTTCTCGTCCATCTGCTCGTCTTCCATCAGCAGAATGTAAGCTGCCTCATCGTTCTTCTTGATTCCGTAGACGACTTGAACCTTGTCAAACTGTTGATCGTAGTTTTCCTTTCGGAACTTTTCCAATTCGATCGGGTCTGTGATAATTTCGCCAAAACGAATTTTCGAAAGTGGTCTCTTGGGGGCAGGTTTCTGGAAAAATAACGATGAGTTTCATCAAAAGAGGTCATGATGAAAGTTACCCGCAAATTAGTCGTCTCAGCGACTTGCGCTCCACTAATCGATTTTCCAGTAGTCTCCGGCATCACTTCGGGGTGCTTCAGTCTGAGATGTCTAATAGCTCTGCATATATTAAAAGGCTTATGAAGAGCATAAGTGAGACTACAGATGAGACATTCCACAAGTTGTGGATGCACAAATTCCATCGATCCGTCTCCGATTCTTTCCAGTCGAGCCTTGACCAACTCGTACTGCATTTTGTCGATATCCGCAGGGTGGAATTCTTTGAAATGCTTGATGGCACCCGCTGAGATGACGGCTCCGTAGACGTTACGATCGCATAGACGACAACGCCACTCGCATGCGGATTTGGCGATGAAAAACTCCGAGTTGGTTGGGCAAATTTGACGGAAGCATGGTTTGACGAACTTTCGTTTTAGGCGATTCCGACGACCGAACGATTGTTGTGAATTGGTAATAGAGATCTGGAAAAAATAATAAGGTGTATGATAATCGATGAATATTGGAACCACGGAGTCTAGAATTCTCTAAATTTGAGACTACCGGAATCTAAGAATCTCAGCTTCAGGGCTAAGAAATCGTTACCGTTTGATCGTCCTCCTCCTCCAATCGATCATCTCCCATTTCGTCTTGATCTGGCTGATTCCCTCCAACGGACGGCTTACTACTCTGCGTTCGTTTCAAATACTTGTCAATCGCCTTATCCATCGATTTCTCCGATGAGTATTTGCCTCCCAGTTTGGCGCTCATCAGGTGAAATTCGTCAGGAAGCGAGATTCCAAAATCCTCTCCATACTTCTCCATCAAACGAGCTGTCATCACCATCTCCTGAAAAAAAACATCACGTTGATACAATACCAAGGATGCTAATATGATCGAAAGAAACTCGAAAGTGGAATTCTGAGTCACAGCTCACCTGCAAGCAAAGAGAGCAGTTGGGCACCAGAATCTGTTGAGTGTGGATCTCGGAAAAATGCATTCCAAGAGCAGCTCTATCCATCAACATTCCACACCATATGCATTGCAAATTGTTCTGATCCGTGTCCGTGGAGACGACCGCGAAATCGTGAAGACTCAACGGGCGACGGGACCCCGGATTGGCGACGTTGGGCGCATCCTTCCACTCTTGGGTGCATCTGTGCTCCGCGGGATGCCATGCGTTGAAATGACGGACTAGATGAACCACTTCAAACTTCTTGTTGAGAGAGACCACCGCTTGGCATATGTCACATCGCGCGTGAAGTCTGTCTACCAGGGACACTGGAACTTTCCGGCCCATCTTCTCGACTAATTTCCGTTTGAGAGCATTCTCCAACTGCACCATCGTCATCTCATTCACGTTCACTCGAATTTGAGACACTTTTCTCATCTGCTTCATGCTCCGCTGATACAATCTCGTCGCACCTCCGAATCCAGCATTATCATGATCCTCGTACTGTCTGAATCCGTTCTCAAGCATCTTCGACTCCTTTCGAAGTCTATCCTTGAGCCAAGAGTGATAGGGAACCTCCTCCAATTGCACGTCCTGCGTTTGAGTTTCTGGGTGAGCGTGCGGAAGATGCTCCGAGATGAGCTTGTCATAGAGGACTATTTCTCCGCAGAGTCCGCAGCAAATGTTGTTCGAGTCCAAGAAGTTGCAACTGTTCATGAACTCGAGGTTGACACGTCCGTTGGCAGCGGGCACTGAAATCGGTTTGTGTCAATGAAATGCGGGTGAAAACATACATATTTTGAATCAAAACAAACTGATGTTAAGTATAAAACTACAAATTTACTATTTTTGAATCTCATACCATTTTCTTCCTCTCCGCCACCTTCGGCCTTCGTCTTCCCATCAACACCACCATCGTCCAGCCGAATCTGATCGTTCGGTCCCATTTGACTCGGGTCCACCCGTGCTCCTGTATCAGTGATCAAGTCGACGATTTGTCCTTGCTCATCGATGAATAAACTATTTCCATCTTGATCCTGAACGACACGGACGGCCAGTTGACGACCATCGGAATGACAAAATTGGTATTGTCCGTCTTCCAGCATACTGCAAAAATGTCCTTCAGAATTTGTCAATTTCAGAGAGGAATTCAGTCAATTTTGTGACTAAAAAGTCGCAACTCACCCAAACTCATAACTCATCTCCTGCTCTTTTCCATGCTGTTCCTCCTCTTCTTCTCTCCCATCTCCCCGATCATCCGGTACGCCTTCGGGTATTAATTGCGGCGGCATATCATCATCATCATCCTCCTCCTCAATCATCTCCTCTTTCATCTGCCCCGACTCCATCAGAATCTCTCGCGGATTCTGAATCACATAC
This sequence comes from Caenorhabditis sp. 40 LS-2015, assembly GCA_900536305.3. Lineage (NCBI taxonomy): Eukaryota > Metazoa > Nematoda > Chromadorea > Rhabditida > Rhabditidae > Caenorhabditis > Caenorhabditis tribulationis. Next base: position 62,960 of record LR543397.1, on the reverse strand, counting down.
TCCTCGTTGACGTCTCCGGCATCCAGAATCTCTTCGTGATCTTCTACTTGATACACTACATTCATCCCATCCTCCTCTTGTACAGTTATGAATCCTGAATTTTTGCCTATCATTCTCGTCTCCTCATCCTCCATCAAATCCGCCCGTCCGATTCGATCATCGATGAAAGATCCTCCTTGCAGTGTCAACACTCTCTGTTGGGGATCCATTTGATCCATATCAATCGATTCGTGAGGTTCCATTATAACCTGCTCATAAGTCATAAGATGGTTGGAAATCTTTTCTGTGGCCACTGGATGAATTCCTCTGGTTGCTACATGACCAGCGGGGTCTTTCGGGAAGTGCTCTGCGGGCAGATCCAGGCCAGCCTTTTTCTCCGAGATTCTGGCCGTTGCTGATGAGGGATTGACGTCTTCCGAGTCCTCCTGACTTATAACAACCTCTTCTATGGCTTCGGGAGCGCCACCGTCGTCTACTGGAGCGCCTCGCTCCTCCTCCAGAGTTTCTTGCTTAACGGCATTGTCTTCAGGGACTTCTGACTCTTTGGATCCCTGATTCTGAGATTCTACATTTGCTTGCTGCTCCTGATTGGAAACAAGATGACTTATGGGACCTCCTCTTGGCGGATGAAGAAGTGGAGGGACGTCTTCCGAAGTCTGTATTGTATTCTGGAGATTCTGATTCATTCTCCGCTTTGATAGAGGCCCATGGTTTCCTGCCATTCCTCGCTTCAGAGAACCGGCTCCAGGGGGGACTAAATCCTTCGGCAACGGACGACGATGCGGTGGAATCGGATTCGCCGGACGCCCACGGCTATTCGCCTTGTTCAACAGATGACGCGGCGCCGGGGGTGGATGGTCTTCCGGATGCGTGTTGATCTCCGATGAAATATGATGAGAATCAGAAGACGAACATACGTCTTCTTGGGGACCAGACTCGTTCGGATTTTGATCTAACATCAACATCTCCTCTTCGTCGTCGTCGAGAAGTTCATCGGCAAGAAGGTTGGAGGAACCACGGCGCTGAGTGGTCGGCGGACGGCCGCGTTGGCGTTTTTGTGCCATTGGCGTAACTAGGAGCATTTTTTGGTGTTGGATTTGTCTGAAAATGAGTGATTACTAAGCTTGGTCGATAACTAAAAGTTGATCGAATTCGGCGGGTTCGCCATATTCAAATCCCTTACTTGATTTTCTTCATCTCAGCTGGATCGACGACTTCTTCAATTTCTTCAATTTCTTCAACTATTTCTCCTGCTTCAATAACAACTTCCTCCTCGACAATCTCTTCCTCTTCTTCGGGCACCAAAGGTATCATACTTTCACGATGAAGTGGATTTTGATGATGTTCTCCATCTTCTTCATGCTGGTAGTATTCAGAAGAATGCGGCTCCTCCTCCTCGACAACGTCTTCACGAAACTCTTCGGAATCCTCAATGACGTCTTCATGCTGGTGCTCGTGAGGTTCTCCGGAAGAAGCAGAAGCTCCAGAGGATGACGTTGGTGGCATTCTTGGCAAACTAGTCAGTGGGAATTTCCGTGGACGACCACGGACACGATTACTGTCGAAGATGGAATATCGAGACGAGAGCGCGGGTGGCGGCGACGGTGGTGGCTGCTGGGACGAGCGGCCTGAAAAATCGAGTTCTTACGTAAAAATTGTATTTCAAGTTTTATATTTAAAACTTTTGGGTCAGTACCTCTAAAAACGGAGACGTCATTTTACTTTTCAGATCGCTTCGAAACCCAGCTTTTCGAGTAAATTTTCTGAACTTTGCTACAAGAATTTCGCTTGAGGTAAGTCTCGTCACGAAGAAATCCGTTTATTTCGAAGGAGATAAAACGCTCCACGATTTCGGTTCGCTTCGGGACCCAATTAGTTGAAAATGAGTCTCGTCACGACTATTGCGAAATTCGTGTCGAGACCCGAAAAATTACGACATGTTCTCGGTTTTGGCAAGACTAACTAAATTCGAAGCAACTTTCTGCGCTTAATTTTTTCAAACAAATTATCAACGAAATCTTTTGTTGATACCTCTCGCCGATAATCCTCCTCCTCTTCCGCTCATTATTATTCTGTGCTTGCTTTTTTCGTTCTGGCTTTTCCTCGTCGAAATTGCGACAAAGACTCTGAAAAGTTTACTTTCAACATTCTATGTTCACAGAAAAAAACGAAACAGAAACGGTAGAATGAAAAATTTAAGCAAATCGCGGCGAGACCAGCCGAATCGATCGTGGCGAGACCGGTGGGGCGTGTGTACCCACGCGTCCTTTGAAGAGACGCAGACAGACGAACGTCTGCGTCTCTTCGAATCGGCGCAGTGTATCGTCGCGTGCCCCTGCGTTTCTCAGATCTCTGTACTATTTCGTCGACTATTTTTGAAAAGCGACGTTTGTTGCAAATAAACGGATGGAGAACAGTTGTCTTTTGAATAAGAAAAGACGAATACTATGATTTCGATTCCTTCTTTTCGAATAAAAATAATGCAAGTTTCAGAAATCAAATAGAAGTCAAAAATTTGAAAACACAAAATTTAGTTACTAGTTTTAGTGAGAATATTAAACTTGAAACACCGCGAATTTCAAATGAATGGGTGGAAGATGAAAAATCATAACAGAAAAACAAATTGATCTCGGAGTTTTCTCAATATCTTGGAAAACTAGAAATACGTCCTTGTATTCATGTCTTATTTTGAAACCATGTGATTCTGGATTCTCAATTCATAGAGTTTCAGGGGCTGAAAAAAAGCAACGAAAACAAACAATTTATTATTCGATGAAAAAGGCACAGAGATCAAAAAAGCGTAATCAAAATTCAAATAAGCCCATCCAACTCCTTCATGAAATCATTGTAAGCCTCATCCGTATTCTTCGCCTGTTTTTGCGCATCGGGCTTCCTCTGAACCACAGAGGGGGGAACCATTTGATGATGTGCAGGTACCGAACTACGATTATCACCCGGTCGTCTCAACAGTTGCGCCGGCACCAATTTCACTGTTTCCCTCCGCAAATTACGCAATTCTGGAGCAGCCGACAATGTCGCGGGCGCCGCCACCTCCTTGCCTCCTCCACGATTGATTTGCGGCGCCGACGAGATGGTGGCATCGTCGTGATTCAGATGATGAGAATTCTGATGGAATCCCATCGGATTATAGGGATGTTGAGAGTGAGGGTGGTAGTTGGGCATCATTCGTTGTGGCATGTGATGCTGTTGTTGATAGTGAGGTTGACTGTAGGATGATGGGCGACCGTCTGAAGATTTGAAGAAAATGAAGTCGAGTTAATTATAATTACTAGTACTTTTCTTTCTAGAATTAAACCTTTTCAGTACGACGCAATACAAGCGGGTGCTTTAAAGCCGCTACGAAATGATGCTGGGCGGAATAGACCAGTGCGCTTCAGAGACTAGCGGATGTCGAAAAAGTGGAAAACGAACAACTTATTCCGCAGTTCTGTATGATTCACTCTGTTCTAAAGCTTCCAGTTTCAATTTGTAGCAGTCGTAACGTGTAGCGGTTCTATTCCAGCCAGTTCTAAAGCATCCAGGTCTATGGTAAACCCAGTTTCATTTCGTACCGGTTCTAAAGCACCTATGTGTGTCGGACTGCCGAGTTTTTGAGGCACATATGAATCTGAACAAACTCACAATTGTGGTGCATCGGCGGGTACGGATTGTCGAACTCGGGAATCGGAACCGGAGCCAAATCTCCGTCATCATATTGTTCATCGTCGTTCATCTCCTCCTCATCTTCAGAATCGCTAAAATTCGGTGCCAATCCACAAGGTGGTCCTGGCGGCACCTGACCGGCACGGACGGGACGTGGTGGCAGTTGGAAGTCGACTCTTCTTCTGGAAAATTTACAGTTTTAGAGCGTAAATAAGGCTAAAATGTTCAATGTTATCAGAAATTAGGGAATAAAGACTTACTTAGTCATTTTAGGTGGCTGCATGAATTGATTGGGCACATTCGGCGCGGTCATTGCCGCTTCTCCCATCGGCAATGGGATCATGTCGGGATCGGCTTCACGAGCGAGACGAGCTTGTTCTGAAATTAGAAAACTGGATACTTGCGATTATTTATATGGATTGACTAGGAGTAAATTAGTGTCATTTCATTTGAAGAGAGTTTCAATAAATGAACGAGAAGTTTTCAGTTCGAAAATGATTAATCTTATTGTTTTAAATGTAACATGTAGAAGTCCATTTTTAGTGCGAAATTCGCAATATCAGGCAGAAAAATAGTCCAAAAGATAGGAAGAGGTTTTCGGTTGTTTTTAACTCAAAATGATCCGGATTTCTTCAATTGGTCATTCGCAAAACTTAACTCACCAGCAAGCACAGCCAACTTGGTGCAATCCACACTATACGAGTTCATTTTATCGTTGAACTTCTTTAGCTCTGCTTCTTCTTTCCCTTGTTGCAGTGTCATCCTCCGTTTATTAATGGAGTCCTGCAGAACCTTCTGTTTCTTCCTCAACACATCAATATGGAATGGCTGAGGATCCAACCCGAGAATTTGTCTCTCCAGCAACAGTAGCTTAGAAATCGTCTCATCCATATTACAGAATTTGGCCATCGCCTGTCGTATCTGTTGTCGATCCTTCTTGTTCCTCTTGTTCTCCTTTTTCCTATCCTGTTTACGAGCTTGATCCGTGGGTGCACGGTAGCGCTCACCGCTTTTCGTTTTAGAAATGGACGGCATTTTTATCTGAAAATTTTTTTCTCTACAGGCGAAATTGAAAAAAATCGAAGAAGAAGAAGAACGACAATTGATTATTTATTGCGGTCAAACGATCTCGAAATGAAGCGAAGTTGTGATTCTGATGGCGAACGGTTATATTTTCTAAATGATTCCACATTTTTAAAAGTTTCTGATTGAAGCAAACATTTTTCGAAATACAGATTTGTAAATCATTTATGGTTTCAGATTGTTTAATGCATTTTTCAATTGAAATTTCTTAAAAATGAATTATTTTTGAAATTAGATTTTGAGTATAATTTTTTTTGGAGACTTATCGAGCTCCCACAGAACTGCAACGGCTTTGATTGTTTAAATAAAGTTTTTGTAATATTTATAAATATTTTTTCGAACTCGATTTGCTCTTCTCCAATCTGAATTTTTTTCAACTGATTTCTTTTGCATTCTGAAATTGAACAACATATTTTGCAAAATGTTTAATTAAAATTCATCAAGCTTTCATTGAGAAACCCGCTTAAATTTAATTAAATTCGTCGAAAAAACGAGATCTGTGTGCTGTCAAGTGCGTTGCGTGCGCACGCACGCCTGTTCCAAAGGGCGCACTTGCTTCAGAAGGGGGTTGACAACGGAGCACCGTAGTTTTTGGTACATTCTTGGCCGTTTTGGATTCTGAAAAAAAGGTAGTGGAAGGCTGTGCGTGGTTTCGAGAAATATCTCGAAACCGTCATAAGTTTCCGGACAAATTCCTTCGACAGTTTTCTTGTGGGCTCTTTGAGACACTGTTATGGAAAATTCCAGGATCAACAGCTTCTTTGGACTTGTAGATGGTTGATATGCCTAGCCCTCTCGGAAGACTTTTGCAGGATTGACTGGATAGAGCGCGTTGCTCATCTCCATTGTTGTGAAGAGGATGGATGAGAGGGAGGGACCCTTCCTTTTGCACACATAAGCCGTCGCGGAGCCCACCACCAACACATACAAACGTCCTCAGGCAAGCACACACACATAGGCACATAGAGACACATCAACACAAGGAGACAGCCCCCGTCCCTCACGAGACACCCGGGGCAACACAAGAGCGGGAGACACCGGGGAAAGAGAGAGGGGCCCCTCCATATACTCTTTTCTCTGCCTCGCTTCACGTACACTTCCCTTCTCCTCGCCCAGGCAACCAAGAGGAGATGGGAGGCGCGATAGTATGCGGGATGAAGAAGCGCAGACATTTTGAGAGTGAGGGAGAGGGAGAAACAGACACTCCTCTCTGGGGCTGCTGGCCAACGACGCACATATTTTATCGACGACGACGACGCACACAGCAACTAAGTTCCCCTGTGTGAGAGAGTGTCTCTGTCTGGCTCTCTGACACTCTCCTCTCTCGTCGCCTCTCTCTCGGTCTCCCTTGGACACCACTCGGCCAGACCCAACAAGCAGCTAAGCTCGACTAGCCAACACACGTTTCCTTTTCTTTTCCCCCTATACTCAGTGTCTTATGCTTTCGGTTTCCATGGTTACCCCCCTTTGCTGTGGCTCCACACCGCCGGAAGTCAGAATGCAACTCTCTAAGTCTCTCCATATGCACAAATCTATGTATTTCAGTAAAAGAAGAAGAAGAAGAAGAAGAAGGTGTGCTGAGAAAAAGAGACATGACGAACGAAGAGTCGGTGCCTTCGACGAGCAGTGTGCTCAGCGCCGCCGAGAAGAATGTCAAGATGTGAGTAGGGTACCTGCAAAAGCTGAAATGGCGAAGAAAGATAATAAGATCCTGAAGGAGGTGAACTTGTATGGTTCTCACACTTTATGCGGGAGACAACTAACAAAAAAAAGTTGCGAAAAATGATAAATGAAACTGGAACGAGGAGATTCTGAAGTGTCTCATTTTCCACAATAGCAAACGACCTGCAGCAGTCGAGTTATGATCTTAGGAAATTTGCTTTTTGGAAGCTTACCAGATCAGGAAACTCCAAAAGATTATAACTCGACTCATACATGTCTACTGTAGATTTTGAAAACTTGGGATATCGTTCTCAAAATCTTCTAATTTCGATGGATCCCATAGCATTTCCTAGCAAGTCAAATTATTCTTCCTTTTCCCATTCTTTTCAAGGCCACCTACGCAGCGCCTTATCAATCTCATCCCATCACTTCTATTCTCTTACTGGTTTTTTCTCTTTTTTCTTTTCTCGATTTTTTTCCATCTCGAGTAAGAAGAAACAAAAAGAGACTTGAGATGACCTTCAAATCAGTTTCTTCATCGTGGGCGATATCACGGTAGAGGAACACACACACTGGGGGTTGTTTGGCAAAAAAAAAACGACAGATACCTGAGAAAAGTGTGATATTGAGAACAAAAAAGAGACATGAAAAACCTTTTAAGAGAGAGAGACGAAAAAACTGGGGAAGTGAAAATAATGATGGACAGTAGATCAAACAACTTCATTCGTTATCAGAACCAAAAATTAGGGGAAAATGGAAAAAAATTACCTGGAAAATTGATGGGGGCTACCTGAAATACTTGAATGCTGAGCAATGCGATTGAAAACCGAAAACAAAAATTTGCTATAATACGATTTTCTCTCAAAATGAATTGAAGCAAAAGAACGAACGGAATTTGTTTTGTTGAAATCATGAAAACTATAAATCTTTCAGCACCTCCACCCCTGCATCGAAAAAACGCAAAGGTTTGGATATCGATGCTTTATGGAAAATGAAGGAAAAGAAAATGATGAAGGAAGTGGAGAACCACCAGTCACCGGAGAAAACTTCAGAAGTTTCTATGTCTCCTGTATCAAGTTCATCAGAATCCGGTGCGAATGCGAAGCCATTAACGCCTTCTGGAGTCACTAGCGCAGAGTCAAAGCTTTCCGAACCTGTTCATTCTGAAGAGTCTTCATCAGAAGACGTGACGTCGGTCTCTAAGAAAACTTCAGAATCGAAAGAAGAACTCAAGAGTACTGTGAAGTCCACGACGAAGAAAGATCTGATAACAGAATCAGGGAAGGAAAAAGTCAAGGATACGGTAGCAGATGAGAAGAGGATCAAGATAATGAAGGGGGCACCAGTTGAGCAGCAGAAAGGGTAAGCTTGAGATGTACCACGAAATTTCTAGTGTTAAAAAAGTATAGTCGGATTATTCGGAAGATCCGGTTTAACTGTTTCTAGTTTGAGACAAGGAAAAAAAGTTCAAGCCGACTGTCCGAATACTCTCCTGGTGAGATGGTTAACTCGATCATTACTCAGAAAAAGAACATCGGAGAGGTTGTGTCTTCCGAAGGAGAGAATGCCATCACTTTGAAATATAAGCAACTGAATTTAAGTTCCAAAAAAAAATCAAGTCTCTCTTTTTTGTGTCGATGTTCATCTATCTCTATTCTAAAATTTCGGAAATTTCGACTGTCTTGTTTGCTCCTACTCAAAATACGAAATCCTCTGCCGTGATAGATTAGTTTAAACTGAAATCTCTGCATAGTATACCATAAACAAATTTGAAGTTGCATAGAATTCCAGAAATCTCGAGTCTGAAAATCACCTCTACTCCAAATCACGTCCATCTGTCCATCTTTTTGCCCATCCAAGTTGTGTTCCGTTTTCCAAATGGAACATCTGTTCCTTTTCTCTAAATCTCCACGACGACACTACTCTTTTTCTCATTTGCTGTAACCTTCTTATGGTTCTCTCCTTTTTCTTCGTGAATTTTGGTGGGGTTCCGTAAGGCCTCCCCCCCCCCCCCNTTGGGTTTTTTCCTTTTTCTTCTGGATTTTTGGGGGGGTTCCGTAAGGGCCCCCCCCCCCCCCCCTTTCTCTAGAGAATTGGTTCGTTGGGAGGGCATAAATTAAGGCAAGAAGAGAATGAGACTCAGCCTCCTCTCCCTCCTGTCTTCCTTGTTTACGCCGAAAATATGGAGTGGGTGGGATTTCGAAGAAGAGCGAAGAGAAATGAAAATTATGAAGAAGGTTCAGGAAGACACAAAGTTCCTCTCCCCTCCTTTTCTTCCTGTCTTCCTTGCCGTTGTCGTCGTCACACTGACGAGACAAAGATAGAGACTGGCTCAGGAGAGAAGAGCTGTTTGGAGCCAGACGAAGAATAATCCATGTGTGTGTGTATGGAGTAAGAGAATTGGATTGTGTGTGGGAGAGTAAGAGAAGCGGGAGGCTCCGCCACGGTGATGTTGTTTGGTTGGCTGGTTGCTCAGGAAGGGATTGTTAACAACCGACTTTGAACATCACCAAAAACGGGTTGTGCGGCAGCACGTAGAGGAATCTGAAAAGAGAAAAAGTTTTTGAGGATACGTAACGAGGAAAATTTGAGTAAAAGTCATTTTCATGTTTCCTGTATCAGACATAAAAGCAGATGGACTAAGAAGCATAGCAAAACAGCAGTTAACAGCAGGTAGATGACAAAAAAAACGAAGAAAAGTGAGCAATGTGAATATCATATTGAATAGCCATGAGATAGGAAGAGTAGAAATCAGTGATATAAATGAAGAGATTATAAGAGAAGATTAGGATCTTTGGGTCCGAAATGACACACTGTAGGGAGTCAGAGGTTTTAACTATGTGCACTCCTGATTCTTCTTCAAGCTGTTCCATTTCATTCAGTTTCTAACGTTTCTATAGTAAGAGATAAGATAGTTTACTCTATGTACAGTACCGCTCAAAAGTATATTCACTTTGATGGTTTTTAGTGAAAAAAGGGTCAACTTCGAGCAGTTGAGAAAGTGGTTCCCAATGACCATATTTTTCTGAAAACCGATGGCTGTATAATCAATCATAATTTTGCAGCTGACATTTTTTTCTGAAAACCACTCTTAAGTTAGTTATATTGCTTGTGGTGACGTAACCTCAGTCACTCGCAAATAGGTTGGAGTACAGGATGTGACATGTACCGTCGAAAAGCTTATGAAATTTCCATCCGGTTCATGAGCTCTGTTTTTCCAAAAGCCTGAAATTTGAAAATCAGGATCAAAAGTACTAAAATGTTGTAGATTTGCACTGGGATTCATGCATTTTTCAAACAATATGTTTCGACTAGTGTTTTCGATCCGAACTTCCCAAAAACGAGTAGTGTTCCGTAAAAACAGATTACATGAACGGACTGGGAATTTCATAAACTTTTCGATGGAATATCATCATGTAACGCCAGCTTATGTGCGAGTGACTCCCTAGTCAGGTTTTCAGTTATATACGTCACCTATACACATGGAGATCTAAAGTTGTTTGTATCGATTTTCAAATCTTTAGTATCAGCATAACGCAAGTCAAGCATCATTCTTATGCTCTTTGCAAGTAGCCGGAAATTGAACAACCCTAAACCAATTTCAAGGGAAATACTACTAGTACGCCTGATAATCAGCAAAAGGGTGACAGACGTAGTGTAGACATGTCAAATACCCCGCACAACACCGAGCAAAACAAATGAGAATTGTTGGAGGAGGGACAGCGGGAAATCAAACGGAATGAAGAGTTTAGTGATAGCATGCGCAGAAACTAGAAACCCCACGAAGGAGTTCCCATCTGCCCACTTTTTTTGGGGGTTGCCATGACAACAATTAAGACAACATATCAAAAGAGAACCAAAAAAGACTATATGTGACTTTTTTGTCAGGCTCTTTTCAGAATGGTTTTCGTCATTCTAAGCTCATCTGATTGTCATTCGTAACCTGTAGATCATTGAAGTTCGCATGCTTTCTATCCTTCATTGTTTTTCGTTGAGAGTGTACCGAGTACTCGATCTCGACTTATAGAATTTTGGGCGAATTTGAAATTTTATATGCACAATTTCAGAGAAATTGCTTAGGCTCTGATAAGTGGGAACGGAAATCTATCCGGTTAGGAACTTTAAAATTTTCAATAGCAAAAACTTCAGAACAGGATCTTCTGAACTTCACATTTCGTTGGTTATATCTCTCAAAGTTTACCTTTTTACAGCACGACACCAAAAGAATCCACGCCGCCGGTCTCCAGAAGTACACGATCATCACGGAAGAAAACAGAGGAGGAGAAGAAAAAGATGGAGATGGAAGATGTCAAACCGAATATAAAGTTATTAAAGAAAGGTATAAATTTGCGAAAGCCAGGAAGAATAACTAAGAAAAGATCCACAAAATCATAAGAGCAAGGAAAATTATGTGTGTAAAAAATTAGTGCTTTTCGTCAACCAATATCCATGTGGACTAATATAAGAGGAAGTGGGTGGAGTTTAAAGGGGAGATTTCGAAAATCCGGAAGAAAATTGTATATTTCAAGGTTTTAAAGGTTTTACAGTACTGTCAGTTTTTTAAAGACAGAGTTGTCTTGATACACATGTTGACACACTTGAGTTTGGAGGTCTTCCAAACTTTCCCTTGACAGAAGAATACCATTTTCTTTTTTGTCAAAATCAGAAACTTCCAAAACTTACTTTCTTTACCATTAACAAACGCAAAATTCTGTCTGTCTGTCGGTGTCTGCACTCTCTTATTAAATCCGGTAGTCCCCACTTTTTCAAATTGCCAAAAAAGCAAATGTCGAAATATTTGTGGAAAAAACCTGTCACACTCTTTTTGCGTTAATAACTCGGCTCAATGTTGAGCTCTTGGAAAACTTTTTTTTTCTTCCTCTTTAAACATGTGGGGCATCTGTGACTACAAAAAATCACGTTATTTGGAGCATTTTGGGGTCCGTGGTGAGCCGGAAAGCACAAGCCTCCAAAAACTCAAAAAATTCCTTTTTTCTATCCGTTTGAGAGAACCAGTAGGTCAATCGACTTGAAATTTGAAATTCCCTAACAACTTTTTATGCGCTATCGATCTATGTCATTTTCAATACACGTTTCGAAAAAAATTTTAGGCTCCGCCCACTTTGGTTTTTCGTTCATAACTTGCTTCGTTTTGCGAATTATGCAGATATTCGGTCAAAAATGAACGTAGCATAAAAAACTCCCTCGATCTATGTAAAAATTATACAACATTTAGTTGAAAATTTTTTCAAGATGAGCGATATAAGATATTTTTGGTTTTCTAATGCCCAGTATTTAGGAGTTTTTTGATGAGAAGGGTTGAACTTTGGATATGTTATTGATCATTATGCCTTCTGACGGAATGCCAAGTTTTGTAAGTTTTGGTTAAGTTTCAACCTACTTATGGTCATTTTTATCCCACACAGGCCAAAATATGCTCACTGCAGAAATCTTAAATTTAGAAAGTTCTCAGCGTAAAATTGTTTCATTTCGAAACTTGAGGTCATATTGTCAGATTTTTGTAAGATCTCATTTGATTCTGATTGATTCTACCCAGGGTTAAGTTCAGAAAGTACAACCAGTAACACGGCGCAGCCGTGTCCAGCGACGCGTAGCGTCGCTAGTCTGCTTCTGTTTGTTACCAAGAGTCCCACTCTAGCGAAACTCCAACTGGACCAAATTTCCCCCACAATTACGCAGGTTATTGTAATTGTGGTCGTAATGATGCCCGACTTTACCGATTTTTGATTCATCAAAAAATAAGGTTACGAGAGCACGAAAATCTCACTTTTAGGAACCATCAAAATATTCGGCTCTTTATGACTTTTACGGTCCCTCGAGAACTTCACGGTCCCAGCAGGAAATCGCGGTTCCATAAAGAGAAAAAACGATGAGATCGTGTTCCTCTCCTGTTCCTGGTTTCGACCTATTTTATTTTTTCGTGCAGATGGTCTAATTTTTGATTTTTGACTCTGCACGTAGCTCCGCTAGACTTGCATGGAACCTGATGGGACCGTAAAGTTCTTCATGGGGCCGTAATTTTCTGATTTGACTGTAAAGTTCTTCATGGAACCGTAAAGATACGATGGGATCGTAACAGTCACACAGAGCCGAAGCTTCATTATTGAAAAGAGACAGTGGTAAATTCATGCAACTATTTTGAACGCTTTCAAAAACGCCATAATTTCTGAACAAAAAAATCCGCTGGACCGAAAGATTCAGCGGGACATGTCCCTTCGATCACTGAAGTTCCAACATGAATCCTTTCTCATCTTCAAAATTTGATTCGCTTCTCGACCAACACTTCTCATCTAAACTCATCAGCCACCTGTTGTCAGCTGGATTCTTTCTCATTTTCGGGAAAACGGGAGCGCGAGTCAAAATCCCAAATTTTAAGGCCATCTGCAGACATATACTAAGTCCTAATGTCATTTTTTCCTACTGTAGCGAGCGCAGAAAATTTCGCGAAACAAAACTCCGAAATTTGAGTCGGCGAAAATGACACAAAATTATATGGGAGCTCTAGGGAAGATAATAATAATAATGAAGAGAAGAAGGTAAGAAGGAGAAATAGTGAAAAGTGTAGAAAACAAAGGAAGGCGCAGAGAAAAACGACGGAGGGATTAGAGATAAGGGAAACCTAGGAGCGTACACCCAGGAGGGATTCTGATAGCGTCGCTGAGCATGCACGTCTTCTGAATTCACCCAGCTCACCCCTTATCTACTTGCTGTTGTCGATATATCTCCACTAGTATTCTCTTTACGTCTTCTGAACAATTCTGATTTTTTGCTCGCCACGTCTTCCGAATTCCGACATTCTGAACTCATCTGTCCCTCTGTGGATCACAATGTCAAGGGGCGTTCCTGTTGATGACCCCACTCTTCCCAATGTCTTGGAAGGGGAAACCGCCGAAGAAGAGGCTGTCAAATCTCAAATCTATCCGTATGTGGGCAGATATGTCACTGTAAGACAAGAAGAAGTGGATAGTAATGAGGAATCCGAGCAAGAACCAGACGAGCACGAAGGCAATCAAGAAGCGATCGTTTTCTATTACGATTTGAAACAAGCTCTGGCGACAGGTAGTTTTTTTGGTCAAGGGTGGTTCGGAAGACTCGTGACGATATCTTCTAATTTTTCTTCTCGCGAGGAAGACATAGAAAAACGGATTTGAAGTAAAGTTGATGAAACTTCGATACCCATGCCAACGTTTCTACTATTTTCGGCAGGGGGGGGGGGGGCTAGTT
>LR543397.1:16840-47439 GCA_900536305.3 Caenorhabditis sp. 40 LS-2015 | reverse complement strand
GGGGGGGGGGGGGGTGCGGGGCCCAGATGGATACTGTAGTCTCTGGCACGGTAGCCGACTGTCCATTAGATCATGTTAAAGGTTGTAATATGTCTACAACCCTTTGAAAGGCTTGAAGGGCACAAGTTAAGTAAAAAAAGAAAGGAATTTTATTCTGGCAACGTAGGGAGTCATGGGAGTACTGAGGTAGAACGGAAGCGCGAGCTTTCGAAAAGTTTGAGAAACCATCAAAGTTTCCGATTTTGTTGTTGTGCACGAAAATGAGTTTTTGATGTTGTTGTTCTCTAACCTAACTTTATTCCAAATCAGTAAGCGAAACATTTAGAAAATGTTTCAGCCTGGCCTGCCTTAGCCCTTATTACTGATATTCAGACACATGCATGAGTGTGTATCTCGTTTTTTTTCTGCATATCTTTTTGTCCGGCCGGTCGGTCTCGATTTTCTTTTCCTTCCATTCTGTGCTCCCGTGGCGCCTGCTGCTTTTGTGGTGTCTTTTCTACCTTTCTTTTCGCTTATCGATTTTCGCGTCAGAGAGCTTAACACTACTGGCTGAAAAGGGGAAGTATATGTGACCAACGGTATATCGTTCAGGTCACAAACTCCTCAGGCTTTAAAATCCACGCTGTAAGTTTCCCGGGGGTTATTTTCACCGTTTTGTGGTACTCTTATCAATTTTGTGAATTCAAAAAGTGCTTAATAGCGGAAACTGCTTCATCGAGCAGTGAGTAAGTATGCAGGACATATTGGGTAACTCCTAGTTTTGTATCACATGTAAAAATGTTGGCTATTGGTGCGGTAAACGGAAGGACAATTAAGGTACCTCCATCTTTGGAGCCGGCTGGCTTTACCTATGTATATGAAAAGAAGCCTAATTATCTTATAATCCTCCTGGCCTTACCCCGACTAGTCCCTTGCCGGTAATTGAGGGTGTCCGAAAGGGTTCCCCTGTCCGTTTTCTCATTATAATAGAGCTTCAAAGAGACAATCTGGCTCTACCTGAGAAGACTGAATAGAAGAAAAACAAGAGAAGGGACAATGGGAGGACCATTAGTGGTCCACATTAATAAATCATAAAAAGAGGATGCAAACAGTCATGTCGATCGAAAATTTCGAATACTGAGAATGAATTTTTGATTTGTTTCAGAAATGGAAGTGATGCAGCGGAATGGTAATGGAGCTGGTCCAGCGGTGGATGGAGAAAGAGGAGATGGACAGTATGGATATCAGCCATATAATGAGTAAGTTGAGAAAATGTTTGGGAATGCATAGGTTGAAACAAGTTGTCGACTTGTTTTGAGGGTCAGAAACACTTAAGGACGATTGTGGAAAGGAATAGGAAGAAGGAAAACAGGAACTCGGAATTCCGGATTCAGGTGATTCCAGAATTATGAAATTCGGGAAAATTTATGCTCGAAATAAAAATAGTCCTTTGCATTAATCAAGGTTAGGATTCTAGCTTCTATTCAATCATACTCAAGTTTTTATGTAAAAAATACTCACCGAGGTTTCAAAAACTTTGCATCTATTTCTCGGATCTTCGTCACTGCTATCTTATCTGCAACGTCAAAGTCATAAAATTGGTGTGATGTGCACAAAATCTTCAAGAAGATAGAGGTCTTGAATATAAGACGAAGAAGTTAGTGGATGCAAGAAAGACTCGAAACGTGTATGTACATGTTAGAGTTGTTGTCAAATGTGTAAGATGAAGTGGATTGAGACGAAGGTGGAGTGGGAGCAGTAGGAAACGACCTCATCACCAAGGTGATGGGAGGTGGGGTCACCTCAGCTAGAGAGGAAATATTCCATAGTTACCTGAGGTTACCAAGGGCTTTGGAACACTCTCAGAAAGAGACTCGAGGAGTGTGAAAAAGGGAAAGATTGACTTGGGGATGCTAGCTCATAAGTTAATAAGTGGGTTTTTAGAATGTGTTTTGAAATTACCGATAGTCTTAGACTAGCATATGTACACTTTTAGAAAGTTTTACAATGGAAGTTTCAAGAATTTTCACCTTCTAAACTTCATACGCCTTAACGATAGAACACTCAGTTATGCAGAAAATGATCAGAACGGAAGCATCTAGGAACCAAACTGAGTCGGTGTCTTTCCAGAAACTGAACAATCTGCCTCTTTTGAACACGAATAAATTGTGAGACGACGTTTTGTTTGGTGGCGCTGTCGTCGCAGCGGAGCCCCGTGCTGGAATCCGCCGTAACACTTGGCAACGGTGGCGATGGAAACCGCCGCTTTGAGCCAAGAAGGAGGAGAAAAAAAGCGGAGGAGGAGCTTTTGGCTCTCTGAAAGTGAATGTATTATAGAAGTGGAGTGATTGGAACTGGATATCAAGTAAGAGTAGTTGTATAGATTGACGGATCTTTATGCAAGATTCTTGAACTTGTGTGGACGTATCATATGAATTAGTAACCATTAGAGATAGTGTTGAAAGTAGGATTCGGAAAAGAAAGAAAGACACTTTCAATTTGTGAAACTGCAACACATAAACGCATTGAGAATCGGTGGATTAATGTTCAGTTTCTAAAACTCTGCTAAAAATCAATTCAATCTTACTTTCGCTTCTCTTGCTTCCTAAAAAGTCAATCCAACTGAGCCGATTCAAAATTAGACAGAAGTGGAGATTCAGAAGCACAAAGGGACATCGAAACTAGGTATTCAATGTCATAGAAAAACTATTGCTAGAACTAATCTAAGCCTGTAGTCAGTTGAGTCAGTGTTAGAGCCAAACTATGAGTGTCAGCTTATCACTCCGGGCAACCGTCGTCGTTGAACATGACGCCACTTCTGGAGGAGACGGATTCGGGACACATACACATGTACACGTCTCCCCTGCCGCCAGATACTACCCATACGTCTTGATTTGTATGTGCGCTAAATTGTCTTGGTAACCATTCCGCGACACCGAGAAGTTGGCTTGGTAACGGGGAGCAGGAACAAACAATGACTTACTGGTTTGCAGAAGATATACTATTGAGCAGTCGCACTTTGCGCCATTTGCCTAAGAGTTCTTGGAATGCTGGGATAGAGCGGGTAGTTATCCTTCTCAAACAAATTGGACCCCAAGAAACGAGAAATAAAATGGCTGATTTGAGCGATTCCGCTAAATTGTTTCTTTGAATAGATGCCACTGAAAACATTCAATTCATCGCAAAATATTCTTCAAGACAAAGAAAATTATCAATTCAATTGCTTGTCTGAGATTTTTTAGAACTTGAATTCTCTTCTGTCATAACTTTGAAGTACCTAGTCCACTATTCCATCAACTCGGTAAGAGTCCTTTCTATCTTATTCAATGTGAGTTACTTTCACATTCCAGATGCACCAGTCTCTACGATAGCTCCCCGAGACACCTATCCATTTATAAGAATCACACTATACGAAAAGAAACTTTCCGTTGGCCGACTCCTCCTATTCCGCTGACTAGAAAGATGCTCCATAAATCCCAAAACCCATTAAGGGCGACTCTCAAAGAGCTCTAACTGTGTCTCTCTCCGTTTGGCTCTCGAGGCCCGCCTGTAACCATGACTCCAGTTTCGGGCGGACAAGTGTCCTATTCTTTTCGTTTCGAAACAATAGTGCACGAAATGCGGAGGGAAATAGGAGCATCCCAAAATCTCCGTCGCCGTTTTGAATGGTTAATGGCTTTTTTTTGTGACTCTGAAGGGGACTCTCCTGTCGCGGACTTGGAGACATCATACACAAAGCTCGGCAAGCCTAGCCATGCACTCACCTCTCGACTTCTTTTCACATCTTCTCGACTCGGATCCTCTCGATACCGATACTTCTCCGAAAATGTATCTCCAACAGTGTAATGGGAACATGTACAGGTATTCAAGGGGGAAGGGTCTTGTGTTACATGTCAAGAAAACTAATGAGCCGCGCAGAGAGCTCCTCGCTGGCCGGGCGGAGCAACCATTGGTTACTGTTGCCCCAGGCATTCTATTGTGTCCGTTCTTTCGAAACATCTTCGACCGGAAATATACATTTCGTATTCTCTAGAACTATGGAAACTGCTTCCAGTGACGATGTTGTTAGTGGTAGCGGTGCCACGAGCTTCTTAGTCTGGCCAATGAATTTGTCATCAAGGTCTCGTTCAGAGAAGGGGGTCCTCGAGAATAGAAAACAACTGTCATCCTAAATCGGATTTCTTAGTTCCAAGGTGTAAAGGGGCAGGTGTTTTCTGCGACCTTCTTCCGGAGAGAAGGGTACCCATCCGAGAGAATAATTGCTTCTTTTAAGGAAGACAGTGGGGGGAGGGTTGGATAAAGAACACCTGTACATTGTAACAGGACGCTGTTCTACGAGGATGGTCCTCCTCCGCAAAAAATTGTTCCCCATTCACTCAAATCATGCTTGTCGTTTACAGCGCTGTCACTCCTAATGGACAAAGCTACACGCTCTATGGACCGGATGCGACGTACACGCCGTACTATTCGGTAAGTTGACGAGAAAAATTGAAGATGTACTGTAAGAAAACTTAAGTAGGTTAAAAGAGAAAGAAGCAGGCATGAAGCATACAATAGCGTTTACAAAAAAATCCCAGATATGGTTTTGACATATCTCTTATCTTCATTCCAACGATTACAGGGCATCCAGTACAACAACAACAACATGCAAGCTTCTCCGCACGAGGACAACGGACAGTACCTGGTGCCCGCTCCTCAGTCACCAGTATCTATCGAGGATCAGGACACCACACTACTCCCAAACAATCAGCGAGCGTCTCCGGCGACGGTTAGTGTGAACTACGAGGCGGGAACTTATGAACATTGAATAGGGGGCTGTTAAAGAAAAATGAATGGGAAAAGAGGGGGGATAGGAAAAATCGAATGGATAATCCGCTTTTGAAAAGAAGTATTAGAAAAGATTTTGTATTCGTTCTTCAAGAGTTGCCATGGGAACTTGGCAGCCAGAAATGTGTATACTAGAATTTGGGTTCAGAAGAAAAATAAGAAGCGAGTTCGAGATTGACAGACCTGAGTTTCTCTGTGCATTCAAGTGAGCCATAACTGCCGGAAGTCGTTGAGTTGGGAGGGACCCTTTTACCTTCCCTCACTACTTTTTCTTCTCTATTCTAGACTCCGCCCACTTTCTTATAGAAATATTTTCCCCTGCCGAGCACACATTATTTATGTGAGTGCCGACAAGCGCCATAGCAACCATCATCATAACATCTTAAAATCTTCTCATCTCCAAGTCTCGTCTCTTGCCTCATCCGGAATTCCTATCCTCTAAGCGGATGAGTAAAAGAGGAAAACGCACGAGAAATTTCTCTCGCTTCTGACTCGCTGCTTCTTGGCTAAAACAGCGTTGAAAACGAAGACGTCCAAATTCATCTCTATTTTTTCCCCCTCCCGTTTCCGTTTACATCGTCCACTTATGCGCCCATTGAAACGAGTTGTTGGCAATAGTAGTAGTAATAAGAAAACGCTACCTTTACTTTTCTTGTGGCGAAGGAGGATGACACTATTGGGGTGTTCAGCGGATTCGAATTCGACACTCGATGGGCTGGTGTCGGATAGTAAACTTCATGTGAGTGAAATGAGAGCGAATCGAAAGAGAGAGGGTCAGAGAGAACTGAGAAATAGCTAAGCATTAACTCTGTACACGGGGTTCCGTCATCATAAAGAGAACAATAGAAACTCAGTCCACAATTTTTTCAGGTCACTTGGCTGTTCGAAAACTACGAGATCGCTGAAGGGTCTTCTCTGCCAAGATGTCAACTCTACGATCATTACAGGGCGTGAGTCATTGACCATGGTCAACTGATGGCCTAGTGTGGCTCGTATTTGAATCACAGTCAACATTTCTAGACACTGCGCCGAGCACCGCATGGATCCCGTCAACGCTGCTTCTTTCGGAAAATTGATCCGCTCGGTGTTCCAAAACCTGAAGACTCGAAGACTGGGCACTCGTGGAAACTCCAAGTATCACTACTATGGAATCAAGATGAAAGACTCATCCTGCCTCCACATGCAAAGCAACACTCTGCAAGCCGAGCAATTCGCTCCGCCTCTCCAGCACATTGACAGACCTGATTTGTACACGGAGACAGTGAACTCAGTGGCCACGCAGAAATCAAGGGAGATGTATGTCCCGGTACCACCGCCCAGGAAGACCAGGAAACGGGACCACTCGTCGACGTCGTCTTCGGATAGAGAGTAAGACAGAGTGGTGGGGGGTTAAGGAACTTAATATACTAATTTTAACAGTTCTCCAATCCATCATCAACCGCAACAGCTGATGCATCATCAGAACTCGGTAGAAGCACTTCTGCCGCCATCAGAAGAGTTGGGTCTCAACATGTTGAACTCAAACTACATTTTCACTGACGCTGATCGACAAGGGATGGGAACAGCCAACATGCCGAATATTCAATTCAAGGACAAGGATATTTTATTGTCCACGATCAGGTAAGCAACTTTAGCTTAAAGAAAGAAAACTGAAACTGGGACCTTTTTTCAGTGAGCTGTCGAGAATTAATAGCAATGGACTGTATGTTGGCCTTTCCTTTGAAAAACATTGAAAAAATTTGAAAACCTTTTGATATTTATTTGGTGTGGGCTTGGCTTTGTTTGAAAGTTTTTGATTCTTATAATTTGTAATTTTGAAGATCAACACCTCAATGCTTAGAAAGTTCTTTAAATCTCTTTCTCAAAACTTTTGAGAATCCGGAATTATTCGATTCTTTTCCATTCTTCAAAATTTGATCTCATTTGAAATTCCAGCACAATCGATCATACACCATAATAATTTTTAAAAAACCACCAAAGCTTCTCAAACGTTTTCTTTTTCTCACCACATTTTTCGTACAAACCGATAGCATGCCGATTTTGTGCACTAATCTAGCCATATTTCTAGTTTTTTTTCTGTGCGGCCAACAAATCTGTATTCGAAAAAAGTCCGTCACTGAATGCTAAAATCTAACCTAACAAACTTTCCCTCGATATGCTCACCTATCCTTGAAATTTAACCCAGCTATCCTCGTTTTCCGAAAATTTTCATCCAATCAAATGTTTCAGTTTCCGCAAACTTGGGCTCGGCGAAGTGCACCTGAACCAGCTCATCGAGCACTATGACCTCATGTCCTATGAAATTTTGTCCGCTGTCAAGTCGTTCGATTTCGGATCCGTCGAAGAGCTCTGGAACAAGTTTTGGACCGGAAACTTTGGAATCAAGCATGACGTTTTGATGGCTTTGTGTACGCTGGACAAGGTTCAAGATTATATTATCGAAGTGGACCTGGGTTTGTACCAGACTATTGTCGACTGTATGATTCCAAACGTGCTCTTATCCGAGTTGAGTCCAGGAATGACACAATCCTGTCGAACCTTTGCGAAGAACATTGATGTGAACCTCAGAAAGACGCTGGTTACCGCGAAAGTTTCCGAGCAATTTCTCAAGAAGAAGATCCAAACCGTCAAGTACATGCAGCAAGGACTCAAACGCTATACTAGCCTAAACCATCTAGCTCACGCAGCCCGAGGAGTGCTCTTGAAAGAGGACCAATGCAATCAAATGTTCCAAGACTACATCAAAGTGGACATTCAACAAGTTCACCAGCAAGCAGGATGGATTTGTGGATGCGATAGTGTTCTGGTGAACCAGGTCAATGAAGCGTTCAAAGCCAACCTTCTGAAACAGAGTCCGATGAGTGTATGGTCGGAGTGGCTAGAGAGTATCGTCGACCAAGTCTTAGCGAGGTACCATGACAAGCCGGCAGCGACCATTACAAATGTTGGCAAGCAGTTCTTGCTGAACTGGAGCTTCTATACATCGATGATCATTCGGGAATTGACTCTGAGAAGTGCCACTTCGTTTGGATCATTCACGTTGATTAGGCTGCTGGCGGACGACTACATGTATCACTTGATTGCTGTCAAGATTGCGAAGGTGAGCATTTTGTTTGGAGAGCACTATCAGTTAATTCGAACCCTCTATATTTCATTGACAACTAAATATGCTTATTTGTCAGGCCTCCAACCAACCCCTAATTGCGGTTATCCGACAAGAGAAAGATTGGCCACTTGCCAAGGAGGTCAAGGAATACATCGTACCATCCCAGGAAAATTCTGACAACCAATAGGCGAAGAAGATCAATCGCAACTGCACAAGATAATAACAACTTTATAATCCATTCGTCTCCCCATTTCCCGGTGTGATCTTCCTCTAGTCAAAGTATTTTTCAGTTCCTATGCATTTTTTGTAACTTTTAAAAAGTTAACCTTGAAATCTCTTCAAATATTCCAATCTTGCCATACTCTCCACTTTCATCTCTCTCTCTCTCTCTCTCTCCGAATTTTCCCTCAAATCTGTGACATAATTCCATCATTGACTTTCACCCAATTTCCGAGCTTCTTTTGATCTCCAATGTTTGCCCTGTTCAACCATCCTAGTGATTTGCCCCTCAATCTCTCCACACTTTTATATTCAAAATATCTATCTCGTTTCACTCTCACGATTTGCCATGATTCTTGATTTCAAATGTTGCCATCATTTTCGGTCTAGTTTTCTCGTCCTAAAAAATCCATTTGTGATTTGCATTTTCTCTGTATTCTAGTCGCTTGTCATTTTTGGAGTATTCTTGATTTTAAATTTTGACGATAATGAATGGGTTATCGGGTAACTTCAACATTTTACTTTTGAATTCTGATAGACTCTAAAGTTTCTTCCTCGTTAATCATTTCGGTTATCAGCTTGAAATCGAGCTGAAAGTGGACTGAATGCGTAGGTGCATGAGTTAATCCAACCATGTTTTTTTCGAGTTTTCCATGACCAGACAGACAAATTTCTTGAGCTGAATGGAATTGCAATAGACTCTATGTTACTGCTTTTTCGTCTTGATGAGAAAAACTCAAAAAACTAGATCTCAAGCGGTCAATTCATGTAAAGAAAAAAAAATAGAAAATAAGTAGATTGTGTTGCTTTCGGACTTTATTTATAATTTGTACACAAAACAGATGGCAAAGTTCAGAGTTTCTCTTTCGCCCCGTCATACGATTTATCAAAAATGCAGACATGCTCGAGGAGTTCTAGTAGGTGGCTCCTCGGCCATCTCTTTGTGCTGTTCATGAAGATGTTCGGTGCTGAATACTCGCATCTGACTCTTCTTATGCTCATTCGCGGAACTTTTCGATCTGTGATGTTGGGTGTATTGGCGTAGAGCATATTTGTATGGGCGGGCGTGCATTGAAATATAGTGGTCGGGGTCGCACAGATCCTGAAATCAAGGTTTTGAGCTTCTGAAATCACACACTCTCTCTTCAAAATCTAACCCTGAGCACCGGATCAGACCAAAAGTTGACGTATCCTTTATCCAGTAAATAAATTTCCGGGAAATCTAGTGACCGATGATGATTGCGATGTGTGTCGATTTTACGAAGACGCCGTGCCCTAAAATTTCATATTTTACATTCAACTCTTCTTTATTTTCTCTTACATCGCCGGCCCCCGAACCTGACTGTATTCACAATAGAATATCGGTAGCAGACTGACCATTGTACTTCGAACGCCAAACTCGTCGAACAGATATTTCTCCAGCTCGTCGAAGGTGTATATGTTTACGGCACCCTAATTTCGAAAATGGCAAAGTTAGGTCATGAAATCTCAGTTTCTATAACATCCGAAACCCCAATGGAAAATTTCACGGTTATCAGTTCTTACAGATATTTTTTCAGCAAGAAACCCGATTTTTTCAAAAATCTCTCACGCACTTTTATATGCCCACCAAAATATTCAAACGGGTAGCGACAGTCGAAAATGATGAGTTGAAGACAGCGAGAACGATCACGAAGTAACGAGGCGAGGACTTGAGAGGACACACTTTGGAAGGTAGACGATTCTCTTTGGGGACTGTCGACGGTGGGTAGGGTGTAGCGCTGGAAATTGCAGGTTGTGCAAAATAACCTGAATAATGCTCACAACTCGGTTCGAAATCAGTTTCACAAAGAGAACAACAAAGAGAACACGTTTTTCGGAGTTTCCAAAACCGGCCTAGCCAGGTACAGTCAAAAAACGAGATAAAGTGTTTTAGGCTAAAAGAAAATCAATGGACTGATACAGGGGAAAATTCAGTGGTCCATGGTTTTCTTTCAGAACTGTCTCCAATTTTTTTGTGTAAATTTTACTAATAACGCTATGTTCTTCTTGGTGAAATGAGTTTAAAAAAACGAAACACTATAAAAACTAACTTTCACTGGTGTCTGCACATACGCGTCGTCTTTGAATTCTTTCGATGATCTGAACTTTGAAAAATCGAATGAAGCTGTTCTCTCTATGTTACCTGGTGTCTTCTCGCAAATTGTCGTTTTTCAATAAGAATTCTTTTTCGTTCACCTCTTGTGTCATTTAATCTTCACGATGCGAATTGGGAAAACTGATCACTTTTTTGTGAGTTGTTGTTTATTTGGCTACTAAAGAAAATGAAAAATTCTCAATATTGTGCTCCACATGTTAGCGATGTTTTCTTCACGTGGAAGAAGAATTTGAAACAAAAGGTTTAAATTTTGAAAACTTTAAGTTTGTAGCGTTTAAATGGATTCAGATTTTCTGGTTTACTGAGACTCTGTGGTTTTCAAGGATTCTGAGGTTCAGAGATCTTAAAGTTCGATCAGGAAATGCCAGCATCGTTAATATTGTATTTCCACATATCAAAAATCAACAGAAATGTCAAATCTTCAAAACTGTTTACTACAAAAGACAACAAAAGCTTCAAATGCACAGCATCATCATCAAAATCATACATAGACATATCAACGTTTGAAATGCTCAGAGAATAATTAATAATTCGATTTACAGGGCAAAATACCGGTGGAAACAATTTCAAGAGTAAACTACACTAGTAAAAGCAGGCCCGTTTTGTCTTTCAAATCTCAAAGCTAAAAAAAACGTGGGAAAGGGATCTACATATATATAATGTATATAAATGAAAATATCAAAAAAATTATGGGAGAGTACTACTCCCATGGTCGAAAAACTTTGACTTTCTTCTTGACGGGAGGTGAAGATTCTTCAGAAGTGCTATCAGAAGACGTTACGTTTACAGGAGGAGCTTCAGACGACGTGGAATTCTCGTTTGGCGTCGTTGACTCGATGGAAGAGGACGAAGTGTCTGAAGCCGGTGGTGGAGAATCCAGCGAGTACGATGGTGACGTTGGAGTTGTTGGATTCAATCCAGGAATCGGAAGGAATGGGAATTGAAGGAATGGAAGGTTCATCGAGAGTGGAAACAGCATTGCCGGAGATGGAGGAAGTTGTGGGGTCCTGGGGAATCCGAGAAGAGGTTTTGGGGCCAAGGAGAAGTCGAGGAACTTCTCGAGGTCAGCACATCGGACAATGAGATGGCGATCGCTCTGAAAATTTTAAGATGATTTAAGACTATTTAGAAAATTAGAAGATAGTGAACTCTTGAGTAATAGAGTATTTGATACTTTCGAAATCCAACAATTCCCAATATCTCACAATCTGAGTACATCGTCATATGTAAAAACTCGCGCTCACCTTGAAAAACTGAAACGATACCGCCCGTCCGGTCTTCTGCCCTTCAGCAATCGCATGAGTATAGAGTGACTGATCCTGTCCGTTTCGGCTCACAAAATTGTTCTTCTTATTTCGCACGTAATTGATGATGATGTCCAGTGTGTTGAGTCGCTGCATCTTTTCACTGAAATTTGAAACATATTGTTTTTTAGGACAGCTGAGTATGAAACGGTGTCTAGAATGTGCTCCAGAATTACAGGACTTTATCCCCACCGGGGGACAAATAGTTTCGTTGCGGACGCTCCGGGACTCTCCCAACAACTTACACTTGATGAGAACTCATAAGCTTGTTTTCGATGATAAAGTTCTTCAACGCATCAAAGGCTTCTCCCTGTCTGTCTCTCCGATCCTGCTCACGATTTTTCTTCACCTCCTTCCGATCCATACAATGTCCTGATTCAGAAGTCGAAGGACTGGATGCTTCAGAGTATCCTGAAGACGTTGTAGGCAGATGGAAACTTTCGTCCGTGGATTTTCTCTTTCTGGAGGAACTTCCGCCGACGGTGGACATTAATAGACCAGCTCGTTCCCGGTCGAAGCATAACTTGGCTTTTTGAATGAACTCGTGACCGATTGCTGAATTCATTCCTAGGGATCTGATGAAATTGTAAGTGAGGTTTTCGATGGTGGCGAATCCGTCAAAGAATCCCTTTCGGTTTGGATTCGTTGAAGGTCCTGGAGATTCCGACTCCATTCGGGTGACAAGTTCCACGGCACGGTTGAGCACTTCGCTTTGACTGAAAACATGGACTGGATTTATCGGATACTTTCTAATTCTTTCTCATGAAATACGTGGTTATTAAGAATGTGCCAAAATTTCGATATAAAGCTAAACCTCGTAATCTTGGAGTTTTGCGTCAGAATCTCAAGAAACAAATCTGGATCAAAGCCCTAAATCTAAATCTATGTCATCAAATCTACGATGATAGACATAATATTACTAAATTTTTGCTTTCTAGTTTTCGCTTCGAACCTCAAAACTTAGAAAATGAAAATTTGAGAATTTCAAGATTCTCAATTTTCTGATCTCTCAGAACTCTAAGCTCTTATGTTCATAGTCCAAGTTTATCTCAATTGGCCCGCCCTGACTTACGTCAATTTCTCCTGGTCCTGTGGTGACTGAATCAGCTCCTGGAGCTCTTTGATTTTCGCATTGATCTCATCTCTCCTCTTCTTCTCCTGTGTTGTCTTGCGATTGAACATGTGCATGGGTAGCTTCGAACAAGTAGAAACTATTTGTTCTGAAACTGTTATGTCTATTTTCAGTCATGCTAGGACATCTAACTTGAGAAAAAGGAAAAAAAAAATAAACTACGGGGACTTGGAGAAGATAGCGGTGTTCGAGGAGCTCTGGTAGATCAAAAATCAATAAAAAATGTGTGAAATGGTAGATCAACACAGTGACAACTAGGAAAATATGGGAGAGGAGGGGAATCGGAAAATGTTGCGGAATTAGAAGACGTGGACACATTCAGTAAAGAGAGACAGAGACACACACACACACACTAGAAAAGTCATAAAGCATTCGGAGATCGGGGAGCGTG
The DNA here is from genome assembly GCA_900536305.3 of Caenorhabditis sp. 40 LS-2015. NCBI lineage: Eukaryota > Metazoa > Nematoda > Chromadorea > Rhabditida > Rhabditidae > Caenorhabditis > Caenorhabditis tribulationis. The sequence goes on along the minus strand of LR543397.1, from coordinate 34,344 downwards.
GGGGGAAACTACAGTATCCCCCCAGAATGACAGCACGAATACACGCCTTCTTCTGAAGATTTCTATCTTTTTATTTTTAGTTGGGGAAAAAGTTTTCATGGGGTTTCCAGCTTTTATCTAATTCTGTTCCTTTTTTAGTTCTTATCGTACTCCCCGGAATATTATTCTGTACTCTCTGCACTTTCTCCCCCTTGTCTATATATCCTTCAAAAAAGTAAACATTCCCATTGTGGTATTCTCCCATGGTCTGTTTTCCAATCGGTTTCCCATCCTTATCACTGAGAGCACTGACCAAGGGGGACGACACGAGTTTATATTCCACTACTATCAGCATGGGAACGGTTTGATAAGTGTTTTGTATACGATGGTATAAGTATGTCCATCTCATGGGAACGTGTCGGTGGTGGTGTTGGGTTCGGTGTCAAACTACAGTGCTTATCGAAAATGAGAACTTTACGGTAGTCCAAAAGTGGTAACAAAGGTGTCTAAGGAGAATGAACAAAACATGGATTAAAAAACAAACTGAAGTAGACGAAAACGGATTAAGCAACAACAAAACTGAACAAAGAATCCAAATATATTCCGAGGTACTGAAGCAACTGAATTTTTGATTAGGAAAAATCCTGGATCCCATTTTTTTTCTCTTGCGTTTTCAATAAGATGATGATGTACAAGGAACTAGCGTATAAGTACTTTACATCTACTATGACTATATATCCTCTGGGAACGTGCGAAACTCGAACCACAGTACTACTTGAGTTTCTGTAGGTTCCCATGAGGCGGCACCTCATGGGGGCCTAGTCTAAACACTAATCTCTCCCAGCCGCTTGATCTCTCTAATGGGCACACCCAACTACAGGTAAAAGAGGTGAGAAAATGATGATGAAAAGGATGAACCGGAAGAGGATAAAAGGGACAGAGATTTAGAGAGTAAATATTGGAGCAAGGCGGGAAATTTTCGAAGGAGGGACCCCTGAGGAAAGAAAGGTGAAGGGTGCGCGAACAGTCTCGAGATTTTTCAAAACTTCTGAACTATGCGAATGGACTTTTTGAATTTTTCAAACTTCCAGAGTTACAGAAAAGATTAGAAAACTCAAAAATTATTACTCTCCTTCTTCGTGTCACTTTCTCAATTACTTTCAAATTTCACACTACTGAAAAACAAACAAGCAGATGAAAATGATGACGAATGTGCGTGTGATTGACTAATTACAATCGGATGCACCCTCGATTGTACTTTTCTCCATCACCGCAAAACGTGGGCGTGGCCTCCTCTCCTCCGACATAAGAGGCCACGCCCACGTTCCGGTGTGGTAGCGGAAAAGAGGTGTGCATCATCACACCAGGGTAACAGGAATGGAAAGATAGATACATAGTCAAAAATGTCAGAAACGGGAAAAAAGTAAACCACTTGATAATTAGAAACATCAAGACCAAACATGTTCAAAAAAGCCAAATGGACGTTTTGAGAAAACTCGAACTTTCCATAATAGTCCGGGTCAACTGCACCATGAAATGAATTTTTGTGTGATTTTTTGCCTGGAAATAATAGTATCCTTGGGAAAGTTTTGATAACGCATTCATAGGAAATATGAGCAGTAAAAGAACACGCTTCAATCTGATAATTTATTTCATCGCAAAAATCAAATCGTGTTTTGCAGCATCTCTCTAAACTTATTGTATGCAAAAACCCCGTTAGTCTTTCTCGAACGATCCCAGTACCAAAAAACCTCTCACCAATGCCTCAAGGTGTAAATCCCTACCATATCCAAATAACATCGTTTCCCACAACATCTGGTGCCGACTACACCTTCCGGTTTACCGTCACCCTACTGTCAACCGAATGTGATATAGCATAACAAAAGAGGTACCGACAGTCATGGGAACCCTCGAGACCCCCCGTTACAGTTTACTATGTTTCTCAGAGCGAAGTCAAATTATACCGGAAATCGTAGATTTCTCAAGAAGATTTTCAAAGTTTTGAGTCAGTTCCTGCATGTTGTACAGATTTCTCACGAAGATGCGTCTTCCACGTGGCAACTGGCAAGAGTGACCGGTCAATTCGAGGGCAGGTGTCAGCAATCAAGTTGGAGACATTAACATGGGTGGAAATAAGATTTCAAACGTTTGGAAAAAGTTTCGAGACCTCTTTACTTTCAAGAGGCTACGACAGTTCCCTGAAAAATTGCTACTTACAAAAAACATATCAGAAAACTCCAAAAAAAAAGAAGACATAAGGTTGATTTGTCCCCAAATTTCACTTTGTTCCTGTTGTTCAACAGCAATATGACCTATGCCCTAACGTAATAACATGTACAGTACCACAACCGTATCATGCGTCGGCATCCTTGTGATCGCACCCGTCACCCTCTTCATAAGACGTACCACGGCAACGTTAAGTGGAGTGCTAAATGAGCTAAAGCGTCATGGGAAAGTATGGTTCCGGATGAAACTACTAGTAATTATGTATTTTCATCAAGATTGTTGTACTACTTGTGTACATGTCAAAGAGTCATATACGTAAATAATTATGGTTTCGATCGTATCTTTAATTGGTGTGAAAGTTAGGAGAAAGGGGAGAGGGGGAATGGGAAAGTGCAGCAAGAGGAAAGTACAGGAAAAGATGGGGATTTAAAAAAGAGATCATTGTACATTGCAAACTTTCAACCTCTGACTATTTGGTAAGTAAAAAATTCAAACATAGGTCTCTTCACTGAAATCAAAATAAAAAAAGAAAATGGTCTTTTGAAAAATACTTTTTAAGACCTCAAAGTTGACTTCTTTGCATTGAAAAGGTTCCACACGGCAGTTATCAAAGAACTAACACACGCGTATCGTAAACCTCCCTTCCCCCGCCTGTCCATCTGTCAAAGATCCGAAAATGTTTCAGATCGTAAATTTAGGAGCCGCTAATAACCTGAGTCATAATTTTCGCCTAATTTACAAGTGTCCTACTGCTGAACATTAACCGTTGGATAGTGAAAAGGGACGATTGAGTTTTGGCTATTTGCTGGAAGTTGCCGGATACGTTTTTGTGAAAATCAAAAATCTGTAGTGAGAACTGGAGAATTTAATTCATTCATACTTGTGCAGTTTTCACAGATTCATCTCAAAGACGCCTTTCAGATTCCCATCCTTATTGTCACTTTCTGCGTTATCCGTATCCGTTCCGCGTGTCTCCACTTATTCCGCACGACATCATAAAACCTTTTCGCTCCTCCGTTTTGCCTCTCCGTGTCAATTTGCTCGCTTGTCGGTCTCTCTGTCTTACTTGTCATGTCATCAAATGTTGTTTCCCATACCGATTTATCATTGTTCTTCTTCTCCCCGCTTCCTCCTCTCTGGAGGAGAGGAGTGGCAGAACGAGAAACGCAGAGAAACAATCAGAAGGGAGCGGAGCGGAGAGAGAAATCTCGCGCACTATTCGAGCTCTGTGATCTTGCCGACAGAACACGGGAATCAGAGCGGAGACTAGATTTTACTATTTTACTGGATATTGATGATGTGGTGTCGGGTGGTATAGGTCAATTTGTAAAATGATGTGTTTTGGCGGGAGCTTGAGAAAGGAAGAAATGGAGAAACGCACTTATAAGAGGAAGGTGAATGTCAAAATACTCGCTGAATATTCGGCTTCCTGCACTTGTTCGTTTTTTTTTTCAAACAACTCATCGTATAAAATTTAGCTTCCCTGATTCAACGTAAGTTATTATCCCAAACGTTTCGTTCTTCATCCATCATGTCCCCTTCTCCTCCCGTAAAAGATCATGTCGCCTTTTTTAATTGACAGCCGCCTATATGTGTACACCAAAGGGTAACAATCTCATCAGAAGAAGATGGTGATTTGGTGGAAAGGGCGCCCTTCTGATCTGAGCGCGGGCGACGCCTTTGATCCTACCCCCTTTCACTCTGTACATCAATTTTTGAGAATGCGAGATGGTGGTGGGAAAACGACAAATTGGAATGGAATTAGCTATTGGAGCAAGATGAACAATTGGAATATGAAATATGCATAAAGTGGAGGGAGAGCAGTTATACAGTTTAGCATATACTGTAACCGTATTGAGTTTTGTTCTTATTTTCATGGAAACTAAAAATGTCGAGAGTGGGCCCGGCTTGACAAGTTGCGCTGTTGGTCCGTCGAGTTTGGATTGTTGCCAGCAAGAAATGTTGAATCCAGAACTAGACGTTTCAACTGGCTAGCATTTCGAAAAAATATCGACTCGGGCTGACAAAAATTTTGTGGCGGGAAAATTTTTTTTGAAAGCCCGCGTTGAAACTTCACGAGAAAGCATGTTCTTGTAAAGTGTGATACATTCAGGTAGCGATCGACAGTTCCACAACGTTTCCGTAAACAGTGGAATCTTAGGACACCAATAAAACATACGTCATTCTACATACAAAACAGCATCTGCCGATACCTCAAAAGGGCACCACAAAGAGGTACCACAAAAAAGGAGGACGTCAGAGCAATAAATCTATTATGACTATACCGACAGACAGGTAACAGATTTCTGTAGATTTATGATGATGATAATTGTTACAAGATGGAAAATTAGAAAGAAAAGAACATGCGGAGATTGGAAAATGGTTTGACGAGTTGGGGAAAATTTCACAGGTGGGACAAAATTGAGCAGAGGACACCCAAACTTTGTTGAACTTTTACATACAGATGTATATATCTAAAACGTGCAGGAAGAACAGAAGTCTGATAGACAAAAAGTACTAAAAGATTCCCACTCGTGATCTCATATCAGTTTCTATAATTTTTTGTTTCACTGGCAGTTGTGATATGTATCATCGAAAATTTCGGTTAGTCGACACACAGAAAGGCATAAGTGCACACTACGGTACTTTCCCTCACCATCTCTCTCATTAACCCAAATAAACAGAACCCGCATCATTCTCAAAAAAGTGAAACTTTCTCATTAAAAAGGCCATAACCAAGTTCAACAACCCGTACTTATATCTGCTCTACACACATACAAACACAACTGTATGTATTTCCAAAGTTCCATGGCCCCATTTTTTTCGCTACCCATTAGTTGGTTTTTTCGCTCTCTTTCTGCTTTCGCTAGTTTAGCCGCCAATAAAATCTTCCCACCAGGTGTCTTTCCAGTGGGGAGCGAAAAGTCATTAATTATGCACACATCATTTGTCGAAGGTGGTTGGTGGTGCAGGCGCCGCCATATTCCGAACTACGTATAATGGCAATTGGGGTCAGCGCAAAAAACGGCTTGGATCTTCCTGGGGTTCCGCGGTTTTGTCTTTGTCGGCACCAACACGTGTGCTTGGGCATCAAACAAGCTTCTGGTTGATGAAAGGAGAACAAAGTGGTATTAATTGGAGGCCAGAGACCTGGAAGGACTCTTTTTGTGGTGCTTCGGGACGCTTTCAATAAGAATTATAGAAATTTTAAAAAAGTTCGCTGACATTAGAATATTAGCCTACGCGGGCAGAGCCCAATTTATTTCAATTCAATCTCCTTAACCACTCGGACATGTCTCCATTGGATAATAGAGAGTTAGGTCAATAAGAGAAAACTGAAAAGGCGCAGAAAAGCGGGAGACTATGCTGATTCTGAATCTTGCCACAAAAGAAATAATTTTTTCTGTTTCTCATAAGAAAAGAAAACGATGCGATTGGTAAATATTAGGAGGCTTTCAAAAAACGTCTTGAAAAGTACAGTATTCCATGACAAACCCAATATTTGGGAGACCGATATAGCTAGTATTAGTGATATTCTTGATGGAAATCAATTCATGGGAAACGGTGTGATGTGGCAGTGTAAATTGAATATATATTTTTCTGTTTTTGAAAGTTTCGTTTTTTCCTAAAATTTTCGAACATCCAACTCTGTGACTGGCATTTCAACCATACTTTTGTTTCGCAATCATCTGCAGTTTTCAGAAATTGAATCATCCATATCTTCATTTAGCTTATTACCATATTATGCGCACCAAGTTTTTATTATAATCATCCAAAACATTGTCTTCAACAAATATGTCGAACGTCAGTAGAAGGATAATGAAAGGGGACCTCATGTACTTTTTATCAACTCCCCTTCCTCTCAGAAGGTCGATCCGAACTGTAAGATATGAGACCGGCGTCACGGTCTTCCGACAAACTTTGTGGATACAGAAAAGAGTGCCGACTGAGTGGCGGACTTACGGTAATAAGCGTATCCGGTCAACAGAAAGGAAAGGAGAAACTTCCGATTGACAGTAGGTAATTGGTATCCTTTTTGAACCGTGAGTAGCGACGGAAAGATAGTGATGACAAGCAGTGATTCTTTTTTGAGAGTCGCCGGTACTAGGTTGAGAGAATTTGTCCCCTGAACTCTAACTGACCATAAGAAGTCCGTTCAGACACTGCTCAAATTTCACGACATGTGAATAATGTTGATTTACAGAAGACCGATATTTTCGATTCTCACCCCTTCCTCCTCAATTTTTTCCTCTTTCTCGAGAAATTTCCTGACGAATATAAAATCCATGCAATAAAGATCATATCATCCTTTTTCTTTCTCCCCATATTCCGAAATTACTAGTTACGCGACAGTCATCAATCTGTACGGAGAACGGGACACGAGAGCGAAAGAAAGGGTAGCAGGAAACAGTAATTGTTTGAGGGTGATTCTCTGATCGGCGGTAGATGGCAACATTTTGAAAGGGACGGAAGAATCAGAACACCTTCACACGATTGTGATAAAGATCGTGAGGGAGATTAGGAGTGAAACAAAGTACTGTAGACTTTAGTGAACTGGAAGATGGACGAGAGTTTAGAAAACCAACATTTCAATTCTTTGACTACGTTGTTCTAATTTGAAAATCAAGAATTCATTTAAAAAAAAAGGAAAAGTGAGTAAAACAACATTTACCATGTTGAAAACGAACGGCTGCAGACATGCTAAGGGCCGGGCCGAAATCAGAATTTTCGTCGGCCAGGCCCAGTCTTCTCCAGTCAAACTTCCTCAAGTTCATTCTCGACACAAAAATCTGCCAAGTCTGATCGACGGAAATTTGTGTCGATAGTTTTTTCTCGAACCTCTATCGATGTCGTGGATTCTTAGAAAGAATAACAAGTCTTATAGTTTTCTATCAGGAAATGAAAATGCCACAAGTGTGCATGGGGTTGGGTTCGAATGTGATCATTAATGATGAAAGACGAATTTGGAAGAGATTAGTAATGCAGAGTTTAGAGGATTAATTTTTTGTTTTTGCTCAGATTTCGTTCTGTTATGCTAATTTTTTTGGTCTTAATCCAGGTCAACTTTTGTATAATCAGGAAATGGATTAGGAAAGAACATACAATACAATATTGCGTATTAAGCTGAATCTTTGGAAATTGAAAAAAAAACGTCCCTCTTGCCGCTCACTTTCAATGTCAAAATGGAGGACTTGCGGCACATTTTACTGACAGAATTTTGAGACATGTCTAGAATTTTCAATATTTTAAAGTGTTACTGTGAGATAAAACTCGTCCATCCTATTTCTCATGAACTTTGATTCCCACACCATCTACCATATGACGCTCATTCTCGTGGATGCATTACACAGTTTGAATACAGTATTTTCTCACTGCAAAGTGTGAAAATATGACATATGCGGTAAGATCTTAAAGTTCACACTTCCGGTTGATCGTTGTGGGAAAAACGCGCGATAAAGACAAAAACTTAACAAAATGAGCTCAAGGGCCATAGAAATCGAAGGGATAGTTTTTTTAAAAGGTTTTATCTTTGAGGCTGTTTGAAAAATTTACAACTCCTTAGTTGACGTTGACTGAGTTTGTCGGATAAAACGTTGTACCAGGCCACTGAAGTGATTTCATCCCCCCATTAATAACCTATGTTATCATTTCCACGATAACAAAAAAGTATATGTCATCAATATCGCAGCCATAAAAACTTGTTATTGTACAGTACCCCTCTACTCCCCCAAGACACCTCCTCGTAAAGCGTGTCCTCCCTCCCACTCCTTATTCCTAAACTCTCTCACTTTCCTACACTTTATCTCCCAAAATTTTGGCAACAAATTGGCGGTGATCAAATCTCTCTATCGACTCCTTATAAGGACGTACTGCAGACAGAAAAGAACATGACCATATATTTGAACGTGTATCCCTTTGAGGAGTGCCGACGATGATACGGCGCCGCGCGTACACACGAGCGCCCATAAATTTTGACACTATTCGAAGAAAAGAAAACGATTCGCGTTTTATAGACCCCTTCGAGTACCGATCAGACTAATGACCTCGAATGTGGGGAAGGATATGTTGCCAAAAAATGGGGGTCAGATTGTGTGGGGTTTGAGATAATGCCGGAACGGAGAAAAAAACGCGAAGAAGTTGCGAAAGTTTTTCTTTTGATCAGATGATACAGAATTTTAAAAAAATTGAGTGCACGTACACCTTCCAGACACCAGGGTGTTAGAATTTTCAGATTAATAAATTTGAAAACTTTGAACTACGATCTGGATTCTATTATCACAAGGAATGTCTTTATTTTCAAGGAAATTTTTCAACGTTTTGAGGTACAGTATCTACCAAAAAAACAAAAATATAATTAGTAGTGAATTTTTAATAATCGACCTGAATTTCTGAATTTCCAAGTAACACAAGAAATCATTTCATCAAAAGTCAACAAATAACTTTCTGAATGCACGAATCACGAAGACATTGAAGTGCTGCATCGGAAAATTTGGGCCTTCCAGAATAGTCGGCGTAGGAGATCCATTCCAACTCTGGGCAGAATTGGGCCAACGTGTAAATCGATTTGTCAGTACAGGCGGTACCTCGGATACGAACTTCTCGAAGAGGACAGCGTCTGAAAATCGGAAGATATAAAACTTGAACTAGTTGCAATAGCTTCGTGAGAACATACCTTGCCAATACAGACAATCCCTTATCCGTTGCCAACCGGCACCCGTTGATATTCAAACACCTCAACTGACGGCAATTTCCTCCCAGAAGACACAAAAACCGGTCATCGACGGATGGCATATGTGAGCATTCCAAATCCGTGAGGTTCCTGGTTCCTCTGGCAATAGCGAACAGAACCCGATACGTCATTCTCATTCGGCATATTTTCAAACACTTCAACTTGGAAGCGCTGGATTTCGACCCGCCTGCGAAGTACTTTTGCAGGATGTTGGTATTCAGATGATTGATTTCCAGAGATAGATGCGTTAGGTTTGGGAGGCATTCAGTGACGAGGCGAAGGGGCTCATCGAAGAGGCGGGGAACCGAGATTTGCAGTTTGATGATTTTATGGCCGAGTAGTGGGATGATGGTGCACAGCAGACGGTTTGCATTATCTACGGCTTGCTGTAAGAGACACGTTTTTTTTTTGAAACGAAAACGGGGTCTACTCAAACTCACAATGTTTGCCTCTCTCACTGACACTATCAGATTGATAGAGCTGAGAAACGGTTGATCCATTAACGTGGCCAATAATTGTTCAGAATCCTCCTCTCCAGAAACGGACAGTCTGATGGACTGCACTGTTGGTGGAAGTTGAGGCATTAGTGAGAAGTAGTTTCCATATAAGTCCAGATCTCGGAGTTTCACACCGTCAATGATAAACTGCACATTGTTTTCTACGTCTTCAAGGCTCTGGAAAAAATGGTTTCCACTATGAAATGTTGAATCTGAATTATATCGGTTTCTGAGTTTCAAAAATTCTTAAACTTTCATTCCTTCTCTTCGCATATAAATTATATGAAGTAACCTACTTCATGGAAAAATCTTGCCAGTGACAGCTGTGATAGGTTCGGACATCTTGAAGACAGATGGTGGAGAGCGGCTGCTGGATCGGCAAGGGAGGTAGGGAAGTCCAGCTCCAGCACCTGAAATGTGAGATACGGGTCATGAGAGAAGTCTAGACCTTAAGGCAAACCTAAGATTCCCGAGTCCAACAGACCGAAAAACAATGATACATACAACATAATCTAGTGTGAAAATACGTACAGTTCGTGGCCTTGACTTTTTTAGGCCACAAAATCGTCCTCAGTATAGACACTTACATGAAGTCTGTCTCCAACAAACTCGGCGATATCGTACAAAACCTGATCATCCAGAGAGCGACATGTGTTCAGGTAGAGACATCTGATGTTTTCGTTTCGCAATAGGAGAGATTTGACGCCTTGCGAGGTGATCTGAATAGCCATATTAATTTTCAAATTTAACGCTCAAACTATGATTTTAAAAAAGTGTTTTATTTCAGAAGCTCATTGTCAGAGTTTCTATCTTAATGATGCTTCATAGTCAGTCATTTTCTGACCTGAGTTTTCCCTATTCTGAAAACTTTCCAGCTTTATTTTCAAATCTCCCATATCTCCAAACTTCTTCCACCCTTTGCCCTCACCTTCCCACATCCGGACAAATCCACCGAATACAAATACGGACTGTACACATTCTCCAAACACTCGTCAGTCAACTGATGCATTGCCCTCAACTCCAACTGTCTCAAAAGAATCTGTCCTTTGGTCACAGCCAGTGCTCCGAGATCCGTCACGTTCGGGCAATCGACCAGCGTGATCTTCTCGACATACTTGTTGTTGGTGGTCAGTTGATGGAGCATATCATCTGTTAGCTCAGCCGATAGATAGAACGTTAGTGATGGGATATTGCAACCAAAGTATTTGGAACAGACCAGGCTGGAACAATCCGAAGCGGAGAGCTGCAAATTTATGAGGGTCCCAATATTATTAATCTCAGATTTTTTTTTCCTCTATTTGTTATTACCTGATCATGACTGCAGAAGAACTCCAACAACTTCTGACGACACTCGACTGGAATGAAACTGAGCTCCTGGTTAAGCTCGTGCTGGCACACCGCCGATAGACACAGGTTCAAAAGGGTCTTGACCATAGTCAAGACGTATGTATTCTCAAGTAGTGGAATGCAAAACGAAGATCTGAAAACATCATAGTAACTTTTCAAGATAAATACATAAGAGGTGAGCATGGAGAAAAGAAAGAGGTAAAGAACAACTTTTTGATTCTAACATTTTGTGGAGAGCAAAAAAACGGATCAGAAAATGTTCCAACATTAACAGTATCTTGAAGTTCTAGAAAGTTTTATCAGTTTTCCGCACTAACATCAATAGAAAAAACACTATGAAACGCTGAAAACTTTCTTTCGGGCAAAGGAAAACAAACTTTTGAGGCTGCGTAAAGTTGATTGTGCTGTGACGGTGAGGAGCGAAAGTAGGAGAGAGAGAGACGGGAATCAGTAGAAGACCCCGTGTGAGAAAAAGAGATATTGACGAAATAGTAAGGATCGAGGAGAGCCGCAGAGAGGCAGACAAAAATATTACATTTTCTTAGGTGCTTTTGTGCACCCTCCGGGCTCCCAGCGGGAGAGAAGAGTCGAGATCAGCAGATTTGCACGGGATCCCAGAGAAGATCAGACGAGACGTTAGAGAGCATGATAGTGTCAGAGAGTCTAGAGAAAGATAGAGGACATGACGATGTTTTGAAGTATCTCGGAGAGGAGAGAAAAGGGGTGACTTTTTTTTTATTTTTTGGGATGAATAGAGCAAAGGTTGGGAAAGAGATATTGGAAAGAGAGGGAGATGATGATACGTCATCAGAACGGGGACGGATGGGTTGAAAATATAAATAGTTCCTGCTTCGGAGTTCACAAAAAGTATGAATTGAATATAACACAGTTCGATGTGACAGCTATCAGAAAGTGGTCAAGTAAAAACCAATTTTGTTGTTGATCACTTTTTAATAGATATTACAGGATTCGAAATAATTTTTGTCAAAGTAATGACTGCCGTCCTATTTGACAAAATAGGATATATTGAGAATCTAAACTTCCAAGGCATGTTGAAAGTTAATGGACTGTCTCTACAATAATTTGATTTTTTAAAGTTTTAAAAAAGAGGTCAAAAACCAGACACAAAAATTTGAAGAAGCGAAGAACCTTTTGCTTCCTGTACTGTTTTCGGTCAGATAAAGAGCATCCGTATTCAATCACAAGGCCTTGTTTTCCTGAAGCCAAGTCATTGCTTCTCTAAAAATTTTTGTTGTTGTTTTCGCTGGCCGTTCTGCTGTCCTACCATTGACATCTCTTCAGTTCTTCAGTTCCTCGTTCTTCACATTTTTTCGAATCTCTTGTTTTCATTTTTCTTTCGTATATGATATACGGTATATCTGTTGACTGTTTACCTTTGTTTCCTTCTTCAGTTGGTCACAATTCATTGTTTGTTTATTTTTATTGTTTTTCGGTTCCCACCGATTTTCATCCATCTCAAAGAGAGAAGTTTTACAGGGTTCGAGGCATCCTAAGGATATCTTTTTTTAATGACATGTGTCTTGTTTGGTGGACTTTGCATTACTGCATGACTCCAGATGTTGTCCTGGTTTTGTCATGCGATTGTACTTGAACTTTGAAACGAGTGAACATTTCCCGAGGAGTGGTTTCAGGGATGTGCACAATGACAAATTTCTGATTATCGTCAATTTTCAAAATTTTAGAAAGTGTGGTTTCCAAACCCTTGGGAAGATTTTCCGATGATGTTTTTTCTAGCTGTAATCTGATTGTGATAGTTTCCAGTGTAGATTGACAGTTTTTTAATGACAGAAATTGGCTTATTCTTTGTCTCTCATGAACCACAAAACTATGAAAAAGTCAAAAAGCCATTGACAATCTGCCATATTCCCCTTTCACACCATTTCACTTGTATTTCCTTACATCTCCATCTTCACCTTCTCGCATTGTTCCCACATCCCCTACAATTTTCATTCTCGCTTTTGGCTTTTCCACAAACACATAATTTTCCCAGTCCTCCTCTTCCTCTCTCACACAATACAGACATTTGGGAGAAGAGAAAAAAGAGGGTGGACTTTTCATTCTCCAATGTTTCATTTTTCCCTCTTCTCTTTCTTCTTCCAATCGCATTTGCCTGATCAAACAAAGCCAGTCCCTCCTCTCTCCCAATCAAATGGACAATGGGCGTTGGACAGGAAGAAATAGAACATGAATCAGAGAGACGCGGACACCGATCGTGAAACAAACTCTCGATTTCGATGCAAATTTTGTCTGCGGCAGACAACGAGCGGTGTGGAAGCCGATGGACGCGGAGAGACGGAGAAAAGGGCGGAGGCTTTTGTGAATGGAATGAAAATGCAACGAGTATGAGAAGGAAGAGGCTTTCGCATGATTCATTTTCTCTAGTTTCTGCCTTCGATGGCTTGACACCAAATACTTTAGCTAGTTTAAGTTTTAGTATTCTGGACCACATTGTAATCTGTAATGAAACTGAAAGTTTTTTGGGTGTATTTTTTCCATTAATGGATTTTTTTAAGTGAAACGTACAACACTTTATAATCAAAAAAAAGTTTTATATCAAGAGAATATTGAAATGTTGGAGGCTTATAAGTAGAAAGAACTCCACGACTTATAATGACAATACGGAGATTCTCACAACTTGAGAGTTCAGGACACCAATTTTTGTAAAAGCCAGGCTCTTAACAGCAAAGAATCCATTAAATCCTGATTCATACACATTCGCAAATTTCTCGTTTCTCCCATATCTTTACTATTAACAAACGCAAAATTCTGTGTGTCTGTGTGTGTCTGTCTGTCGGTGTGTCTGTCGTGTCACCCGTTCTAGCGAAGTCCCCACTGGACCGAATTTCCCCAAATTTTCACAGGTCATCAGAATTGGGCTCTGAATGATGCCCGTCTTTTCTGAATTTTGGTTCATCTAGAAATGAGGTCACGAGAGCTCAAAAACCTCATCAATCAGTTGTTTCTCTTTTGAAAGAGGAGAGTGACGAGTTCACGGAATTAATTCCCAAATTTTCAAAATTTTCAAAATTTCACGTTGGCCCGAAGGGCCCCAGAGGGGCATGCCCCTCTGGTCCTTAAACATTTCTACCTCATTCATCCAATTTCTGTTTCTCATGTGTTTCGTTCTTCTAGGAACAAGACATACAAAGAGAAATAAATGCATGCGAAACTTCCTGAAAACTCTCTGTAACTTGGATCAATTCTGACACTATTTTACCATCATCCCAATATTACACATGCACACACACGAATTGCGCAACTGCCCCCCTCCTCTAGACACCACCCAACAACCCCTCCAGCCGACACTACTACAAATACTACACAGCGGAGCGGAGAGAAAATTTGTCTGACCATTTTTCTGTGTCTCTCTCGTTTTTCTCGCCGCTATTTCTCGATGGGCGTGGAGGGAGTGCTCCGCGGCGGCCGAGCGCTCCCCTCTCCCGCATTCACATAGACAAGCAAACTTCGTATAGTTGAGAAGAAGAAGAAGAAGGCGGAGACCTGGTTTTTTACTTTTGGTGTTGATTTGGTTCAGATTTTCATCCTGTTTTCTGAAATTTCGAATACTGATATCTGAACTTTTAAAACTTTCAATATTCTCAAAATTTTCTTTCTTGAATTTCTCTCTGTCACTTCTTCTGCTCTGTTTTCGATTACCATAGTAATCCTTCTCATCATTTTCAATGTAATTGTTTTCAAATTTTCAGAATGTAGCTCTACCACCAATACATACTCAGACTTGATCACATGGTAATTCACACTGGCGACAATTATGCCCGGACAACAAACTACACATCGAAGACCTAAAAATTCTGATGAAGGCCAGACGAGGAATAAGAAGACAACTAACGACGCATTTTGAGAATTTTTGAAGAACGAATTTCAAGCTACGCAATTATGATGAGCAATGATTTATCCACACATATTCAAATACTGCCAACTCTTTTTAAAGTTTTTGCAATTTTCTGAGGAAAAAAATTGTACAAATTTTGGCGATGTTGAGGTAAGATTTTGTGGAAAATTTGTTTAGAAAAAAAAAATAGAAACCTTGAAATTTTCAGGTTTTGAAAATTCAAACCCTAAAATCTTCAATTTCTTATGATTTCAGAATCTAAGACTCCATCTCGAAATCCTCATTTTTTCAGGTGATCACCGTCGTCATTCCCTTGCGAGTGCCCCCGGTGACAGTTGTACAGACCCCCATTCGCCCCGCCCCCTTCTCCACTCTAGTATGACCCCACTTTTTTGTAAGCCCCCCACATTTTTTTTTCCTGAAACCATTTGCAATTTTTTCGTACCAGTACTCCCGGTTATCCCGTCTCGGCATGTTTGAGCTACATGTTTTATCTACCCGACAACCCAAGAAGTCTTTCAGTGTATTACGGTACTTCGGTCCGGCACATTTCTTCTGAATTGTTTTTATCAACGTCTTTCATTCCCAAGTACTCTCTCACCCCTCTCTCACCCAGTGTCTTTCTCATCAAAATTGTCAGCTCGCAAATCCGAAAAATCTCCATTTTCATTTTCTCAATGCATTTCGTCCTTTTCACCAATCTTCCCTCACAGAACCATATTGTTATAGTTTGTAGTCTTGATTTTTGTCTATCCACACATTTTTGTACAATAGCGCTCCATTTCCCACAAGTCTTTCTTTCGTATTAGTTTTGTCAAAAATTATCGTTCTTTTTGAATTTTTTTCTAGAATTGTTCAAAACATTTTTTAATCTATTGAATGAAATGCTTCGTACAAGTTATTGGACATCAATTCGGATTACAGGAGTTTCAGATATTCAGCATATCGAGAAGCGTTTTTGAGCAAAATTTTGTTTGTAGTTTAGCACTTTCTTGTAGCCGTTGCAGGTGATGAATTTGACGAAAGTGACGGGAAGGGGATTGTTTCTTCAATTTATGTTGATTTTTCTCGAATTCGTCCCAAATTTTCACACAAAAACACAATTATTTTCATGAAAAATCACCTAAATTCAATTCATCAAAAGCGTGGATTTTCCTCTCGTTTCTCTGACACACTCTTTCAATGCGTGCCGAGGGAGCGCGTTTGCTACTAGTGGCCGAGCTTTCTCCAGAGTTTTCTAGACTGTGTCGATTTACGACAGTTTTTCTTCAACATTCGGTCATTTTCAGCATGTTTTGCTCTCATCTTGTCGGTTCATTTTGAGTTTTAACTAATTGAAATGCTTCAGAAATGTGGAAATCTCGCTACAAACCATCGCCATCCCGCGAAAAAGAAGAATACGCATGTATACACTGCCAAGAGTTATCGACGAGTATCTATCGGAAATATTCGGAAGGAGTGATCAGATTAACAGAATGTGTTCGTTTTCTGAAACTTTTCTCTCTGAATGCCGAGAAATTTTCAGAACAAATGCAACGAAACCGTGGACAAGTATATCGAACAGGATGCGGTGTTGGTGGTAATCGATTTGATGCTCCAATATGTTCAAGCCTATAGGCATCTGCTTCTGAATGTCAAAATTCAGCGTCCAGAGCGACTTTTCGTGATTTTTTGGCTCAGTCATGCCGCCGAAGTTTGGATTCGAGATAGGACACGAAGTGAAGACGGGGAAGCGGCGAATAGTGTTGTTGCGGATCAAGAGTGGATGTAAGCTTTGAAATTGACAAACAAAACACCGAGATTGTATCGATTTCAGGTTCTATCGATGCCTTCTGCTCTCCGCCGTCGAAATATGCTCATTCGTCTTTGTGATTTTACTATTTTGGCTCTGGAAAAGAGACGAGGAAACGCAGGGATGGAAACACACGATTGGATCGACGCTTCTCGGATACTATGGTGAGGCAGAAAAGAGAGGATATTTTCTGAGCAAATTCCACTGAAAACAGCTTGAAACTCGAGTATGCTTCGTTGAAGTTCGGTGGCTGTTTTTTCAGCAAGACGTAAAAGCGAAAAAGTCAGAAATCTCCGGCCAGAGACACAGTAAAATCTGCTTGAGTGGCGGCATATAAAAAAAATTGTCCTTCTCATACCAAAATCATCCCCATTTTGCAGGCAACGTGGCCGTGGTGATCTCGTTCATCTTCTGCTTGTCCCACCGTCTCTCCTATCAAATCGTGATGCAAATATTCCTTCTCGTGTCTCATATTCAAGTACAGCGAGTGCTCTTCCCTACAGTATCCGCTGTGGATAATATCATTGTTGTTCTCGCCGCAAAGACGTTCTCCACGTTCATGGGTGGTCTTCTGACACAGACGATGTTTATGTGATGATAATCGAAATCTGGATATTTAAACAGAAACGGGATATAAAATGGAAAAAGAAGGACTTTATATACTTCAATCTTTAACAGCAACGCTTTATTATGTGATTTAAGAAACCTAATAAAAGTTTATATCGGTTTTTTATAAAGACTTTCTAGATTAGAACAACGTGACCACATTTCATTTTTTTTTCCCAACGCTTGTTTTTTTCAAACTTTCCAACTCGGAAACGTTTTTAGAATTTATTCCAAAGTTCCCGCCAAGCCAAAACTCCAAAAGAGACAAAAGCGCAAAGCATGAGCAAGGAGAAAGTTCCAGAAGAAGATTTGAATTTACCATATTTTCATGGAGCTCTCATGAATCAAGATGCTGACCAGTTGTTGGTCAATGATGGTGATTTTATGGTAACGATGAAGATGCAAATTGATATCAATAAATTGGTGAGCTTCTGGGGGGGGGGGGGGGGGGGG
>LR543397.1:6631-16795 GCA_900536305.3 Caenorhabditis sp. 40 LS-2015 | reverse complement strand
GGGGGTGGGGGGGGGGGGGGGGGCGCACTTGCAACAGGAAGATTTTCGAAATTCGAATTTATCGATAGAGCGAAATAGGGGTATAAGCACTTTTTCAAGTAACTTTCCAGCAATTCTATCTGGCAATTCGTCTCAAAAAAGGAATCCGTCGTTATGAGATCAAGCGTGCCCCCGGATCAGCAAAAATCGGCGCGCGTAGCAAGGAGACGATCGAGAAACTGATCGCCTCGATGCAAAAGGACACTCTGGAGATTAAGGGCGAGAAGATATTGCTGAAACGCGCGATCGCCAAGGGAAAGTTTCAGCTGATGCATAAGGATGTCATTTTCAAGAAGAAGGTACAAAAGTGCTAGCAAGTCTTTCTCGTCTCTCACTTGATTTTCTAGATCGGCGCCGGAGCCTACGGTACAGTCTACTGCGGTCGACTCGTCAAAACCAACGAAGTGATCGCCGTCAAAAAGTTGGATCCGGAATCCGCCGACGAAGACGGTCTGGCGGAGATGATGAAGGAGGCCAGGGTGATGCAGTTGTACGATCATCCGAACATTGTCAAGTTCCACGGATTCATTCTCGACGACTTGCCCTACTTGTTGGTGCTGGAGTTTTGTAATGGTGGTAGTGTGGAGGATCGACTGAGGGAGAAGGGATCGGTCAGTATTGTACAGTACTGGCTATAGTGAAATTCCGCGAGAAGGTTTTCAGTGCAAAACGGTCACCGTCTTTTCTCCGAAAAGTTGTCAAACTCAAAACTGAAGAAATAGAGTTGCTTAACGAACCTTCAAAATTTCAGTGAAATCTGGTTCTTGCGAGATACTTTGTCACCGCTTTGTACTGAAAACCACTCTTTCGGAATCAACAATTCCTCAAACTTGTTCTTTCAGAGAATCTCCCCGCACACTCGCGTTCACTACACCTTCATGGCCGCTTGTGGCATGGAATACCTTCACAAGAAGGGCTGCATTCATCGTGACATTGCCGCTCGCAACTGTCTCATCCATAAAGGTGTCGTCAAAATGGCCGACTTTGGCATGTGCCGCGCAACGACCGTCTACAAAATGGACATGTCGAAGCCGTGCAATGTCCGTTGGTTGGCTCCAGAGGTGTGGGACAATGGCGAGACGCGCTTCAACACGGACGTCTACGCGTTTGGCATCATGATGTGGGAGTTCTTCGAAATTCCATATGCCACGCCGTATGCCGAGATGAAGGCGGGACAAGTCAAAGTGGGTTTGGAATAGTTTTTACTAGCGCTTCTGTAACATTTGTGAAGGGCTCGTAGATGATTTTCCAATCCAATGTCCATTTTCAGCGCAAAACCCGCACCGGCTATCGTCTTCCACCGCCTGCAGCAATGCCGAAAGAAGTTGGAGACATTATGAAGGAGTGTTGTCTTTCAGCGCCCGACAAACGTCCCAGCGCTGAAAAGTTGAAGGAGATGCTAGAGGAAGTCGACAAAAAATTGACCGCAACCGAGACAACGCGCAGTGCCAGTATGACCGCACCGCCGACCAGTGTAGAGCCATCGAAAATTGACGCCCCGGGAGCAGCAGCACCGCAGAAGAAAAAGGAGAAGAAGAAGAACTCGAGAAACTCGAAGGGCTAGAGATTGAACTCGATTTTACTGATAAATATTGTATTGGTCGAATTGGGGCAATTTTACAACAGAAAGACAGAAAAAAAAGAATCGAATGAAGTTAGTCGTAGAAAGCGAGCCACTCCTCCCAGAGGGCCTCGGGGTCCTCCTTACCCTTCTCCTGAATTTCGGTACGGGCGTCTTGAACGACGACGTCTCCGTTGGGTTTGACGATGCGCATCGCTGGGATAGTCTTGACTTCGTACTGGGCGAGGAGTTGTCTGAAATTATTTTTTTTTTAATTTCAGAGGAAAATTTTGGATTTGGCGATATATTTATTTTCGATACTTTTCTTGTCGATTTCGCTTGAAACTCACTGGATTTTCTCGTTTCCGAATGGAATCGCTGCCCACGCGCCCATGTGCTCCTGGAAGTACTCGCGAAGATCGCCGTCTTCACGATCGCGCGAAACGAAGACCACTTCAAATTCCGGATGCTTCTTCTTGATCTCCTCGTAGAATCGCTTGAGTTTTGGCGTGAACTGACGGCATGGCGGGCACCAGCTGGCTGAGAAGTACAAGCCGACGACCTGAAATTCTCGAGATGGCAATTTTTCATGCTTGGGATGAAATTTTCGGATTCGGCATCGAGACAATGCTCAAAATGTTGAACGTTTCGCTTTACAAACCTTTCCTTTGAGGTACTCGCCACCGTCGACGGTTTCGCCTGCCTGGTTGAAAAGCTCGACGCCGGAGAGCAACTCGGACATTTCTGAAACACATAAATTGATATCTAGAAGAAAATAGATTTTGAAGCGAAAAGGGACCAAATAAGTGTGTCATAAATTTTTAAATTTCGATGATTTTTTTTTTGGCTTTTCGTGGCGCTCATCAGAGTTGCTTTTTCACTTAAAATTGCCTTTTATCTTTTGAAGTGAGAAGAACACGAAGAAAAAACGAAGAAAAGCGGGGAAAAATGAGCGAACAGAATTCCATTTTCAAATGACTCAATCTCGCGCGCATTTCGTTCAAAAACGGCGCATCGCCATGGAGCGCGCTTGCATTTCTGTGACGTCACTTTCAAGAATTTTCAGTCGTTTTTCGGTCGAATTTTCGGAAAAGAATCTACTTTTACGTTATCAGGCATTGTTAATGTTTTAAACAACAAGAAAACCAAAAATATTTTCTAGGGGTGGGCAACAATTTAGGACTGGAGGAAGAAACAATTAGGGACAACTGTTCCAGTACAGAAAAACAAGAAAGTGCTACTAGTGATTTTTGAGTCTCCCTTTCGCGCTCCACCGCAATCTTCAATTTTTTAACGGGGACCAAGTGAACAAGTTAAAGTAAATGAGCTTTTAGTGTTTTTTCATAGTCGCGACCTCGAAAATTGGAAATTAAACAGTGGAAACCTGGTTTATTTTTACTTTTTCACTTGGTCCGCGTTAAAAAATTGAAGATTGCGATGGAGCGCGAAAGGGAGACTCAAAAACCACTAGTACATGAGGTGAAATAAATTATAAAAACAGAGAGGTGTTGATTTATTTTTGGGGCGGGAGTGTAATTTTTGGAATTAGGTGTGGCGGAGGTTCGGAAGTTGATTATGAATTCAGTAAAACAGAGAAAGGAAAAAAGAAAGCAATGTTTCTGATGTGCTCCATTTTTGAGTTGGAGAAAAACATAGGAAATAACAATTTTTCACAGCTCTCAACAGAGCGCATCAGCATTAACAACGATTCGTCAAGCACGTCTCAGAACAGTAATCACGCTTGGGAGAACTCGCGACTGATGGCTTCTCCAAATGTCTTTCGTCACCATTTCGTGAATCGCTTGGCCTTCACTACCGCGGTACTTCAGAGCGATTTCACGATCGAGTTTTTCCTTCTTTTTCCGGTAGAGACGATTCAGGTACCAGTGAGATGCATAGGGAATGAAGAGGTTGTAGACAGGCATGGTCTGAAACTATGAGAAAACTCAGAAAATTTTCAGTTTTCAAAGGGTACCGATTCCTACTCACCATGTACACTCCCCGAAGAGTAACTAAAGTGACCTCATCCCTGAACACCTTGGGTGCAACGTTTCTTATTAGAAGCGTGCACCCAAGATATAGGGAAAAGGCGATGACGTGACCAAGGGAGATGAGGGCAGAGAACTTTGTTGTTATAATATTCTCCTCGAGTTGAAAGCGGGTAGAGAGGGACTCATAACGGTTTCTGGAAACTTAGTCAACTTGAGAACATGAACATTTGAGATTGGAGAGGACATAACTTTTTTCTCCCTAGTTCTAGGACTCTCGAATTTTCCATGCAAATTTCTAACCCACTTATTTTTGACGAGGATATTTAAATATATCAGCAACAGGTTGAGTCCAAGAGCGCCTGTTGTCAATGCCAACAGAAAAAAACAAAGAGAATTCATCTGTAAATTGAAAAAAAAAATTGTAAGGCCTCAAAAAAAAAGTCTCACTTTGGCGCCCGAAGTCGCCGGCATCAAAAAATAGGAGATTGCGGGTTGATCGAACTTCTCATCGACGAAGAACAAGAAGACGGTGACAACTCCGAGAAGAGTCTGAAAACAAACTCTAATAGTAAAGCCGAAATTGAACTTTTGGAGAAGAAATCTCGCTAACTCACCACAACAAGTCCAATGATCGGACCAAGAAGGAATCGGCTCTGTTCGTACACTCTGGCCAACGCCAGAGCAAAAACCCGCTCTATAACAATGCCCATCATCGATATCATTGGAGAAAGGACACCGAAGAGTCCCACATATTGAATGACACGATTGACGCCTTTCTTTACCAAGAGAAAACAGTGATCTTCCACTGCTGTGAAGGGAATGGCCACATGAAGTCCCTGAAACCCCCTGTCTATTCATAAGCCCGATGATTGTCACACTTACAAATGCAACAACACAATTTGTCACCAAAATCAGAGATTCGATGAAGTAGATTTTGTAGAGGAGTTTCACGTTTGGGTTGAACGTTCGACGTCCGATTTCAATGCAGATGACCCAACAGAGGCCAGGCATGGCGACGATTGAAAGAATGAAGGTGACAATCTGGCTGAACCAGTACAGTTTATCGTCCGCAATTTGCCAAGCCTAAAAGTGGAAGCTAAAATTGTCAGAACTTCAAGAAAATCGAGTCTCCCTAAAACCTTAATTACTAGAATGTGTTGAAATTGCATTGCCAGGTTCTATAATTCTACCCTCTTGGATCCCCTTCCTTTTTTGAATCAAACCAGGGCTGTCCAATCAAAAGCCTCGCGTTTTCGTTTTTGTGAAATTGCGGCTTTCCCGTCGAAGATGGCACTTCGGTGCAGTGAACGGCCTTGTAGAGCAGAAAAAGTTACATATGTGTGCAAATTTTCAGCTCATTTGGTGCACGCCCCAGGCTGCCGGCCCGAAAAGCCTCAGGGCCTGAGGCCCTGAGGCTTTTCCGGCCGGCTCTTCGGAAGATTGTTTAAATGAGCTGAAACTTTGCACACATATGTAACTTTTTGTGCTCTATAAGGCCGTTCACTGCACCGAAGTGCCATCTTCAACGGGAAAGTCGCAATTTCACAAAAACGAAAACGCGAGGCTTTTGATTGGACAGCCCTGAATCAAACTTAAGTTTCAACCTTCACAACTCACCAGCTGACAACCAGCCGCTGTCAAGTTGCTCATCGTATATTGATCGATTTGACTTGAAGGTCCTTTCTTGCTAGCCAATCGAATACAACTGTGAGGTAGAGTTGTAAGAAGTATGAAGAATTAATCTCCACTCCCAAAGAGCGCCTTCTCAAAGTTGTGGGCGGGGCTTCGAGCCTCTTCCGTGGCGTTGGAAGCAAACCTACCGTAGTCGAAAGTCCAGGAGAGTGTTCTAGAAAAAAAAAGTTGATAAGATTCAATTGGAGCGTGAGGGAAAATTATAATGCATTCGGTGGGAAAATGAGTGATTGAAATTGTAACCCTTTTTATTTGGGGAGTTTTGCAGAAAAGGCATATGACATAAATTTCATTCTTAGTGTTTTGATCTCCAGACTAACTGGGAGAGAGCTGTGCTTAGGAATCATGAAGCACAGTAACTATCGAGAAATTGAAAGATCAAAGGGATGAAAGTACAAGGAAACTGAGATAGAGTTGGGTTCTTAAGACCTCAAAAAAAAAGTTTCCGGGTGTATTGAAAAACTCAGGAATTGATTTTTCCAAAATAGTTTTATTCGAAAAGTCGCCTCTCCAAGACTTTTCCTGGAATCGCGTTGTTTGGTTGTATTTCTTCGCCTAGTTTTACGAAAGTTTTTAGGATGTTCAAAAACTATGTCAGAAACTCGAAGCTCATCTTTAATAGGATGAAAATTATCCGTTCAAAAGTGTTCACACACACTTTATATCAGGCTCAAGATTGTACGTCGAAAACAAGAAACACAATTATTTGAGTTTCCAGTTGTACGTTAGAGTATGCAGTTCTGTACGTGACCAGTATTCAGAAAAAATCAACATCAAAATCAATTGTGTGACGACATTGAAGATGAATCATCGACTTCATTATTCTTCTGCACTTTAGTAACATATTTCTACGGACCACAGGTTTTTGTTTTTGAGGTGGTCAACCGAAAATTGTTATGATTCGAAGACATCAAGAAGAAAAAAGAATGCTCACGGTTTGTGCTATCATAATTAGATGGGAAATGAAGCGGAATTTTCAAACTTGGGATTGTGGAGCGAGCGATTGGAAAAACAAAATGAATAATAAGGAATGTTGGATACAGTAAACTTTAGATTCCTCTTTTGTTCGCAGCGAATTGTTCTGTGGACACTGCTGTATAGGGACTGTATCATCACGCGAGCAATTCTATTACTGTCACTGATTTGCACGAACTTGGAACCTTTATCTGCTTGCACTTTCCATTCCCACGGGAAATTCATCAGATTCTTGTTGTTTGCATACGGTTGCGTGGGAAAACGCATGCCGAGCATGCTCCGAAGTTATGAGGTCGGGGATGAATCTATATTTTTAGGAGAAGGTTTATAAAAAATTGAACGGATGAGATGGAGAAAAAATGATTTTGGATTAATCATAAAATAATGCGGCTAGTATTTACCACAATGAAAATAAGTTGCTGTGTGAGGAGACGATCGAGATTACTCAACACCAAATAGGAAATGATAATAAACATGTATGAATGGTAAGCTATTGGAAGCATGAAACAACCGGAAATTAGAAGATAAAAAAGGATGAAAGACTGCGATGAGGAGATTACGCAGAGCAAATGAAAGTAAGAATACATTTTCAGATATACAGACACAACTTGTTCAGGGAAGCGGTGACAGTTTAAATTCTTTCCGTGAAGCGAGAAAGTTATTCATTGAATCCTATCTCCCTGAGTCTCACCTCGGCCAAACTTATCTCGGTTCCTGGAACAGATGCCAAAAATTAGTCAACCAACAAAAAAGTGCTCATGTTGTGCCTCGCATCGCATTTTGTTAGTTGACGAAATTTTGATAACTTATACGAACAAAAATTAATTTGGTCAAACTGATGGTAAAAGGGGGTCGTTATATTACCAGCCGACAAAAACTTCGAACGGAATCTAGTTTTCACTAACTGGGATGTCAATGACATGAGAAAGGTAACAAATTAGTCCGATGATCTAATTTGCATCTTTTACGGCAGAGTACACTCAAAAAATTTGACGGTTACAAAATGCCAGCTGTACAGGTGTATCGAGAAATAGCTGGCAGGCATTTTCGACCAAAAACGATAAGAAGAAACTATGTACAACCAATCACCGCATTGAGCCCGCCCACCATTTAGGCAAAAATGAAAAAGAAGAAGTCAGATGCAATACTGATATCATGTCCTGGTTTCGAAAACTAACCCGAAATTCGGTTTGTAATGTAGAGTACATATGTAACCCAACTTTAAAAACAAAAAAATCAAAAACTGTTGTTGGTAAACAAAATGAACAAATTTTGGAGAATCAGATTTATCGTCCTCTGTGGTTCGAAAGAACACCTGTTCTTCCCTAGGACAATTTGAAAACACCTGCTCAAACTTTTTTCACCGGTTCATTTTGATAAATGTCGTTTTCAAGTTCGAAGCATATCTTGGGATATTATGATGACAGAAGCTACTGAATTGTAGGAACACGACGGTCTAACACGCCTTCAAGAGAAACAACTTGAACGAAGTCACGAACGAAATATTCTAGCTATTCTGGTCGAAAAACTGTTGTAAATTATAACAAACTATCTCAAAATTGGGACTCCAAAACATGAAGACAACTGAAATCAGAATCTCCGAAAATCACGAAATCACAAAAGCTCCACCTGCTAATGTTTTGTTTCTCTAATGAAGGAAGGGGGTCATTTTTTGGTTTCTAAACACAACTTTTGTCATTTATGAAGGTCTACAATATAAAAAGTGCATCTTTTGATTATTTTTCGACTTTCGAAAAGCGAGTAATAGTAGAGATTCAGAATGCAAAAATTTCATGTGCGGCGCAGAATCAGATTGAGAGAATTTTAGAAGTGAAACAGGTGAGAAGAAGAGAAAGAAAAATAAATAAGTTTATATGTATTTGTACACATGTATATATATATCCGTAAACACGTATCAGAAGTTTGGAGGGAGGAAACGAGTGTGAGAGTTCGACTGAATCGAGTTGAAAAAGGAAATAATTGAAGTGAGAACAGAAGAACTAGATAGTTTTTCCTTGTCAAAATTCGTAATATACATACATAAATTATATACAAACAGCAAATTTCACATTTTTAGAAGAAAAAAAGTTCTCTTTGTTATTTTTCAAGTCGCCTTCTTGTCATCAACAAATGAAGAGATGTCTCCAGTGGTCACCAGGAATTGAATCATTATTACGCTCGTTTTTTTCTCCAAGATCTCTTATCGAACACACACGTTATAACCGCACTGCGTCGGGCAACATAGCGATGGGGACCTCTGAAACAAATTTTTTGAAAGATTTTTCTGGTGTTAATTGATTTTTCTCCTTCAAAAAAATACTTATGACTTGAACAACAATAGGCTTGCGAGAGAATCTATTTGTAGTTCATAGTCGGTTCAAACCTGAATACTATCCAGAACTGTAGCATCGTTGGAGAAGAACATATTTTGTCTTGGCGCCAAATGTGGGGCACATTCCGCGTCAGAGGCGCACCAGTTAACATGACGTCTTCTGAAGGCACAGTGGGCAACGAGACTTGAAGGAGCAGGGCATTCGGTGATGATCCTGAAACGTTTCCGAACTGTAGCAAATTTGGGAACGGGAAGCATACATACCCCGTGTTTCACTCTTCATATTTTGCGTTTTAAAATCTTTTTTTGAACACTAATTGAGTTTCCTCACCTCGTATTCCCACAACAGTAGCCATTACTGTCTATGCATAGTTGCCCGGATGAGCACTGCCCGGAACGTTGACAGCTCGTGTGGTGGGGACGGCAGTCTCCTATGAAAAAAGAATGATAGAGTTCTTGAATATGGATTGGTAGATCATAATAGCTGCTCAGTATCTTTCTTGATTTAAATAGCAGCTGAGTTTTCAATCCCATCCTGCTATTTTGGAAAATCTTGGCCATGGTGGTCGATGTCGAGAAATTAGGAATCTATGTGGAAAAAAACGACTTTATCTAGAAATAAGCCTGGAGAAGATTTGGATTTTTTTTTGTAGAACTCACCGAACCCATTCTCATTTGTTAGAAGTATTGAATTCGTAGAGATATACGATTGAAATCGGGGTACTGGCCTTGCTGGTGTCCATGGGACACTTGATTGTGGTTGGGTTGGGGTTAGTGGTTGTGGTCGATGATCGTGAGCTGAAATTATGGCAAACTCAGTGAAAAAAATGTTCACCTCACCTTTATGTTTGGAAAACCTCAATCTGTATACTCCATTGCATTCTGGTCTGTATTGGTCTTTATTCAAATATCTCCAATATAAACACCAATCAATATGAGGCATTGGAGCCATACAGAAAATGAGATCAAGATAAATAGTTATTGTGATTAGGTAGATGGATCGCATTTTGGATTTGTAAAATCTGGAAAAAAAATACAAAAATGTGGCATAAAACGAAGCGGATCAAAAATGAGAACTGATGACTCAGAATACTCAGGTTTCTGAAATGTTAGTAAGTATGTCAAAACAGTGCCATTCTGATTCCCTTCTTCCCCTCTGGCGCTTATTATTTGCACTAATCAAGGTGAGAGAGAAAGGGGAAATGAAGAACATAAAGAGACGGTCATGTATATGTTGTTTCTCTTTTTCTTCTCTATTCCTATAGAGCTCTCGGCGCCCGGAAAAATGCAAAAAAAAATTGAGGATATCATATTTATTCTCACCATCAGGAATATCGGTGGCACTTGTGCTATGCTAGACGGTGTTATATGCGCGCCAAAAATTTAGAGCTCCACCCACTTTTCTCTGAGTGATGTTAGGTGCTGATACATGTGTTTACAGGGGTTCTATGATTATTAGCATTCTAATACACGTAAGAAATTCGGAGTAGAGGAAAAAACAAAGAATTTTCGAACAAAGAAATTGATACCGGAAGAATTAAGCGCGAGGAAAAAAGAGAAAGAGGTGGGGGGGG
>LR543395.1:522918-650294 GCA_900536305.3 Caenorhabditis sp. 40 LS-2015 | reverse complement strand
AACCTCTGATCATTTTTGACCTAGTTTCGTTCAAAGGTTTGAGAACCTCTGATCATTTTTGACCTAGTTTCGTTCAAAGGTTTGAGAACCTCTGAACATTTTTGGCCTTGTTTCGTTCAAAGGTTTGAGAACCTCTGAACATTTTTGGCCTTGTTTCGTTCAAAGGTTTGAGAACCTCTGAACATTTTTGGCCTAGTTTCGTTCAAAGGTTTGAGAACCTCTGATCATTTTTGGCCTAGTTTCGTTCAAAGGTTTGAGAACCTCTGAACATTTTTGGCCTAGTTTCGTTCAAAGGTTTGAGAACCTCTGAACATTTTTGGCCTAGTTTCGTTCAAAGGTTTGAGAACCTAGTAACACTTGGTGAGCAATACATGTCAGTTTTTTTCTCCGGTATTTCTAGAAACTTTTCAACCAACCCCTTCAATCTTGACTTGCCCCAATTCGCCCAATTTGTAGACCTGCAAAGACAACCACACCCTTGGCTGATTTATTTCTTCAAGTAATCATTAAAAAATCCAGTGACGTTTTCTGTACCGAAACAGTAGACTACATTCGATTTTCATTGCCCCCTTCCGGAACTAAAAGAACAAAAACCATAACTCAATTTGACACCCTTCTTCTCTGCGTCTTCGTGTTTTTCAATTTTCCAGGAAAAAAAATAAATGAAACGGAT
Organism: Caenorhabditis sp. 40 LS-2015; assembly: GCA_900536305.3. Taxonomy (NCBI): domain Eukaryota; kingdom Metazoa; phylum Nematoda; class Chromadorea; order Rhabditida; family Rhabditidae; genus Caenorhabditis; species Caenorhabditis tribulationis. The sequence continues at coordinate 649,621 of LR543395.1, read as the reverse complement.
AGGAGGATGATGCTTTTCCCATAAACAATAAACGTTTCCCCTCGTCCGTTTGGTTCTTCTATCCATTGATTTCATTCAAAACATGATTCATCTGAATCTACTTCTCATTTCGCTCCTTGTTTCCTTCCCATTCAAAAACTCTGCAATCAAATGCTATGCAGGTAAGGGAGTTGTGCCACGTGTTGTCCGAAATGAATTATCGGGGTCTCATTGATAAGGAGAGAGACATGAAAAAAAAGACAAGCATCTTTATGATTAGAGAATAACGTCGTTTTTTCGGCAGGTAGCAGAGGATACATCAAAGGACAACAGGAGCAGAATTTCGTCAACGAGTCTTGTGACGATGGAATGGAGTACTGTATCGAGTCCTTTTCAGCGAGTTTCGATTCCGTCACGGCGAGTTGTCAGACGTTGAGCACCAGCAGAAGGATTTTGAATTTGTGTGAGGTATGCCGCGGTGCAAGTGCAGGAGAACCACGAGAGTGCGATCAGTGGAGCGAGCTTAGGTCTTTTGCCGCAACAAGGTTTTTCCAGTTAGTAGGTTTCCGGGAGAAACTCACTGGAGCGAACTTGACCTTACTCAGAAGGTCCTATTATAACCTCTTGGTCCCCTTGGCAATCGTGCTCTATGGAGAGAATGAGATTAGATTAACCCATGCTTTTCTCCTCTAGGGAATTCATAACATGGTCATTTTTCCAACACTTCTCGATTTCGCAAACGTCCCCCCATTCACCGCGCCTCTTCCTCACTTCTTCCTCTATTCTCGCGTCAACAAGTACGTCCTCTAAACTAGCAGCAAGCAGGGCCTCCTTAGCTCAGTTGGTAGAGCGTGAGACTTTTAATCTTAAGGTCAGGGGTTCGAGTCCCCTAGGTGGCTTGATTTTTTTTTCTTGTTTTGAAGTTTAAACGGGGACGGGACCCTAGACGAGCCTTCTGAAGTAGCATAAAAATGTATTCTTTCCAGAGTGGAACGCCAGAAGTGAACAAACATGGGTTAACAACAAGATGTTGTTCGGACGACTTGTGCAACAATTTCGGAATCGAGAAAAAGAAGGGAGCGGATGTTAAAAATTGAAATTCCATTATTCATATTTTTTATTTGTCTTTTCGGACCCAGTTAAACAATAAAAGTTTCAACATCGATGTTTCCTCCACCTGATAGCATAATTGGGCGAGTACAGCTCATAAAAACTGCTCCTTTCCGATAAGAGCAAAATCGGAGCTGCCTCTGCCATTTCGACTTTTCAGTTCGGTTGTCGAATGGTGGCGAGTGCTCGAAAGGCCTTCGTCGGCCTCCTATTGCTACTGGTTGGCTTGGGTGAGAGTTGACTGAAAACTGGGTTTCTGGTAACTTTCGAAGTTTTCAGCGGCCGCTGAGCAGTATGAAATCCGCGGTAACATCGATCTCATCAGCAGTTATGACATTCTTCCGGAGTTTTACGATGAGGCCTCGTTCACTGAGAAGCTGAGCAAAGTTTCGGCTCGCGTAAGTTTTCATTTTAAAGAGAAGTTCAAATTCTGAATTCAGATGGCTGAGGTTATTGGGCCAGATTTCAAGGACTTCTTCGTTCACGATTATGTGTGAGTTTTTCTTACTATACACTTCCTATGAAATCATCGCATCGTAAAAAGTTTTCATGAGCACTAAAACGCCTTGCTGGAGATCAAAAGTCTGTCTTATCATGAGGAAAAGTGTAAAATGATGAGAATTTTATGACAGTTTGTAGCATTCATGAATCATTTTTCTTTCGGATGCTCTCAAAATCTTCAATCTGGTTTTAGAATCCACGGTTTGGACACTGCGGTTTTCCATGCCCGCCTCACTCTCGTTCAAAATCCGTCAGTTTCCCGCCAAGACATCATCGATCGAATTGTGGCAACTGAAGATGTGCAGATCTACTTCCTCAAGAAGAATGGTAACTGAACTCTGTGGTCTCTTCTCTTTCCCAACTGCTCCCGTTTCACTCCCCAATCTTATCTATTAAAACTGTAAAACAAAACGTATAATATTTCACTTTTGAAGACACAAAAGAGGTCGTAAATTTTCCAATGTTGCGTCAGATACCGAAACGGCAGCACAAATCAGTTTTCAGATATTGAAGTGCAAGGAAGTGTTGCATCGAGATTCCGAGTTTCGAGAGCTGATGTGGACCACTGTTTGAATGGAGGAATCCTTCTGCCGAATGCCACGTGTTCCTGTCTGCCGTACTATTCTGGAGCCAACTGCGAAGTCGTCTCGTGAGTTTCTAATATCTGAAAATGAAAAGATCTTTTGAGTGCATTCATTTGGGCCCTATTTTCAGCTGATGAAACAAAAGTTAAACTTCCTTTTAAAATAGAGCTTCATTTTTCAGCGTTTTTGAGTAGCAATCTAAAAGATTTCAAATCCCAGATGCCGCAACAACGGAATCGGCCAAAACGGAAGATGCTCCTGCCCACCCGGTCTCTACTCGGCTCACTGTGAAGCGAGAACATGCGTCACCAAAATCGACTCTGTCATCGACTTCTCCTCACAATCCATGATTCTTGTCATTAATACCAGAACTTCCATGGCTTTAGATCTGAGCACTATCGTCGAAAACATTCCAACTTTGGTCAAAGACTACCAGAACCATGGGGTCACAGTCTCGAATTACATTCTCACGGTCTACAGAAAATCTAGTAGGATCTATCTAGAGTTTTTTCAAGTCTGAAATATAATTCATTTCAGAGACTGTCTATTTTATGGAGACTACTACATTCATGACCTCGGACGCCTTGGTGGACTACCTATCCAATGGAGTTGCAATCGCTCCGTCCAATGATGACCAGCCGACTTTGGATGCTGTCAACAGTGCTCAATCCACGTAAGGCCTCTTTCAAAAGCAACAAGTGTAAATTTCAATCTTTTTAGTCAATTTCCCATGCGCGCCAAGTCCATCGTCTTCGTGTTCGCCGACTCCGAGAACGACGTGAACCCAGCTCCATCAACTCTTCTCACCAACACCAACGAGAGTATCGTCATCCAACAAACCCTCGCTTGGAGAAACAAGATCGTCTTCATTCTTTCCCAGTGGCCTCAAACTCCAATCGACCTCCCTGGAAACCGTTCCGACGCATTCCATCGAGTAGTCACTGCTGTTCACGGAGACTTGCTCATCGTTGATAAGACCGAACTCAGTACTGTAGTCAACGATCTTCTCTACTATTTCGTCAATGGTCAGAACAATTTTGTTCAGTACGAAAACAGTGCCAGCAAGACAATTCCAATCCTCTCTGATGCCGCGACACAGCAGACCTATGTGCTGATCACAGTCGAAAATGGATTCTCGGTTCCCAACGTTCAGGACAAAAACGGAAAGATGTTGACTCCATTGGCTTCTGGAAAACGATTCGGTCTCTACTCTGTCACTCAAAGTGTCTCTGACACCGTGACCATTTCCGGAGACACTATTCCAGTTCACAACACTCGTGTCTGGTTTACCTCCTCGGACGACGTCCTCATCTCGTATTCCGACGATGATACCGTCGACAATAACTACGCTCACACTTTCAACGGATTCAGACAGCGGCCAGCTGTCTACTCCTCCTTCGCCACCACAACAGGTCTCACGGTTTCGAGAATCGACTCGTACAACTCGTCCGTAATTCTCGGAGCTGTAGACTTTGCTGCCAAGTCCCCAACCTGTGTCTTCAACTATCAACTCTCCGCCGGGTCCTCCTGCATTCCAGGACCATTCGTGCATAATGTGGTGATCGGAGCTAGCGACGGAAACAAGTACCGCGTTGTGCCAGGATACTGCTTCACTCCAGGTGACCTTTCCCTTTTCTGAAGGAGCCTTGTCTCATTCATTTTTTTCAGACACCCACTCTGCCCCCCTATGGTCTTGCATCAATAATGGAACTCGAAGTGGTGTGAGCAGTTGTAACTGTGCTACCAACTGGGGCGGTCTCCATTGTGAAGTTCCAAAGTGTCTGAACGGAGGAACCCCCGATAAGTTCCCCAACGGAGGTGGCCATGGAAACTGTATTTGTCCGTTCGGAGTTGCCGGAAGCTTCTGTGAAATCAGTGAGAACTTCATTGTCTTGTAGCTTTACTCTGATTTTGGGTTCTTTCAGTGTCCTGTCCAACCATGTCCCCGGATACCTTCCAATCCTACAACCGTTCCTTCGCTCTCGTTGTTCAAAACTCTCTCTCCGCTTACCAGGGTCTCAGTAGACTCAATGATGGACTCACGGTTATGTTGAATAAGGGACAATCCAACGACTTTGAGGATTTCATTCTCACCACGTACAAGGCTAGGGTGATCAGTGGAACTACGGTCGCAGACGTCACGTCTACCAAGTTCAGTTCAGCCTCCGCTTTCTTGAACGCCTCGACTGACGACGGAATCGTGTGGTCTTACTCTCCATCTGGAAATCAACCGGGACTGTTTGCCCTGGAGACAACCTTGAGATCCATGGATTACGACAAGTCTTCCATTTTCTTCTTCACTGATTCCGATTCCTCAATGGTGGAAGGATCATTGAACTTCACCGATATCGTGTAAGTATTTCTCCTTTGTTCCTGTGATATTGTGAAATTTCAGCCAACAAGCCGTCGAGCGCCAAATCGAGATCTCAATTGTGATCGTCGCCCCATACGGATCCCTTGATCTCTGCCCCAAAGATACCATATTCGATACATATGAAGACTTGGCTAGAAGAACCGGAGGCAACTTCATCAATCTCTGCCAACCTTATACCACCAGCGGAGATCCGGTGTTTAATGTAAGATTATCTTTGATAGAACTTTCTAGAACTATACTTTCAGTTCATCGGTTCATACGGTAGTTCCCACCATCACACCGAAGTAGTTTCTTATTACACAGTCACGGATTGCTCTCAATTTTTATCTCGTGACTTTTACATCTCCAGTGCTGCTAATGAAGTTCATGTCGTCGTTAATTCTCGTAAGTCGTTTTCCTGCTTTCCCAATTGCAAAGTTCGACCTCTTCAGCTACCGTCCAAAACTTCACCGCTTCCGTTTACGATATCGTGAATGGAGGAGCCGATCAGGCACTTGTCCCAGATGCCTCGTCCGTCCCGTTCTTCGCCAGTTTCCAGATCAAAATTGCCGCGGGGTCCTCTCTCCAGTACGCCCTGAACCTCAAGGGATCTGCCAAGGATCTTTGCTACGTCAAAGTCACCGAGCGTAGTCAGTTCTCCGTCTACCTCGGATTCTCCCCTGACCCATCTTTTGATCGATTCTCGAAAGATCTCACCTACGCCACCCACCAACAACCAGTGATGCACTTGTCCTCTACTCTTCAATCTGAACCCAGCATCACCTTGGCCAGTTACGATATCGATAACAACTACCTCTACCAAGTTCCACTTGTCAAGAGAACTTCTGGATGCAAATACGAATACATCATGAGAGACCCATTCACCTGCCAGAATGCTGGAGATACTTTCACAATGGAGTCCCTGATTCAAACTAACGAAGTGACCATCATGAGAACCCAGAGAGCATTCTGCAGTGACCTCGTCGGATGCATCAACGGAGGAATCCTACTCGGTGGACAGTGTCAATGCGTCAACGGATACACGTCCTCCCATTGCGAAGCGCCCACTTGTCAAAACGGAGGAACGATGGTTGATTTCAAGTGTCAATGCGATGCCAAGCATGACGGAGATCAATGCCAATACACCAGATGTAACGACTGGAACTTCGTGGAGACTCACGATCCAAGAGAGTACAATTTCCAACAAGTCGTGTTTGTTGTGGAAGTCAACACCATGAACATGGTCGTAGCGAATTCCTATCTCATCAAGAACATCCAAGCCTTCGTAGACACCACTGATGACGTCAATCTTCCGAAGCTCTACACTCTCATCACTTTCGACGATGCCAACATCCGTGTAGTCGTGTCTTCCACTCAAAAGGACATTTTCTTGACTGCCTTCCAGAAGGCAGTCACAATTGCATCCAACACGCCAGATACAGTCAGAGGATACGAGGCCATCAGCACAGCCTACTCGACACTTCTGGATCTTCCCGGAATCGTTTACGTGTTCACCGCCACTAACTCAGCCAGCAACTTGGATGCAGTTAGACAGAGGTTCGGAGTTCAAGTCAATGTTATCTGGATGGGTCTGTCTGATTTGACACCCACAAACTCGAACAACTATATCTACACTGCTATCGCAAGACAATCCAATGGAAGATATCTTCCAGCAAGCCCACTCACCACAGCCCAGGTAACAATCCTATCCAGAATACATGAGTATAACGAAAAACTCAGATGCTCGCCGCCCTGACCCCGACTGTCCAGGAAAACCAACTTCTTCTCGACGACGCCGCCAAGGACTGCTCAGCCGGAGTCACTTTCAAATTCCCAGTTGGAAATCTGGCTACTAGACTCACCCTTGTTGCTACTGGAGTCTCAGTCTCGTTGACTGTCACTGATGAGAAAAGTCAGTTCGGTGATTATAGAAAACTTCAGAATGATGTGTTACAGATAACAACGTCGACTTGACCAACTCCAACACCTTCACCGATGTCAACACTTTGATCAGAACTATCAGTAAGATTTTCGATACTGGAACATCCCTATCTTCTAATTTATAGACACTGTTGGTCATTCTGGTGGAACATGGAATGTTGTCGTAAAGGGAACCAGCAGTTGCTTCCTCCAAGTTCGTGTCACCTCTCCCCTCCAAGTCATTCCCAAGTTCACCAACGATCAAGGAGACGACTTCGGTAGTCCCACGCCAAGAGCAGGAGCTGGATCGCAACCATCCTCGTACATCACATTCCGCATTATGGACAGCTACAATTCGGATTCCAACAACTTCGGTTCAACGATCACCTCGATGGAATCCTCAGACACTGATCCGGAGACCCCGTGGGCACACAATACCAACTTTGCGAACACCACTGTCCTGATGAGAGATCCAGTTGGATGCGCCAGTCAGTTCGTGACTCCATTGATGACGTGGACCAGTACTTACATGAAATTCATAGTTCGTGGAATAGATTCAAACGGAAATCAGTTCCAGAGAACGTTCTTCTTCAATAAGAGTGCTAACAAGAAAGGTGGGTATAGAAGGGATTTCAACATCTTTCCAAATATTTTCAGACTGCCAAAACGGTGCCGGTGTCGACACTTACGGATTCTGCACATGTGATGCCAACCACTGGGGAAGTCTCTGCCAGATGAGAAGATGTCAAAACGGAGGAGTGTCTGCGTATGGATTGTGTGATTGTCCGAATGGCTATTATGGGGATTACTGTGATCAATGTAAGTGGCCACACAAAATTTTTCATAATGAACAAGGATTTTCAGACATCAAAACTCCATAGATGAATACTCCGACCACTCTTATCAGTATCTAACTTTATTATATTTTTTCTTTGCTGTGACATGAAACGATTTGAAGTTGAAAATAAAATAAAAAATGAGAAAAATGCGAAAACACGTAAACAATAGGTATCTAGTGGAGGTAAACTTTAAGAAGCTGGAGGCGGGTCATTTGATTTGAAGAAGAACGAGTCTCTCATCTTGACACAAGTTTCCAGCTGATCCTCGAGATCTTGCTCAGCCTTAATATTGATTCCAAGAATGACAGAGACGATGATGGTGGTGATAAGGAAGAGGATGAAGAGGACGAAGAACAGGATTGAGTACATTTTGAGTTTCCTGGAAATGTTATCGGCGTGTTATTAGGAAGCTTTGATCGGATAGGGATGAAGTTCCCTGTCCTGAGTACCACTAGAAAAGGGAGATTTTGAAGCCTTTGTTCACGTTTTTCAATTCCAAATTCGACCATCAGAAGCCGAGATTTGTGGGGCTCTGAAATTTGCTCTCCGAAAACCCAAAATGAAGGGTCTACCTTTTCTAAACTGTACAAAATGATGGCTCGGAGACCAACATATGCTGAGAAAGAGAAACTTTCAGGAGCTCCTAACTCGACTTCTGAAAGCCAACTGTCGATTCTGAATACGCGAGCATTGACTTCAAAATCTCCTCTTTCAAACGGTACCGCCCAACTATTGTGGTGTCTCTAGAATCACATGAATCCCTAGTGAGCAGGGTTGCCAGAGGCCGGACCGGGGTGATTTTTCAGCCCATCCGCCCTGGGGCAACCCTACTAATGATTGAGAATCCGGTGAAATGGATTACTGTACAGCCACCAATCCCAACGCTCACCTAATCAGCACTTTGTCCTCACTCATATCCGGCCTCGTCGGCAGGATTCCATTGTATGAAGTTCCATGATTGAATTCCGAGACTTTCATTGTTTCAGTTAAATCAGAAGTCGGAAAAAAAAAGTTGAAAAGAGCGGCGACACAAACTTGAATAGTTGATTGCGGGCGTATCATCCTTTCTGACCCGATTAGGCTCTTATATACGCCGTGTCTTCCCCCGATGTACCCTCATTTGCATAACCCGGTGTCAACGATAGACTTCTGATTCAGAGAGATCATAATTCGAGGTTTGATGTATGCATACGTGGAACTTCACATGATTTTTCGATCATTATTATATTTATTTTTGGAGAAACTCGTACTTGTGAAAGTAAACACTGGAGACTGAACATGATGAAATTCTGGAAATCTGTTTGAAAACATGCAGAAAATCAAAAAGGAAACTCAGAGAGATCGTTAAACAAAATTGGGCGGAAAATTCGAAACGAAAAAACAAATGGATTAAAATTGAGAAGAGAACCCGTTGAAGAGGAAAAACGGTTATGAGGGTGGAGGAGGTGATTTTGGATGTTGTTGTTGTTTACGCTGAGATTTTGTTGTCACTTGTCGAGGGGGAGATTCTCCAGGAGAACAGTTTGGCCAACGAGGAGAAGGACTGAAAACATTGGGGTTTGGAAAACTTAAAGCAAGTTAATCTTGGTTACTCTAACAGATATCGAAAAGTTGTAAACTAACAAAATGTTGTTCATAATGTCCTCAGCAATTTGTTAGTTGACTACTTTTTCGATATCTGTTACAGGAATCGAGATAAATATCCATTCCCGGCAACCCTCTCATCCGATATTACCTGTGAATTTTTCACCCTCGCCGATGAGAAACACGTTTCATGAATCGCGGTGAATGCACAAAGGAATGCTGGAACAATGAAGAGTCCGTGAATGAGTCCCAGTGTCACCACAAGGATCATGGTCTTCACGAAAACTTCGCCCATGTAGGTTGGAACGAAGAGTAGGCAGAGGACGAAGAGAATCGTCGAGATTCCACATTGGAGGAGTGGGAATCCAATGGCGGCGAGGGATCTGGAAGAAAATGTTTCTCAAAGTTCGTGAAATTGCACTGTTCCTAACGCGCTTCATTCAAAACTACTTCTCAAGCCTCGGCAGATCGAAAACCGAAAAGTTGAATTTGTGATCTGCCAGTCATCCAATAAAGCGCTTGACCTCTGGCTCGACATAGAATGCAAACTCAAAACTTAAATATCTGATTGTGCTCCTTATTAATCTTTCGAGAATTTCCTATTGATCCGTCAAATTTCCTCAAACAACTTTCAGCAGATTTACAGTATAGGCCAAAAACAAAATTGATAAAAAAACGCTTGACATTATCACTGATATGAACCAAAACTTGAGAATGCATGAGTGCAGATTAATCTGTGTACAATTTTTCGTATCACTTTCGTCAGCATCGGTCCAGTTTGAACAGACTTATGGAGCATCCTAGCTTCAAGATTCAATCTCTACCTTGCCACTCTTTTTGCCGGCGTCGACTGTGGATCATGAAGTCCCTCTCTGAAGTAGTGGAACGTGATGTGTGCTGGGAAGTCGACGGAGAATCCAATACTCATAATCGTACACGCCATCGAAATCGGATCCAAATCGATTCCCCACATTGACAAGAATCCGAACACACCTGAAACCGTCGCAAAGTTTCAGTCTCTCCCTCATTTCCGAATTTCAATCATTTCTCACTTACCTATGCAAATAGAGGTGATGGCCAAGGTCGCGACGAAAACGGTGAAAACGTTGTACATGAACAGGAAACACACGACCATCATACACAGAAGAGTGCAAACAGACGTCGAAATTGTGGCTGGAAGGATGGTTTCGAGTGTGTCCACGAATGGAGCGTAGTCGTCGAAGATGGAGACGTTGAGAGGTGCGAATTGATCAGCAGTCGCCCTCCATCTATTCAGCATCTTTCTTCTCACTTGGAAGTCTCCAAGACCCTCTCCATGATAGGAAACTGTTGCCCAGAATCTGGAGAGCATTCCGTTTTTGTCGAACTTCACGAATCCATTCCAGTGCTGAAACTCGGGCCAGGCAAGGAAATCTGACATGGCTGCTTTTGAGAAGGGTTCCAGGGAGGTGCGATTGCTCAAAGAGTCTCCTTCCTCATCCTCCAACATTTCCATTTCTTCCAAGGAAGATTCACGGAATGATTCGTAGTCTCTAACAAAGTAATGACTGAACTTCTTCCCCAGACATTCAGGGTAAGATTCGAAGGATTCCATGAGAGAGTTCATGTAGACAAGGTTGGACTCGATGGTTAGGTTTCCGGGCTGAAAAAGTTCGCAATGAGTTTTGAAGCCGACCCTTGAAATAACTTACGTTCTGTACGAAAATGTTCACAGTAGTATAGTTGGGCAACACAAACTGATCCCGCAGGTAATTGACTTGAAGAAGAGGCGAGTCCCCGATGACCAACTTATCCGGGGACAAAATTATATTGATGTTCAGTGCTCCTCTAATCGATACGAAAATGTAGACGATGAAGCAGAAAAGAACCAAAAGATGAGTGTAGGCATTGGCCACCCAATCACAATAACTGTCCAACATCACTGTGAACTGTTCGTTTTTGAAACTCAAGTCAGAGTCCTTCCGTTTGGTTGCATTCTTTCTCATCTCCAAGTTCTCGCAGATCGAGAGAATCGCAGTGTACATTGTGATTTGGTAGATGAAGTCGAAGAGAATCGCCACTGCATTTCCAGCACAGAAAAGTGAGATCTCGGGGGTTGGAGTGTAGATTCCGACGAGGAAAGCTAGGAGGTTCGTCATGGAGGTGATGGCGATAGATGGGCCCACTTCTACGAGCATTCGGGCGATTCTGAAAGTGTCTGGGTGTACTGGAATCTTGGAATCTGGGAGTTTTGACTAACAGAAATTATGTACCTGGTTGGAAATGCTGTAAACAGGGATATGAAACTTCAGGATGGGATGGCTACTATTAAAAGTATCAGATTTAGAAGCAAATAGTGGCGTTTTCGAAAACTGCTGCCGATCTCTTACTCTGACTACTTCACTTCTAAAGTTCGACAGTAGTTTTCGAAAACGCCGCTTAACGTTTCAAAACCTGATATTTTGTATGGTACCCTAGACATTCTGAAGTTTCAAATCTCCGTTCAGAACATTGTGAACAGTTATCAGCATCAAGAAACAATGAACCATCAAAATCCCACTCACTTTTCCCTCTTCGTCATCGAACTGTCCTCCGCTGTCAATCGCATGCAAGCATGAATTTGAAGGTACGCATCATCCACACCAATGGCCAAAATCAAAAACGGTGTCACACACAGAATTGTTCCGAATCTGAATCCACACCAGAACAACGTTCCTAGAGCAGAAGATGTGGCGAGCAGAGGACACACGCATCCCAGAACAGCTTCGGATACTTTATGAATAGTCCACTGGTCTAGGCGAGAACTACTGTAGTAGATGGTGATGATGGAGAATGTTGTCATGATGGCAAAGCCAACTCCGATGAATGGGAAAATGGTGAGACCGGTTCGAACGACTTCATCTCCGGTATAGGTCAAGCTCATGGCTAGAGGAGTGACATGGGTGGAGTTGTATTTGCTGGAACTGAAGGGTTGGATTCCTGTAGATATCTTGACAAACTTACAAATGGAAATATTGAGAGATCATTCTCTCATACTGGGCGGCATCTTCCTTCTTCCAATTCTTTGGAATATTCGCTCTAATTTGAAGCATGATGATTTTTACATACTGGACCTCTCCATCGTCGTTCGTGCGAACCCCGAAAAAGTTTGGACTCAAGTCAAGTTCCTTTCCGAGTACTTGCATCATCGGGAACGTAAGTTGGAATCGAGACCCAACGTCAGACAGATTCTGTTGTCTCATGGCAAGACCATTCTGAAATTGCAAGTTGTGGTTTACAGAGACCGTTGAAAACTCACATAATACTGCCTAACTGGCTCATTAATCTGACAAAAGTCCGTGCACATTGTGTAGAAGGACTCTCCTTTGTGAGTGAGATTCTCTCCGACAAAGTCCATGATTTCGACGACTTCTTTCATGGCGTTATATTCTGCCATGGAGGAGTTATCTTTGGCCGTGACAAAAAGGAAAACTGCGATCGGGTCGCCAGTGGAGGCGAAGAAGTCGGAGAAGACTTCGATTTCATCGAGAGAGCGGGCTCCATTGGGGGTGTAGCCTGAAAAATACATTTTCAGAATCTCCCTCTAGTTTCTCCACATATTATGATTTTGACCAAATTTATCTCGGTTCTTGTGATAGTTATCAAAATGTAGTCAACTGGAAAAATGTTGATCAAAGCGTCCTGAACATTTTGCTAGTGGACTACTTCTCGATATCTGTTACATGTATCAAGATAACTTTGAAGAAATAAGTTCCCTGACTCATCCCCTTCTTGACGTCACCACATAGACAACCTGACCCTGTGACCTACAGTCATATCTTCTTGTAGTGTCGTCATATCAGAAACCCCCAGTTCATCTAGCCAAGCCCCAAAAGACGACTAGAACCCCAGAGACCCAGAGAAAAAGATATGGAAATACCTGTCTTGATGTCGTCCTCCTGCGGCGTGAAGAGTATTTTTGATGAACAGAATGCGGTGAGAAGTAAGGTCACCTGAAACGAGAAGAGTCTTTATCCTATTGTCAGCTAGAATTTTGTTGTCCGGTGGTGTTGATGCGGACAACAACGGCCCGACCAACCAAACAGAGAAGAATCATTACTAAAAGGATGGAAGGGGAAAGTGATATATCAATCATCAAATGGTCTTCGAAACTTTGGTCAGATTGGGAGAAAGAAAAAAAACTGACTCGTTGTGATACTACCAAGTCATAATGATAAGAGTAAGTCAGCCAAAGAAAGAGACAAAAAGATTGATGACACTAGAAAACTATAGAGTGATACGGTTTAGAGGCTAGAAGTGTAGTTTGAGAACCGATTGACCGCAAGTCTGAGAACCAGAAAAGAGCGGAACTCCGCCTTCCACTTAGAAGATGCGAATCCATGCTTCAAGATGTTTCAGTGACCTAGAAAACCCAAGATCCGGAGAACTACTGCCTCCTGACTACGAACTATGATCCTTGGTATGTATCATTCAAATCAAGATTTTTACTTGCTAGTTTTCTTCTGTCACTTGAAGAGACTAAACATGGCCTAACTTCCCCAAAGTTGATTTTCTAGGCCATCCGACTTCTTCTATGCTTCTCCTCTCAAAATTTCCTAAAAATAACCCGTTCTGGACAAAACTCAAAATGTAGACACGCATAGTCAATAGGGCGCCACTAGAAAAAATGATAAACGATACTTTTTGTGGTGAAGAGAGAGAATATCGGATAGTGTCGAGATATGGAGAAGAAGACACGTAGACAATATGGAGAAAGAGGATGGACACATTTTATGGTTCTTTTTTGCTGATGAAATTTTTGGGTTTGGAAGTGTATCCATGTTGCAGATCAAGTCGAGGTTCGGAATGGTCATTGTAAAATGGACAGGGCTTAAAAACTCTTGTGTCTTGCAGTCACTTTGACCACATTCATCTCGGTTCCTGTAAGAAATGGCAAAAAAAGATTAACAAAAAAGTTGATCATGTTTTACTGAGCAATTTGTTAGCATATCACTATTTGAGATGTCTGTAATAGGAGCTGAGATAAATGTGGTCCAAATGGAGGTAAGGGAATGTACTGCTATTACAGAATTTAAGCAGATTAAAACTGAATCTGATTCCTTAATCCACGTGTAGGACATACAAAGACTGTCTAGAAAAGTCAGGGCGAACTTTGTCTCGAAGCTTGGTTTTCAAAGGCCCTATTCGGTCATTTTCACTGATTCAACCCAGTCCGGCGAGGCCCAGCGTGTCAAGTTTCGGGCTCGGACTTTTTTGACAGCGAAGATGCCAGGGTTCTTATTCGAAAGTTTCATTTGTTAGCACGAAAAGTAAAGTCCCTCTTCTAATTTCTCCCTGATTCACGAACTGTTTCTAGTTCGCTCTCCGTTATGCAAACCTCCCTCCAAACCCCATTCCACCCATTCTATTATCTTTTCAACCAAAATATTCCTCTTCTACCATTCGCCCATTTTTTGTTTGGCGGTTAACAAGGGAGAAGCTGTCATATCGTCGTCATCGTTAGCGGAAAGGATGAGGGTTTGACCGAGAAAAAAGGAAAAGGGTTTGTCCTCCTCCCTCAAAAAACCATCGTCAATGAAAGTGAGAGAGACCTTGGAATTATTATATATGAATAAATAAGAGAAAATCCGGAAATTGCACTTACAATAAGGACGGTCTTGTCGTTGTCAGCCACGAAGAGGCCGCACTGTCGGAAGAAGCGATTCAGAAGACGCACGAAGGCCGGTGGTTCCAGAGCCGATGCGCTGGTCATTCTGAAAGCGTCAGTTGGGGAAAGAAGACGTCGTCGTTGTAATGAAGATTCTGGAAGAGATCTTTTTGTTTCGCTCAAATTAATTGGGGTATCTGTAGAGAGAAGGAGGGGAACCAGTCGGATGGGGACGAATAAATTGGTGTTGGGGAGAAAGTTGGAATCAGTGGAAGAGAAGAACAAACGGATGGATGATAGAGTTGTAGGGAAGTTAAAACTTGGATGAATATAGACCTAACCAGCTTGTGGAGTTTGGTAACCCTTAAAATTTGGAAAGTCTAAAGTTCTGATGATTCCTGGATCCTGAAACTGAGAGCTCATGATTCGAGGTAGCCCTGGATACTGAAGATTCTGAACTCTCGACGAATTTTGGATTCTGAGGGAGTCTAGGTTTGAGCTCCTGGACCATACGAAGAAGTATTCGGAAATCTTCCCTTTTTCAAGATTCCGAAAACTTCGAGTTTAATGAAAAGTACGTATTGGGAAATTAACAATATCCTCAAAACTGAAACCAAACTTAATGAGCTACTAAACACCTATTACCCATTATCACCTCCTTTCAAGAAGGGGCGTTGAATGAAGTTGTGGATAGATGCAATAATGATGGACAGGTTTCCGGGAGTGTTCTTTCTCCTCTCTTCCTCCTCATTCACCGCAATAAGCATGTATCGCGCCAAGGCCAGAGAACACCCCGCTTTATCTGTGTAATGATGTGAAAAATATGAGGAGATTCAGAAGACGTCGGGTTGATGACGTGGCAACAACGGGAGGTCGTCTGGGGGCTGAGATACCGGGTCTGATATGAGAAGTGATGTCAGTTTTAGAAGTGGAAGCTTCTAGAAGCCTAGAAGACGTCAAGAAATCAAAGAAGGGCGATTTGAAGCTTCCGATTTCAAAAGATTCGAATCTAAGGGTTTCTAAATAATCATAGTCTGGACATCCTATACCCAGTTTCGGTACCTTAGGATCCTGAAAACCTACAGTCTGTTTTTAGTTTTCAACTATTTCTCCGAGTATTAAAATGACGTGATTGTTGTTATGACAACCTGCCTACTGCCACTTCAAGTCAAAGGAATGGTCAAATTTTGGTTTGTTTCGGGTCACCTGATGACCCGAAACCCCCTTAACCGTTCAAAGTCCATCCGCTCTTGACCGTCAAAAAACAGACGGAAAGCATTAGCCAGCAAAAATTCATGATGAGGAAAACAAATGAAGGAATAACCATAGATCAACAAGCATCTGGGGGTTCCCCCCGAAGGAAGAAAAAGGAGATAAAATCCATAATTCGGCGAACGGTATTAGGATAAGAGAAAACGAAAAAGTCTTGGGCCTAATGTTGCTGGTGTTGCAGCCGCAGAGACGGAGAGACAAGATGCGAAAAGGATGCTGTCGGACACGAATTCGAAACGGAAAATACAGAGAAAATGGGCGGAGCCTATGTGGGTGGGGGTGGGTGGTGACGTAACCGACGGTCTCGTATAGTCTCCCCCCTTTTTTGGTTTCGATGGAAGAAAAACTGACCGAAAGGATGATGCTACTGCGGGCTGACTATATGGGCTAGAAGTGGCTGTATTTGAATATATATGGACCGTGATTGGAGGTGTATGTGTGTGTGTGTGTGCGTTCGCAAGTGGGGGTTTTGCTTCGAAAGTTGAATGAGGGAGAATGGGGAACCGGAAACGGATGAGATGAAGACGTCGTTTTTCGACTTGGAGACTTGTATGCATATGGGTCTAGGTTGGTCAGGGAACAGATTTCAAGGACCTACCTCAAGTCAAAAAAGGTCGGGAACCGAGAGAATCTTAAATTCTAGATATTTGAGAATTAGCTTCTGGAATCTTGTTTGAATGGGATCGGAAGCTGTTAGCCGGCCCTCCTCAGTTTGAACATATCAGCAAATGATTCAAAATTTTGGGAGATGAATTGTCTTGTATTGAAAAGCCTATCTGAAGCTTGTGTCTCTGTTGAATAGGTTGCCCGGTACTATTCTATTAGTCATTATCATAGAATGTAACATGCAATTTTGAATGTAACAATGAAATCATCACGTTCTCCTTCTCCGCTTCTACCGTACTCGGAGAAGTTTTGATCAACACGCTTTGGTTCCTGATCTATCACGACAGGTAGAAGGCTTAGCGGCAGGTCAATTTTCTCACGGATAGGCTAGTCCATAGCATAAAACTTAACATCAGAAGAATATACAGAACCGAGTATCCCAACAATTCAAGATCTATAAAATCTCCCTGCTAAAAACAATGAGCGTGTGAAAGAGAAAAATCTGTGATTTGTAGCCAACTTTGGCAAATAGTCGATGTCGTAGAGGGTGTCTCAAGGATGAACCTAGGGGTTCCGATAAACAAGAAAACATTCAGCATATCAGGATCATAAACTGATTTGGAAACCGGGTGTTGCAAAAATAGGATCATCAAGAATCATTTGAAAAATCCGAATCAACAAATTGATCTACGAAAAATCTAAACTAGATTTGATTGAATTGTGTTGATTATCAGGTCGGGAAACTCGTGTTTTGGCTTTGATACGAAAGGATTTTCATTTTGATCTAACTCATCCAACGGGTCTTCTAGAAATACGATAGAGCATCCTAATTGTAGAAATTTCCATTCAAAACAACTCATGGACCCCCAGGTACTCTCCTTACAAGAAGTTGAACTTTACACCAGACAGAAATTCCTTGAAGACCATTCGAAAAACAATGAAATTAGGTAAAGTGTCTGGATTTCCAGAATGCAACTTTTCCTTCACTTACTTCTTCAAACAAAATCAAAGTCTTGATTTCGAGAATTTTTGTGTAGCTTGTTTATCTGTTACGTAATTCATACACACAAAACACGAAAACCTCTGATTTTGAAATCCAAAATTTCCGTCCCCCACAAAACGACAGACTGACCTATCTTCTGATGTGTATCAGAAAACTGAACGTCATCTAGACACCCAACCAGAGATACAACATCAGACTGGCTACACGAGTAATGGTCATGATAGTTTACTGCTACATTCTAGCTTTTGAATCTCACTATAAGACGTTCTGCTTGCCATTTTATGGACGCTAAGAAGATCATGACTAGCCTTGAGTATACAAATGCATTTATCTATGTGTTTAGGTCGTCATATAAAGTCTTTTTTCTTTTTCGTCTTTAGTCGGAAATGGTGAGATTTTAATGGAGAAGGGGACAGGGGAATAAGTTGATCGGACGATGAGGGATATGGCAGGCGAAGGAAAAACTTAGTATGAGTGAGAAGTGTGTGGGTTGGGAGAACATGATCTGTTGATATTTCGAAAAAGAGATGATAGTAAGGAATAAAAGAGGGATAGCGAGAAGTAGGCGGAATGAAATCGGAATTGAAACTTGGCGGTTTTTTTAGAGTGGAGGTGGGATTGATTCACGGTAGATACATTGAATCTCCCGGTTTTCAAAGAAAATCTTGAGTCTGGAAGAGCAGTAACACTGCTCACATCTAAAATAAGAATTTATTCGGACGTCTTCTAGAGCCCTCACTCACTCTTCATGGTATTCAAATTTTGACAACTTTCTTGGAAATCCGCTGTCAAATCGGTTAGATTTCATACAGTTACGCAACCCAGATTTTGGTCCATTTTCGTGGTAATTAATTATCGGCCTATCGGATTTAACACCGCTTTTTTGACAAATTTATCTACGGCAAAAATGAAGATCAAGAGTTGCTTCATACAACCACAACGTTTCAGAAATGTCGAGTTTGTTGGAAGCAATTTCTCAATTCCACAAAGTTGGCCCTTCAAATTTGAAACCGCACAGTATGGCAAACAACGAAAAACTCGACAACGAGACAAAGAAAAACTAAGAGAGGGTCAAATCTCCATACCCTGATACTTCTGAAATTTTAGCCCTTTTTATACCTCCAGATTCCCCTAGACCCCACAATTTGGACAAATGGACAATAACCTTTGTGTCTTCACCCGGCGAACTCGCTTGTCCCAACACAATGCTATCCCTTGTACAATCTCCAAACCACATTAATCTTTCGCACATCATTCTCATCATCGTCAATCCACAAACGTCTATCTCCAGAAGACCATCATTTGCAGAAGCAGACGCCTCCTCCCTCTGACAGGTCATATAATATCTGCAAAGTGTCTTTGTTCGTGGCCACCTGGCCACCAGGGCTAGGAGAGGACAGGTGTCTATCACTTTTTCTTTCCTTTTCAAGTCTCTCCGGTTTACGTTGACTTGTTTGACCATTTTCTATACTAACTGTAAGCCATTTGAACCCCTAATAGTCTGCTAAATGTATAACTTTCCTCCAAAACGGAAAATGTTTCAAGAGTTTTTTTTTTCTGCAAGCGTGGGTGGCAACGATGGTTGAGAAGAGGTGGCAATTGTGTATTGAACGGTTTGGAAAATGTGAAGGAGTAGTGGGAAAATGAGAAAGATGCAAATGTGAAGAGGGAGGAGGTAATAAATAGAAAACGGAAAGAGGGGGATGATCAAAAAGTAAACCGGAGGAGGGCAATCATCTGAAGATTCATCTGGAGAGGAAATGAGGAAGGAAGGATTCGTTTTTTTTTTGGATCGCCGGAAGTCGTTGGGTAATTAGAGAGTAATCAAGGGTGGAATCGGATAGGATATGTATATGATTGCAGTAGAGTAGGGAAGCGAGATTATAGTGTGCTCAAAAAGTTCCTCGTAAAAGTTAAGCTGAAAACGTCTTCTGATTTGTCTCAGTTTTTCTCGGTCCGATTTTGATGGAAATTGAACAGATTGAACAGAAATTTTTTGGAGATTCAGTATGAGTTAGAATTCGGTTTGAAATTGCAATACAACAACGATAGTAAAACCGGCTGAGCACAGAGATTAGCAGGCATGTACGGTATGGTATGAATCTTTTGAAAAATTTCGGAATGTTCAGGATTCCAAGCTTTGTTCCGCGCAACCTTAGAAATAAGCTCAGATGAGCTAGCGTTAAACAATCGAATCCAAGTTTAAAGCTCCTAGTATCGGGATTCCAACTGAAAACGGCTGAAATTTTTTGAACTAGTGAGTAATTTTGGACATTCCGATTTTCACAATCACTGAAACGGACAACTGGTCGGAAAATTGAGAGAACTAGAGAAGAGTTAAACTACAAAGAAGTATCAGAAGAACAAAAAAAGCACAAGCTCTACAAAAACTGAACCTAGAATGGAATATCTTTCCCCATCCAGGGAGTCATCAGTCAGACTATGAGGAAGTATCAGAAGATCAAACAAACAAGCAGAGTAAACTAGAAGTCCAGCTTGTGTCTACATTACAATCAGTTCAGATGGGTCAGGTTGTAACTTTCGACTTAGCTGAAACGCTGAATCTATGCCAACAAGTTTTCCATGATTACGATAATTCAAAAAAGTTCACCTTATAATTTTGAAATTATTCCATAACCCAAGTCGGAAACTCAAATGAAACTTTTTTGAAACATTTTAACTGAAACCTAAGCTCCGTCAACTTCATACACAGTGCAATGACACCTCAAATATGTCCTTCAAATTTTGAAAGTTCGCCTTTGGGACTACAGTAATCAATTCTCAAAATTCCAGAACCCCATAAAATTCACTCATGTGAACTAACTAATTGTCTTCAATTTCTCTCCCGAAAACGGGTGTCATAAACTTCTCGGTTCGGATAATCGAATCAGTTCTTCTTCTTCTTTCATTCAAAAGACAAGAGATCATATGATTTACAGTAGTTTCCGCTGTTTCCCATCAACTGTTTGGTTGTTTCGTAGAACGACTCGATAGATAGGAGATACATGGGTTAAATCAAAGATTCTCTATCGATGACGTCAAAGAGGGGGAGATGATGATAAGGATAGATAGCAAAGAAAAAGTCGAGAAAATGAAAACAAAGGAAGAAAAAAAGATAGAAGACGTCGACAATGGGAGACGGACGATTCGGGTCGACCCGCGAGAAAAAAAAGACGGTGCGGAAATATCATTTCAATTGCAAATAGTACAATTGTGATTCGTTTGCTGAATTCCGAATCTGAATCGGAATTTCACCCTGATGATCTACGATCACTTTCCCCCATCGAAAACGATACAATATTAGAAAACTTTATTAGTTTGTTGGTATCGACTTAATGGTGTCCCAAATGTACAAACAGATCGTCGATAATAAGTAGAGTAGAGTTTTGGTTTATAGAAAGCTTGAATCAGAAGAAAAAGAAATCAAAGAAGAACCAACGAGGGATTGTGGAGGGGACCGGAGAGCTCACGAGAGCCCTCCTCCACTTGCGGATTCTTCGGGAACGAGTCGAAGAATGAGGCTTGAAAGGGATCGCGGCGGTCGCGGTTCTGAAAGTTAGGGGGTTTTAGGTTTTGATGAGTTCTTCAACTTCCTAGGTTTTGAAAATTCTGGATAATGTAAATCCTGTTATAGAAGAACCCCTACTTTCGGCCGAATGTATCTCGATTCCTGTAACAGATATCAAAAACTTGTTAACTAACAAACTGGTCAGAATAAGATGAGCAACATTTAGCTAGTTGACCACTTTTTAACATCTGCTACAGAAGTCCAGATAAAAAACTTACAAATTTGTTGAAGAACATGTCACTCCGTCTCTTGTGCTTTTCGAGCTTCTTGAAGTAGTCCTCATACTCCTTCTTGGTCACAACACCGTCACCTGGAATAGGAGAATATTAGAATCTTATAGTCTCGGAACCTAAGAACCTACCATTTCCATCGAATCCATGGAATCTTCTCGACTGATGCTCCAAAAATGGGCGGTCCGAGAGCAAAAACTCGGTAAACGTCAACTGTCCATCCTTGTTCGAGTCGATGCGTTGAAACTCTGCAAATTTTTCAGTTCTTCTTTCCGAAAACCTCGAGACTCAAACTTATGACCTTAACTTTTATTTTAAACCTTTGGTCATTCAGAAAAGCTTGGTTTTCTCGCCCAGTTATCAACAGATCAAGTAGATCAAACGTGACCTGTTCAACACCAAATCATTTTTGTGATCTATGTTCTAAACCTCTATTTGCTTCCATTCTTGACCACATTACATTTGGTGATTGATGGCAAACAGCTACTATCATCAATAATGAGAAAAACCAAGCCCAGAATTCGCTAAATTTTGCTTGGAGAAAGGTGCAGATGTTGAGGTTTTGATCAAAACGCCGGAAATGTTCGAGAACTTAAAAAAACTTCGGTTGTAACTCGATTTTTTTTTCATTACTGATTTAGAATTGACTGGGTCGGTTTTACGGGACCAGGATCATGAGAAAAGTTAGACTTGAGGTGCCGATGAATTCAGAGTTTCGGCTAACCTTTGACATTGGGATCCGTCTTGTCAATAGGAATCGGAGTGATGTCCATCTTGGGCACCGGCGTAATCTGGCATAGTGCCAAGGGAAGCAGCAACAACAGCAAGCGCCACATGAGTTACTGTAGTACACCCGTGTCATTTCTTTTATACTCCTCCCCACCTCCTGCCGGATACCGGATTTCATCTTCTGATCCTGCGAAAAGTACAAAAACCGAATAAAAAGTAACGACGTCCTCTCCTTCTCTCCCCATCTGAATGCAATGTCTATCGCATAACTTGTATATAGTGATTGGTTTTATTGAATGCAAAGAACAGAGACATAGAATTAGGATCCTCGGTACGTGGAATACCCCCATGGACTCATTGTCAGTGGAACGTGGTAGTGTTGAGTGGCGTCGTTGATTTCGAAAAGAACTTCGACGTAGGGGTAGAAGGTGTCGATTCCTTTGGCTTTGTAGTATGATTTTGTCATGTAGACAAGACGATAGGTACCGGCAACTAGGGTGAAATCCGGGGAAACCCAGTCGACGCGTCCGTTGGCTTGGGTGAATCTGGAACTCGAGCAAAGTGTTTTTCATCCTTCTTTTTAAACTGGTACAGGGTGACCCATAAGTATTGACAACAAAGTTGCTTGTAAGATATGGGGTATCTACTGCGCGCAAGTTTGATCATTTTTAGATTTTTGTATAATACTAACCTTCATCTATTATCCCACCAATTTTCATGACATTCTGTTGAGTATGAAGGAAATAGTGGATGCTTCTTCTTGACCTACAGTCATTTTCACACAAGCAAGCATGGTGGGCGCCGGTATGCACATTTTCAATGTCGCATAACAACTCAGCCAATAGCTCAAATCGATGAATCTTTTTCTCCTCGTATTAACAAATAATAGGACTACATGAAACCTGATTTTCTAGAATTCAAAGCGTTCTACAAGGTAGTTGGAGCCGTAAGAATGAACATCCTTGAATTGCTGCTCGGAGCAGTAAAAAGCTCGCTATTAACGCCGAAATAGCGCAAGGTTTCAAGAGACGGATCTTAAAATGATTGTTAGATTTTATCCTTTGTTTAATTATAACAAGTTAAGTTCTCGCTAAGAAATACAAAAAGTTAGGCAGCAAAGAAGCCCGGCACCATTAGCTCGCCACGCGCTTTTCTTGTTACAAAAGTGTCCTACTTGGAGATGAAAATTTTTCTGTGCAAGCCAGCAAAAACGGTTAACAACTACAGAAATCAATGCGAGGATATTTAATCTGTATTTTGTAAAAAAACAAAACTGATTCCAACTACAAACCACGCTCTGGTGAAAGTCTTTTCTGGAAATAGATGAAATGGTAGAAAACTCCAGTTTGCGTCGATTTGGAAGTCAGAATAGATGAAACCATCAAATCTAACGTATCTAAAAGAACGAGCAATCTAGATTATATGTCAGAAGATAACATTGAGTATTCCAGAACAATAAGGCCCGCCTTTTTCACCTCAAACACATCTAGCAGCGTTTTAAGTTCAATTTTCCATAGTTGGTGGACGCACAAAATCGATTCATAGTAACCCATATTCAAACTGTATCGGTTCAAAAGTCTATAGATAATTGAGCCAGAAAGTTTTTCTATCTAACCATCTCAAATTCATCTCTCAAATGTCCGCCGTTCGAAAGACCTGATGCCTAAAAAAGGGAACTACCTCCGTGATAGTGGTGAGGCATACCTGAAGCGTCTGAAGGCTGTAATAGGGGAAAACGATGATCAATTCCAAAAACGTTCGTATTATAAAAATTTTGTGCGTCTGAATTTATAAATTCAAAAATTTCAAAGAATTTCTTCAAGTCTCGTCAAAGTTATTGCTGTTTGAATCGGTGTCAATACTTATGGGTCACCCTGTAGATCAAAAACCGGCCCTCTAATGTTGAGTTGATCTACTGACACTTGAAATAGAGATGGTGAGCTCCAGTTACAAACAGTCAGCAGGTCTATCCCAAACTTCACAGCATGTTTTTTTTGAACTGGTCGATTTTTGACCTACCGATGTTCAACAACGCCCGGATCCCTTCGGCTAGGTTTTTCACGGATTTTTGATTCCCTCTTTTTTCATTGCGTTGGCCAGAAAAGTACAAAACTGGTAAGTCTACTCGGACGGGCGGAACCCTATCAACATAGAATGACATGTACTCCCCATGTTTGACCCCTCGAACTCACTGATCTCCAATCTTGACCCACGTATCATCTTGCTGAAAATGAGCCAAAATCTGAACTGCTGCCGCCGGAGATCCCCCCGAAATGTCTAAAACATGAGCGGAAATCGATGCCGTTGGTACATCAGATGAGACGATGGGAAGGAGGGTGGCTGAAATTCTGATATATGCCCGAGAATTCGAAAGGGAAAGCTAATCCCCGGATCCTCCGATTCTTCTAGAATTTCAATACCTTACCTCCTGCAAAAAGCCACACAAAAAGCGATGAGTTCATGTTGAAAACGAAGACTGCTCTCAATGCACGTTCTTATCAGTGAGTGTGCGTATGATTATGAGAGCATTATCGATTTATTAACTCTTCGTAAACACACCAAGAAAAAGAGAGAATGACTCAAATTTCATGTAAACCATCGAAAATTTATACACAAAGAGATCGATCTAGAGAATATACTTGTAAACACATTCCTCGTTGGCAAAGTTGAGCATGAACAGGCGCATGTGACGACGTTGGAATACTCTGAAGTTTAGGAGTTTACCACTAGCTGTTCGAAAAAGTTTCAGCTCACCTATAAATTCCGTATCTTCTATCCTTCATGAGCCTGAAGATGAAGTCGTGGAAGAGTTGCTTTTGGAAGGTGTCCGGCATGTGGATCTGAAAACGTCATTGTTTTTCTAGATGCCCTATTTCAAGAATCACCTCGATGTTGAATTGACACAATGTGATTCCGGCTTGGTCAAATTTTCCATCATTATAGAAATGGTCGAAGAGCCCGAATTCAGCTCCCTCTCCATCGATCCAAAGGTCGTCGATGAACTGAAATCAGAGTTTTAGTCGTTCTCCATGCCTCGTCCCATCTTAGGCCTACTCACAGTTCTCTGCACCAAATTCTTCAAAAAATAGATGATGTCCACATTGACCACTGTTCGAGTGACGTAGGTTGCTGAAAAATCGAACTCTAATTTCCCCATTTTCAACTATTACTCACTGTTAATGAGTACACTGGCATCTGCAAGTCCCGCAGACTCCCCTACTGCAAAGGGGAAGTATTTTCCTGGAAGTTTTGTGTACAGATCCTCATTGATCTCGTGCATCGGATCAGCTCCGAAATACTCGACTCCGTGGGGCAGGTCCTTCTGGACTCTGGTCTCAGCTATGGTGTCATGGCCAATTCCCAATGTGACGATTACACTTGATTGTTGCTGAAAGTACAAAATTCAAAGATGAGGAGACAACTTGAACCCACAGTTTTTGGTACCATATGCCGCTTGATCTCATCTGAATTCGGATAGTCGCCGATAATCAATCCTTCCATTTCAGGGATGTTTTCACATAGTTTGATGCCTCGTTTCAGGTTCCACCAGAGCTGAAAGTTCAATAGTCAATGACGATCTTTATAGCCCAAAAAGTGGTGCAAACTTTATTGACCTAGAAACACTCTGGGCTGTACTTCTAGGTCATCAACCAACACAGTTTCTTACATCTTCCGGATTTCCCTCCAAACTCGAAATGTTTGCACTCAAGCAGTCATGCCACGCACTAAAGTTTCGGGACACTTTGTCCACTGCTGAACTTCCAAAGCCTCGTTTGGAATTTGAAGTGCTGATGTATAGCAGAAGGATGACGGTGAGCAGTGCAAAGAAGATAGTTGCCAAGGAGTTTTGACGCATAGTTGGCATTCGAGAATCTAGAAAACAGGAGAACGATGCTTTAAAACGAATTAGAAGATAGGGAGAGGTTCTGTAGGATCTATTGAAAAACTGAATTCAGATGCCCTCTGTCTCATGAAAATCCTCCGAAGAGCCTATATGATCAGACATTTGATCTACCAGTGCTGATAAAACCACTCGCAGATTTTGTTCCATTTTGTTCCAATAGTGAATTGTTAAGAAAAAAAACTGGCTGCATTTTCCAAGGATCCTCAAGATCTGAATCGCTGATCCGAGGGAAGATTCAAAAAATCAAGAAATCGAGTGAGAATATCGCGACAAAAAATTCTTGAGGAACTGGGATAATGAGTTTCAGAGAAATAAGAATCTATCAACTCGACGATGGATCATTTTGAGACTGTGAGGATTTGACACTACTAAAAACTATTAGCTCAAGAATTCACGGATATTCGAATCTTTTTGGAAAAACGAAAAGCAACGCTTGGAACAAAAACGACGTCATTCTCTTGCTGTTTCGCTGCCTGATGGCGTGCGGAGATGGGGATCTTCACCAGAAGCAGACAGTAGGATGTCAGAAATTTCGATGATCAGTTAGAGTGCACATTCGAATGAAACAAAGTTGTCTTTCTTGTCCAAGAAGTTTTCGAAAATCAAACTTTCACTTTTTAGGATTTCATCAGGCAGTATCATTTCTTGTTATTGGTTTGGTATTTCACTAGGTATGAAGCGTTCTGAAAACTCTTGAAAATTGACCTCGTTGATGCCGGAACTTTGACATTAATGTTAAAAAAAACTGATTTCTATGGACATGTTCAACCTTTCGGAAGTTGACAGAAAACTCGTGATACAGAAAAACCTCTCTACAAAGAACAATAGGAGCTAAACGAATGCGAAAAAACAATTGTGATTGATTTGGCGAGACGATTTCGTGTCGTCAAAAAACACAGACTCCTCCCACTTCTTCGAAAACCGGTGAGCTCCGTACCGGTCGTGTTTCATTAAGACTCCAGATCCAGATCCAGATTCCGCATCCAGATTTTAAAATGAGATTAGTGTTTCCAAAAGTGCGGAACAAGATGGAGAAACGGACGAAAAGCTGCGTGAGATAAATCGGGAGATCGAAAGACAAGGAGAAGCATCGGGAAGAAAAGGCAACGGAAAAATACGAACGGATCCATGTTGGGAATCAAGAACTGAACAGGCTCAGACTAATTAACACTTTCAACTTTTCCGCTAGAAAGAGAATCTATGACTCCGAGTTCAGGTTTTTGCTCTTCCGGAAATGTATGAAAGTTGCAATTTCTTGTTATTTCTTGTTAGAATGAATCGTAGCTCCGGAATTTTGGTTTTGACGCAGTTGAGAACAGCTGATGTCCAGAAATGGATGATCCAGTGATGCTGAGTTTAATCTTTTATATTGGACTTCCTGTACTTTGCTTCGTACACTTTTGAAGTGAGGTCAGAGCCCCAAGGACAATTTGAGTTGTCTGAAATACAAAATTTTGAAATTTTCGTGTCGAGTATATCAAAGTGGTCTCAAACCTGATCCAAAATCGATTGGCTTGTTATTTAGTTGAACCAATGTGCATTTTTTTGGAAACTGTCAGAATATGACAATACACTCATTCAAAAGCTCTTGACACTCTGAAAACAAATATGTACATTTTATGACCGCGTTTTGTATTTCTAGGCTCCAAATCTGGATATTCAGAACATGAATATTCGAATGGGTCAGATCTCGTGTCAGGACCCCGCAGATAGCCTGGCTCAGTTTTCGTGTCTTCCTTAGTTTCTGAAATATCATGATTCTAGATTTCTTCTCCACATGGATTCAAACATGACAAGATCCAATGGTCCTCCAAAAAATTGAAGTGATCGCTCGATCCCAAATATCCAGATTGAAATCTCGGAACCGTCGCATCCCCCATTTTCGACACGTCTAACAAATAAGCAGCACGATAAGATTCATCTCCAAACGTTGCTTTTTGTGTTTGAAGATTTCACAAGGAGATTAGTTTCACAGACGGAAAAGAGAACAAAGAAATTTGAAGTCTCAGAAAGCCTATCTTTCATCGTTCAGCTTCTGGAAACTTGCGTTCCAGACTCTCCGAGTCTCTCTCCCCAGAAAATTAGTAGAAATTTAAACGCTAGAACTTTATTAAAAAGTTTGAAAAAATTGAAACAAGTTGACAATAAAAATAAAAACAAATAATGCACGAAGAGATCGTGATACCCAGTTAATTGTGATATTCTACCTAGAGAATATATTTGTAGACACACTCTTCATGCGCGAAGTTGAGCATGAACAGACGCATATGATGCCCTTGGACAACGGTCCTCATCCCCTCCAGACGATGTGAGGATGTGAGGGGTGTATACGGTCCTCATCCCCTCACTCCCTCATTCACTGTTCTAGGATGAGGGGTGTATACGGTCCTCACTCCCTCATTCACTGTTCTAGGATGAGGGGTGTATACGGTCCTCATTCCCTCATTCACTGTTCTAGGATGATGGGTGTATACGGTCCTCATTCCCTCATTCACTGTTCTAGGATGATGGGTGTATACGGTCCTCACTCCCTCATTCACTGTTCTAGGATGAGGAGTGTATACGGTCCTCACTCCCTCATTCACTGTTCTAGGATGAGGAGTGTATACGGTCCTCACTCCCTCATTCACTGTTCTAGGATGAGGGGTGTATACGGTCCTCACTCCCTCATTCACTGTTCTAGGATGAGGGGTGTATACGGTCCTCACTCCCTCATTCACTGTTCTGGGATGAGGGGTGTATACGGTCCTCACTCCCTCATTCACTGTTCTAGGATGAGGGGTGTATACGGTCCTCACTCCCTCATTCACTGTTCTAGGATGAGGGGTGTATACAGTCCTCACTCCCTCATTCACTGTTCTAGGATGAGGGGTGTATACGGTCCTCATCCCCTCCAGACGATGTGATGATGTGAGGGGTGTATACGGTCCTCATCCCCTCCAGACGATGTAGGTCTATGATAATGGTGCCGGGTCCTACGTCGCCGGTGTCACTCTCGAAAACAGTTGATGGAGAGCAGCGAAACATCTAAAAGGATGAATTAGATTTTTCGGCTTGTAAGTTTTGGAGATTTTCAAAGTTGAGATAGATCTGAAACTCTTGCTTTGTTAGATTATCAGAATTTTCGATAATTCCACATTTTTCAGATTGTCCATTACTTAATGGGTGTCTCTCTCGCTGGTGGAAGCAGATGACCGAGCTGAAAAGCTGAGGGGCTGTTCTTTGATTTTGGAGGACTCGAGGCTCTGAAAAAATTTGAAATTGTGATTTTTAGATTTTCTGAAATCCTCCAATTCATGTGCATGGGGGTAGGGGACTACATGAATAAGGGAGGGATGAATAAAGAAACTTGGAGTCTCAGAAAGCATATCTTTCATCGTTCAGTTTCTGAAAATTTGAGGAATTTAAGCGTTAGAACTTTATTAAATTGTTTGTTTAAAAATTTGAAACAAGTACCCAAGTTGACAACAACAAAAAAATCAAATAATGCACGAAGAGATCGTGATACCCAGTTAATTATAATATTCCACCTAGAGAATATATTTGTAGACACACTCTTCATGCGCGAAGTTGAGCATGAACAGACGCATATGATGCCCTTGGACAGGCCTGAAAATTTCAGAATTGAGCAATCCAGAAAGTGAGCGATAGTGACTAACCGATAGATTGCGTATCTCTTATCCTTCAAGAGTCTGAAAATGAAGTCGTGGAAAAGTTTCTTTTGGAGAGTGTCTGGTGCGTGAATCTGAAAATGGAGACTTTAGAGGACCGGAGTTCGTGGATCTGACCTCAATGTTAAATTGGCAGAATGTGATTCCATTTTCGTCGAATTTTCCACCATTGAAAAAGTGATCAAATAGTCCATACTCGGCACCCTCGCCATCAATCCAGATGTCGTCAATGAACTGAAAAAGGTTTTTTAGTTTTTAATGACCTAGGTTTCCCATAAATAATTCTAGGTGTTCTCCACTAAACAGCCTAGGTTTGATTGAGCTTTCTAGTCTACCGGCCCCTCAAACAAACTCACAGTTCTCTGCACCAAATTTTTCAAAAAGTAGATAATATCAACATTCACGACGCTCCGAGTGGTGTATGTTGCTGAAAAACGTAATCCGATTTTCTAAATTAATCGACAAGCACTGAAACTCACTATTAATCAATACACTGGCCTCTGCGAGTCCCGCTGACTCTCCAACTGCGAATGGGAAGTATTTCCCGGGAATTTTCGTGTACAGATCCTCATTGATCTCGTGCATCGGGTCGGCGCCGAAAAATTCGGCTCCGTGGGTGAGACCCTAGAATGTGTACATGGAAGTTGAATACTAAAGGTTGATGTACACACCTTCATGAGTTTCTCCTCGGCGGCAGTGTCATGACCGATTCCCAACGTGACGATTACACTCGGAAGTTGCTAAAGAGATGGAGATGGATTGGAAAATTCAAACGGCGTGTTACCATTTTTGGCACGATATGTCTCTTGGTTTCATCAGAGTTTGGGTAGTCTCCAATGAACAAACCCTTCATCTCTGGAATCACTTCACACAGCTTGATTCCTCGCCAAAGGTTGCCCCAGAGCTGAAAACCAAAAGTTTGATATTTTTGACTCAGATAGTCATTTAGCGCATTTGAAAGCAAAGGTTTCACCAATTTCTGTGATGAACACTATTTGGAGTTTCAGGCCTTCAATACTCTTACCTGATCCGGCCTTCCCTCCAAACTCGAAATATTCCTCTTCAAACAGTCATGCCAAGCACTATAGTTCTTGTAAGCCTTGTTCACTGCGGAATTCCCAAATCTGAACGATGGCGTCGGAGTATTCGACACGCTAATGTAGAGAAGAAGTGTGACGGAAAGGACAGCGAAAAACGCAGTTGCTCCACTTCGACGCATCATTTGTTAGGTCCTCTGGTTCTGAAAAAATTGAGAGGAGTCCCGGTATGGGAAAACATCCGAAGAGAGTCAGACAAGAATGCGTTTTAATGTTCTCTGAGATTCCCACTAACGGATCTGACTTCTTCCTAGACCGATAGAACAATAAACAGAAAAATGCAATTTCCAGAACAAGTGAAACCAGATAAAAAAATTGATTGGGTGAAGCAGCAGAATTCAAGTGAAAAGTGTAGTCTGTTTAAACGGAAAGTCCGTTAAAACATGCGGAAAGGGAAATTGATAAGAACATCAAAAGTATTGTTGTGTCCTAGGATAGGAACACAATTAGTTTATTCAGAGAGATAGTAAAACGCAGCAAGACAAAAGCATAGACTGATTTCCCAGAGGGTGAAATTTACAAGCTGGATAATTCACGTGGTAATCAATACGTCAAAAATAGGAGAGGTCACGTCGGGTCACGGGTAAATAAAACGAACAAATTACTTTGTGGATAATGATACTCCACAACAAGTATGCATATGTATACACCAGAGTGCTGCGCGCCTCTTTCTAGGTTGAAAAAAGATGAAAATACTGTTTTCATTTTATAGCTGTTCAAAAAAGATATCCACGACATGGAAATAATTAGAAACTACGTGTGACCTTCGGTTCAAAAAAGATTGCGGACATCCTGACCAAGCCACTGATGGACAAACCTTTAGCGGATCATATGTTGGAAAAATGTACTTTTACATAAACAGAAAAATGCAGTCTCCTGAACAAGTGAGGCCAGATAAGAAAAATTGATCTAGCAGAATTCAAGTGAAAAGTGTAGTCCGTTAAAACGGAGTCCATTGAAACATCCGGTGCAGGAAAATGATAAGAAAATCAAAAGTATACATCAAAAAGTTGATTGAAAAGGGTGTGAGCTCTATTAAACGGGTAGTAAAAATGGTTAGGAAATCGAAATGTGAGCAACAGTTTTGTGAAATTTCTGGGTTTCTTCCAAATGGAAGAGACAAAATGCTTCGAATTGTTGAAAACACTTCCTCCTATCTAGAATATAGAAAGTGGGAGTTTTTACAGTCTTTGGTACCTAATAAAGTATCGGAAACTAGCAAAAAGTGTTTGATGACACACATCCATTTCCTGTTATAAAAATGTTGGCCGTTTTGCAGTGGATATGCTTTATTTACCTAGGGAACGGATAATGAATATTCAATTGGTTCTCAATTTAAAAACTTGAATATTAAAATAAGCCTAAATCATTTTTCTAAACATTTGTTGGTCAAAACTTAAGATAAAAAAGTCAACAAAAACAGTGATAAGGCTGGTTCTTTGTTTTGGTTTGTATAGTTGTAAAGCAATCAACAAACGTAAGAACTTAAGATAAAAAATAGATTTTCAGAATATTTCCAAATCTGCAATAGAGAGATTTTTCAAGATCGAGTGATCGGATATGTTATCCTAGCTTGATTTTGTTTGTATTTCCATTGTTTTTTCCCGTTTCTTTTTTTGAGATTGGCAGAAACTCAATCATTTTGTTTCTTCTTCCTTTGCAACGTCTTCCGACGTGAATCATTTCTTATGAGTCAGGAGGCAAATTCGTCAATATAAAATCGTGGCTTCGTGGATTTCAATGCAAAATAAAACGAATTCAGCAAAGCAAAATTGGATGTAACAGTTCCTCTTTTTGCCTGATACTTGGCAAGACTTGTCGGGTAGGGAGACTGTTCAAGCAACAACACAAGAACTCAACATGAAGGTAAAATCCTCGAAACTAGAATCGCAGAATTTCAGAGCACATCAAACTCGGATTTAACAAAACTAAAGTCTTCCCAAAAACCAAGAGAACAAAAAAGTCAATCTGCCATGAAATTTCGTTTCAAAATTCAAAAGTTTCCGAAATTGTCATGGATACCCGAAAAATAATAGACTCTCAAGAGTAGGCTCTCAAGAGCAAAACGTTAAAAGTGTATAATTTTGATCTTTTTATCCCTCTTTTTTTTTAAAGCAGAAGAAATTACAAACAGGGATAGAGGTTGCCTGAAAAAAACTTCAATGATTTTCAATGATGGTGAATGTTCAAATCAAAAAAATCCACCAACCTTTTTGGAATTCCGGAACTGCTCGATGGTTTCTATAGACTACGACTACGAAAATGAGTTGCAAAGTGGAAGTTTTCAGCAAGAGATCAGAAGAGGGCGTGTCTGTGTTCTGTCTCTGTGTGCGCAGCTTCCGTCGTGCAAAACTCGTGTCTTTGAGTTTTCGATTTCTGTCCTGTTTATATGGTCTACGATTTTGGAGGAAAAGTGACTAGACTGTCTTTGAACGGATCTTTCTTTGCGAGCTTGGTATACTCTGAAAAAATCGCAACTATTCGGCACGTATTTAGGGGGTGGCTATCTACACGCACTTTGGGGTTCGAGATATATGCTCCAAAAGATGGCCTCAACTGCCATTCACTTTTCAGAGGAAGTTTCTTGTCATCTGGGCGTTTCCGGAAGTTGCCACCTTGCACATTGGAATGACCTGGTTTTTATACCTGTGCCAGAAAAAGTAGTCCCATCGGTAGATCACACTGGTTTTTGTGGTTGCATCCCAATGAAGTGGGAAACTGGGAGAAATGCTATTCCGCAAGATCTGGTTATTGCCGACTTCGCAATCACGATCATGGGCGGGCAGGGCTGGCTGGGCTTCAAATCTATCTCCCTTTCAATCTTTGCTCCTTCTGTTCCTGCGATGGTATTGTTGTAAAACATCTAGACTTTATTGCTTGGACACAATTGTTTCGATGATTCCACATACCAACATAAACATTAATAAAACACCATTTCGATGTCTTCTTTGTTCTATGAATCATCCATTTCAAGTTTTATTACTACCTGTTGTTATTTCAAAAAAAAATCTACTCGCTAATAAACTTTTTTGCACATTCTGCATTCCTAAAATTTACAAAATACAATCTTATATGGCTCCCTCGAACCGGCCGGAAGAATGCGTATCTTCGATCGTCGTAGATCCGAGTGATGAATTTTTTGAACTCAAATTTTCGAGCGGCGTTTGGAAGATGGAACTGGAAAACTTTGAATTCTAGAAATCCCAGATTTTCCCTCACCTCCATGTTAAACTGACATACTGTTATTCCCTCCTGATCCAGCTTTCCTCCATCATAAAAATAATCAAACAGCTCATATTCAGCATACTCCCCGTCGATCCATAGATTATCGTAAAACTGAAATTTGAATTTCAGAAATTTTTTAACATAAAACTTACAGTTTTCCCTATGATCCCTTTCAAAAACTGAATAAACTCCACATGAATCACTCGTTTGTCCACATAGTTTCCTGAAAATGGGATCCTGAGTATCCGAAGAAAAGTTAGATACTTACCATCCAAAAGTACAGAAGCTTTCCCCATTCGGGAAGAATTCCCAATAGCAAATGGAAAAAAGGTGCCAACTTGAGAGAAGAGCTCGTCGTTTCCTTCCACTATAGGATCGGCGCCAAAGAATTGTACAGAGTAGTTACCAAGGCGCTGAAAATGGAATCATGAATTCATTTGCGCTCAAATATCCGGTTGCACTTTTTCGAGTGACCTGAAACTTTGTCGCACTCAACCAATTGACTAAAAACGGAGCTTACGAAAAGCAATTTTCAGATTTTGATCCTGAAAACTTTATATACCTTCTGCAACTCCAACTCCGCGTTCACATCCTGTCCAACTCCCAACGTAATCACTGTCATCACGGTATTCCCACAAATGGGCAAAATGGAGTACTTTGTCTCATCCGAATTCGTAAACGGCTCCATTTTCACTTGACGGAGAGACCTCAATGTCTCACACTTCTGCACCGGATTCTCTAGATTATTCCAGAATGTGTCGATATCCGAGGAAATCAGGTAATCCATATCCTCTTTCATGCATTCCCTCCATTTGTCGTAAAGTTGATAAGATGTACTGGAGCTGATGAACTGAAACTTTCAAAGGTTATTAGGATATCAGCTTCTGAAGGTTTCCTACCGGTAAACTCCTCAGAATTGGGATTTGGTTGTGGTAAAAGTAGAAAATAATTGAGGCGAGAGCAGCGAGGAGGAATATGGTGGAAGATCGGGTCATATTGTTTTGAAACCTTGAATTCAATGAAAAACATATGAAGTGAATCGTGGAAGTTCTAGTGAAGTCAACTCTTGACAGAAGTGTTTAGAAGTTTTCTGCTTCTCTAACTCAAATACTCTCGCAGTTTTGACTGATTCACATATACTACATCTTTCCTCTAAAACCGGCACCCCTTTTCCGTAACTTTGATCAGACGTTGCCTCGATTTCTGTAACATGTATCGAAAAGTGTCAAATATTTGTTAGTCAAATAACTGTTCGAAATCTGTTACAGAAACCGAGATAAGATTGTTCAGAGGGACAGGAAAAGGGTGTCGGTCTATAAAAGGAAATACGGTAAACTTGAGACCCCAAAAAATAGCAACAGACATACCCGTGAAAATGTGGTGTGAAAGGGAACAATATCGGTATTAGTAGAGTAGGGGGAGGATCAAATGATGGGAAAGGGGGGGGGGGGGGTTTTGGGGGGGATTATTTTTTTTAAAATTTTTGAGAGTCTAGATTCTNGGGGGGGGGGGGGGATTTAGTGGGAGATTGATTTTTTGAATATTTGTCAGAGTCTAGATTCTAGAGGGCAGAGAACACCAGAGACTAGGAGTATGTTAGGTGGGGTGTGGATTCTGGAACGTTGACACTAAAAGCAGATATTAGATTAAAAAAAAATTACAAATCGTGTCTTTAACTTCCTGCTCGTTAGACTACGGTCCAAAATTTCCTATGCAAATTCATAGATCTCCAAATTTCATATTCTCCATGACGTCATCTTCTTCCCGACGACTTCTATTGTTTTTTCAGATAAGCATGATGAATCTGTCAAAAATATCTATAATGTATTCATGAGAAATGTATCATAACCAAAAGAGGAGAAGACAAAAGCCGACAAACCGAACCATAAACTATCGAGATGGAGGAAAAAACGAAAACAAAACATCTTTGGCTCTTCTGGAACATCTCGTTGTCTGGACCTCAATATTTTTATTCTCGTGAGGAGTTTCAAAGAAACAATTTATCTCGGTTCCTGCAACAGATATCAAATACTTGTCAACTAAGGAAATGTTTGGGACCAGGTGAGCAATAGTTTCTTGGTTGGAAACTTTTCGATATCTGTTACAGGAACCAAGATACAGTCAGACAAAGTGACAGTAAGAGGCGTGCTTCTGTAACAGGATCTAGTTCAAAATACTTATTTCCGATTATTTCAATAGACCATACTCAAAAATCAAGTTTCAAGATTGATTCATTTCATACAAACATATAAGTTATTAGTTTTCCAACTTTCCATCTTCAACTCCTGGCATATGGAACCTCGATCATCTGTTGTGTTCCTCCGAAACTGGTGATCGGCACCCCTCTCTGCGCCGGGAATCCGAATCCATGAGTGATCGGCGGGTATCCGCCGGGACCTCCCATACCCCCTTGACTCGCATAGATACCGCCCATTCCAACGGACCCACCCATTCCGGAGTTGTCAGACGAGCATGAGCAATCCATGGAGTTGGCCAAGGCAATTAGTTGAGCTGAAATATAGTTTTCAGACCTTTTGTGGTAGATCAAAATCACAATATGTGGTCTATTAAAAGGTCCACCGATTATGAAAATTTGGAGAGTTGTCATTCATCCATTTGTTCACGGATCATTTGCCTTGACATACTTCGAATTTTTGTTTTCTTTTTCTCAAGGAGGACATTTTTTGTTCTTCCCATTGATTGTTTTAAGAATTTTAGTCTGGGAACATTCTTGATTCTCAATTCGTCCTCAGATCCCAATTTTCGAACTCTTCCAACTCACTAAAGTTCTCGAATCCATTCTTGGTGGCCGACTGTCTGTTGATGATCTCCTGCTGTCTTCGGACTTGCTCCTGAAATAGTGAATCTTATTATTTATTCAATTTTCCGTCCCTTTTCAAAGTCTGAAAAAGGAAGATCCCCGGAAGAATAGTAGAGTGGCCGCGCCCTTTCCTGATTCTATTCTCGGAGAATGAAGAATCGAGAAAAAGGAGAGAAAAGGAGCACTAAAAATTCCATTTGCGAAATGAACTATACTATTCGCGCCTTTTTACTTTATTGTTCGGTGAAGAAGTTTTTTAGTGATGTCAAGTTTTTTTTTGGGTTTAATCTGCGAAAAGGATCTAGGAAGGAAACCCTAGTTTTCATGATTCATTGAGAAGACTAGGTGTTCTTTTTCATTTTTCAATATTTGAATTTACCAAATATCTCACAACCCTTCAGAATCTCAAAACCGTTTAGAAGCAAAGAACCTCACCCTTTTCCAAAACTCAAAACCCCTATTCCCTCTTCCCCTCACCTGCAATTGCACAATCTGCTGCTGAGCCAACGCATTCGAATCCATTGGAGCCGGTGCCAGCGGATTTGTGCTCTTTGATGTACACTTGCAGTTGAAGGCAAAGTTTACTGAAAATATCCATACCTATTCATTATCTCTCTATTATCTGGAAACGTCACTGATTGTTCTATTATTCTTTTTCGTTCTTTCTAGAACATTCAATGTTCCCTATTATGATTTGTTATATGTTTGTGTGAGCACAATCATGAGAAAGAACATGATTTCTGACTTGATCTTGTTCTCATAAAGAGCACACAATGATGTTATGAGAGACTCGGGATGAGGTTTAAGGGCTAATCTGCACTCTATTATTCTAAAAAAGAAAAATTGTCATAATTTGGCTACTGTACCTTGATTCATGGCATTCTGACCCATGCCAAATTGTTGTCCCATTCCCATTCCATTCATGAGCCCTTGTCGAATATAGATCGACGGATCGATTTGCTCCGAGATTTCTGGTTTTCCCTTCTCGGCGGCTTTTTCAGAATCACAAAGAACCTGAAATCGGGTTCTCAGATATTACAAAATTTCAAAATCTTACCGTCGAAAAATGCACCAAAACTGCCAGCAAAACGCGCGAGTCCATTTTGTAGCGTAATGATTGGATCCTCATGTCTCCAACCGTTCCGTCTACTGTCGCTTTTCAAAGGATTATCGGGATCCAGTAGTTACGGCACACGACGTCAGATTATGATGACTTTTCGAATGTGTAATGGTTTCGATTGAAGAAAGAAAAAGAAGAAGAAGAAGATGAACACCCCGATGTCTCTGTCCGGTTCGGTCGCGGAAAACGAGAAGAGAGGAGGGATAAGCTTGAAGTACACACACTTATGTGCTTACTGTATACAATAGTCGTCGTTTTTTGCGATGACGATTTAGTTGATCCCGATGACGCATCATTTGGGGAAAAGGGGATGTAGAGAGAAAGCCGAGGATCGAAAATTAGGGCACCGGAAATTGTGGGATCCCGAAAACTCGTGATCCCGGAGAATCTGAAGATTTTCTATTCCAGAGATGTTTCTGCAAAGCACTATTACCTGCTTCCAAAAAGACCAAAACTTGTAAAATGTTCTACTCCATGAAAATAACATTTTTAGATTTCACAAAGCCCTGGAGAATCTGAAACCTTCAAGAATCATGAAGATTTTCAAACCTGGAAAATCGGAAAATCAATGAAACCCATCTTGAATTTTCAACACTTTGGCAATAACATAAACCCACACAAGAATCTCTCGGGTTTCCTAGCTCATACATATTCTATGACAACCCTCTAAAAATACCATTGAAAACCCTGTTCTTTGGACTCTGCTGAAGTTAGCAAATCTATTCTGGATTCATTTTCATTCTATTCAAGATTCCCAAATTTTTTAGTAAATAGACGACGCTGAATTTCGATCATCTACAAATCTTGACGTCTTCGTTTCACCTTTTCCAGAGTTCCGGATTTCGAAAGCTCTTAAAATCCAAATTTTCTTCTTGACGTCAACTGGAGTTTGTTGCAATATTTTCTCCCCTTCACATATTAGTTTATGTTCCACTAATTTGCACACACGCTTAGCTAAACTGCTCCAGACACACACATTGGTGTCATTTCCAGTCTAAAAATAAGATCTAGCATATCATTTCCGCCTTCAGGGTCACTTTTTCCGATTGCTCATAGTCATCTCAGAATGATTTGAGGTCGGTGGAATAGAGCAACCCACGCGAGCTGAGACTACCACTATTAAAGTCTGAAATTGGCATGTGTTTTTGCATTTGTTCATTAGAAAGTTTATATTAGAGTGTGTGGTGTAATAAGGTTTGGTTGAAGACCAGAAAGTGTCAGTTTTTAATTGTGTTGTTTTCTGGATTCAAAAAATGTTGTTTTTAAATCTTCAATGAAATTTTTTTTTCCTTGCTAGATCAAACCGGACTCAAAAGTAATGGGTTAAAAGCAGTCACACAGCTAGTCAAAATCAGAGGTGAATCTTCAGAAAACTGTCATTCTAATTGTACAGTTTTTACTGTAATTATTGTATCTCTGGCAATTAAAATATGACAGCTTGTAATTTTCAGATACAGAAGTCAAGTCTAAAAATTCAAAATCAGGTTTGATCAGTAGCAAATTTCCTCTCGAATTGTGCAAATTTTGAGGAGCTCGCACAGGATTTTCTGGAAAAGCCAATACTGAACAGTTGTGTTCCCAAATAACCAATACCAAAAAAATCTGATCTCTCTCGTACCCGAAAGTTTACAGAGATCTCCTCTACTTTTCTCTTCCTTTCTTTTCTAAAATTGACAAAAGAACATCATCATAAAATGCTCTCCTCCTCCATCCCATTCCATCCCACTTCGTACATTCTGAATGACGTTCTTCCTCTCTCCTTGTTATTCTTTCAATTTTCGAAACACCCATCCTTTTTCTTTCTAAATCCTCTTGTTTCACGCCTTCTTCCGGTACCCTCCAAACCCACTCAAAGCTCATTTAGTATGCCTCGTGGCGGTGAGGGATAAGTTCATGTAAATAGGATCTCAGCTGGTTTCTTCTTTTGTTTGTCTATATCTGTTTTCTACATTGACACGTATGCCTTGGTTTTTTTTTCCAAAATCGAATTGCGTTTGATCTATCCATATCACATCACCATCACTATAGTGCCACTCCTCTAGGGGGATTGATGTTAGGGTGTGGGAATCTGAGTTTTTTCCCATATAAAAGAAAATAACGGAAACAACAAAAGTCAGTTGACACTGTTTGTCTCGGAACTTCTAGATGATGAATTCCTTTGAGTTTTGTCTGGTAAAGAATTTTTGGCAAATTTGCACCGAATGCCAAGGTGAAAGTTGAATTTTTCGACCGAATCCAAATAAAAGACCAAGTATAGGCTAGACTTGACCGCTCTCCAAAAATTCATCTTCTGGAAATTCTTAGATTAAAACCACTGGTAGCAGATCCCCAACTCAGATAATATAATATTTTGGTGTTCCAAAAATTTTGCATAGACCCTCTGAATCTCCTCCTCTTCCCTTCCCTTGCATAAAAACATGATACTTGAGACCAAAAATTGAATAAAGCATTCCTCAATCTCGTCATTTTGTTCCCACGTACCACCATGTGATGGTTCAGATTCCCGCTATTCTGAATAGGAAACTTCTCTAGAAACCTTTTTTCAAGAAAGTTTTGAATTCGTTTCTTTTTTATCATCATTCATACTCCGAGATTAGTTCATTTTGAGTTCAATTTGATCTACCGGTGCTGAAAAGAGCTCATAAAACTTCACACTCCATACTTATGTAGATGGAGCGCATTATTAACAATCATAGGACGCATATACAAGATCAAAGTGACGTATTCCATGTTCAATTCTCGAAGTTCGATCTTTTTATGTCTTTAATTTCTTCCTCAATTTGTTTTTCGTAATCCGTTTGTTTCGAAAAACAAGGCGATTTGAACATTAGTTCTTGTTCACTGATGTTCCCTGTGCTCTTCTAATCCATCCATACGTTCAAGTTCGTTTTCTCCTTCGATAGTCTCCAGTCCAAAAAATGTCCCATTTCATTATCCACGTGCCTCCTGTTTCCCTAATCCCCTCCCCAATCCATCCTATTGTCCCTCCTTCATCACCTATTCCAGAATAAGCTCCGCCCCTTTCTCCCGTTTCTCTCGTTCTTCTTTCCTTGACATCATTCTCTGCTCCATTCACACCAACATCAACACAATTATAGTCTTCAGGTAACACACACATTCCAGCTCATACAATGGCTTCTTCATTTGTCATGCTCTCCTCTCTGCTGGTTCTCGTTCTACTTGTTTGTGTCTCTCAGACATCCTCTTATGGTGAGTTTTGTCGGAAGAAAACAGAAAAACATTAAGAATTCACAATGACTCATGAGTTTCCGAGTTTCAGATTCCGTTGACAAGCGAGCCGATGAGATGGTGCCCGAGTTCCAGAAGAGCTTGCTCCAGCTCCTCGATAAGAGGTAGGTACTTTGAGCCAATTTATCTTGGTTCCTGTAACAGTAACAAAAAAGTTGTATACTGACAAATTGTTGAACACAAAATGAAGAACATGTTGTTAGTCGACCACTTTTTCATAGCTGTTACAGGAGCTGAGATAAATTCGCTCATAGAGATGGAAAGAGGTTGCCGGAAATACGTTAGATTCGAGTCTTTGGCTCAGTTGCTCGAATATCGAGCTCAATTTTCACGTTTTTCAAATCCTAATTCCTTCACCTTCCAGACCCCCAGTCGTCCACAGCCGTGCCTCCCGAATCGACTGCATGCTCGCGCTCCGAAGCTTCGAACTCTGCCGCAATCTGCTTTAAACCCCCGGATTCTCTGTCTAACTATCTGGTTGAGTTGTGAAAGATGGAATAAACTATTTATTTTGTGAGCTCAATCAAAAAGTTATCAAAAAGTTTTCGCCTCATCCACAGAATCACTCGACATCTTGATATGGAATCTCGCCTCGTTCA
The DNA here is from genome assembly GCA_900536305.3 of Caenorhabditis sp. 40 LS-2015. Lineage (NCBI taxonomy): Eukaryota > Metazoa > Nematoda > Chromadorea > Rhabditida > Rhabditidae > Caenorhabditis > Caenorhabditis tribulationis. The sequence continues at coordinate 608,031 of LR543395.1, read as the reverse complement.
CTTTGTCACTAGGCAGTTTTCGGAGACTCGCGTCCTTCGGGTAGCACTCGATTTGGGTCTGGAATTTGAGGATTAAAAAGCGTTCGACAGAAAAAAAAGTTAGTACGTTTCTGTTAAAAGTGATATTGGCGAGCTTGACCATCTGGAACGGTTGCTCATATCCCTTCTGATTGGCGTACGGAAAGTAGCAGGATGGGATTCCCGTCTTCGGGTAGAACTCGAATTGCACATCGTCCTGAAATCGAAAACATCGGCTGCAAGGGTCGCACGTCTAACCAGAAATGCCGGTAGATAGGTACTCGAAATTTAAGCTTTAAAATGTGGGTGGCAAGCTTCTAGAAGTCAAGAGAATATCTTTACTTCTAGAAGTTTCTATAGGTTGCCAACTACCCCATTCGAAAGCTCTGATATATGTGCCAACTGAGAAAACATTCTATGTGATCCCAAAAAATCTTGCTTACATCTGATGTACACTCAAACTGAATTCCGGGTCCACAGCACAAATCATTACAAATCTCCGTTTCGTTTTTCTCAAGCTTCGGAGCCCATCCAACAATCTTGTTGAGTTTCAGCATGATACATGGCTGTCCCTTGCTGAATCCGAAACCGTGCTCCAGGTTTTCGCTGGAATCTCAGGTTGCTTAGTAAGTGCGCTCTATCGATAAAAACTCACTGCGACAAAACACATTCTCCAAATCCGGTGAATCTATCAAACTGGCACGCTTCGTTCGGGGTCAAGCTTTGATTCCTGCACAAGTCCTTTCCTTTCACACGGGTTTTGATCGTATTACCGCCGGAATAATCTGCAAAACGTCAGAAAAACTTTGCTGGGCAAAGTTCCAAACACCAACTCTTCAATAATTGCTTGTAGCGAATCAAGTAGTTGACATACGATTTGAAGTCATAAATATTCCATTCCATCACATTCACATTTCCCTCCTCCAGGAATCTGCGTGGGTTCGGGTCGAATGTGGCTTCTGGAAATGGCGGGAGGGTTATTCATGCGGAAAGAGTCTGGAGAGAGACAGAATTTTTGAAAATTTGCTCACTTGGAACACCTCCGAGAAAAGAGCCATCTCCAAAATAGGTGGGATATTGAGGGTCGAGACGGGAGTAGTTGTAGTAGACGAGAAGGATGGCTAGGATGATCGCCAGACCCCACAGGACGAAGAGGTAAATGAAGGAGAACACGTAGCCATAAGGACCGGTGTCGAATTCCGTGCCATCGCTCATTTTGGGTCCTCGACGGCCAATACTGGAATTTTTTTTTCAAATTTCATCCAAAAATGTATCTCATCTCCAGACGTTTTTTCACAAGATCAAACGCAGAGCAGAACATTTAGTTTTATCACTGTCTTCCAATGGACGCGCTCAACTTTTAGTGTGGCGCAACTGGTTACACTTCAGACCTCCAAAAATGATACGCGGGTTCGAATCTTTTTGAGGGTGTTTCTCTTTTGATTCTTTTTTTGAATGCTGCATGGCTTTTAAAAACGAGAAAAGATCGAGATTTACCTCTGCACAGAAGCCATCGAATTCTGACTGATCATCGACTGATCCGCCTTTTCCGTTTTCTCGGATCTCGCCGTCTTGACTGTCGTCGATTTGGAGCTTCTGTCCGTTTTCTGGCTCTTCTCCGTTGCTGCACTTCTGGCGGTTTTCGAAGAGTCTGAAAACCTCTCGTGAAGAGACGCAGACATTCTCGTTTCTCTGGCTAATCTCTCTTCCCCACACTATTTCTCCTACCCACTTGGCTTATCTAGAAACGATTTTCTTTCCTGCGAATCATGACGAGAGGAAGCGGCGCTCACAGACATCTTCCCGAAAAGAGAAATTTCTTCGTTTTCTTCGAAATAAATCCCTCACTTCTTCAGAATCCACGTTCCCCCCGAAACGCTGATATCATCGTTTGAAAAAAAACCCGAGCGTGAGATTTTCGACGCAACAATAGAGGGCGATGTGTTCAAGCTTTTTGCAAACAGCTACGCAAACAAAAAATCAGCTTCGAGAATTCCTTTCATCCACCCTTTTTCGATAACTTTGGTTTTTGACTTTTTCGAAAAGCTTTGAGCAGACGCAAATGCAACAAACTATGAAATTTCTTATTACTCTTCTCTGTTTTTTTTCTACGGTATTCTGTTCCACAGATTTGGCAGTTCGTGAGAAGAGGCAACTCTATATTTGTGGACCTCCTGGAGCACAGTTCTATTCTATGATGCGTAAGGTTTTTTGATAAATTTCAAATATTCGTTGAGTGAGAACAGATGGGACTTTGAGATTTTTGACATTAAGATTTTGAAGGACACCGCGAGCCCGATACATTTTTTCAGCCTGCAGCTATTGGCAATCTCAAACCACTCGAAACCCCAACGCGTGTGCCAATGGGGGAGTGAAAATCGGTGTCGGCTGTTATTACAACTATCAGGTACTGAAGGTAAAACTTCATCTTCGCAAGAATTCAGATTCCAGTGCACCCCATACGCCGCCAACGCAGTCTGCATCAGTAACTGTTGCTGTACAAATCCAATATTGACGACGAGACCACCAATCATTCCAACAACTACTACCAGATCTGTAGCGGCTTTGGGTAGGTTTTAAATATGTGCCTGTCTGTTTTTTCGGGCATCCCGACAATTTTCATTGCACGGAAGTGTCCATGGAAAGGAATAAGTCTATGACCCGGTTGCCATGTTGTAACTGCAGGCTTGATTATGGCCAAGTGATAGTGGAAGCCTAGTTTACCTTAGCTACTTGAAATCCAACTTCATAAGAACTCCATCATGGTTACAATTCCCTACTAAAAGTCATCAGTAATATCTGAAAATCTCCCCTTCATCCGTTCCACCTTCCAGCCTACTGCTACAACGGCCAAAGAACCCAGGTCCGTTGCACCACCTCCGTCGACTGTGCCGCCCAACAGACATGCATCAACGGGGTCTGCTGCACCACCACTGGACAAGAATATACCGGAGCATGTGCAGGACTTGCAGCAATTCAATCATGTCAAGCTAACCGGAATTGTGGCATGTTCACGTGTACTACCTCCAATTATTGTTGTGAGTGCCAGTTCGGCAGAACTGCTGGAGTCTGCAATAATGGAATAGTAAGTTTCACAAATTCAGCAGTGTTAGGGAGGTTGAAACTCTACAATCTTTTTATTACATGCTAAAAAAACTGACTCATAAACTTTCCAGCCGTGTCCATCTGGTTATTCTTGCGCTGGTAACGGCTACTGCTGCGCCACTTGCGCCAACGGTCGTGTTCCATTCGGCTCATGCTTCAATGGACTCTGCGCTTCTGGATACACATGCCAAGCGGGAAATATCTGTTGCTAATCCATCGATGACCATCATAGATTCCCTTCTTCTTCTTCTTCTTTTTTCGGTTTTCTCCAAAAGATTGTAATTGGAAGATATCCCCTAACTGGTTTAACCCCTTTCTCCCCCTCTCATTGAATAGTTTTCATGTCTTTCTTCCGTTGGAATACAAGACAATGTCATCATCATCATTCCTTTTGTGATATGCTGATTTCCTTTTAGATTTTTGCCTAGTTTTGAATTAAAGCTTCAATTTTTTCCATGTTTTTCAGTCCGAAAAATGGCAAGATTAACAGTGGAAGAAGAAATGGAGATGAATCATTATCACTTCGAGATGCCGAAACATAGCTACATATTCTATGGATTTTGGACTATTTTTATCATAGTTATAGTGGTTATGACTCATTTCAATGAATACTCGGAGCCCGTCATTCCATGGGTAAGATCTCAAGTTTAACAAAAAAAATATTTGGAGGGTCATAATTTTCAGGACAACTGTGACATGAACACCACTTGGGAGCCCGAAATGAGGTCTTTTGTGAATGATATGCAGTTGGAGAGTGAACTTTATAAGTGAGTTAGAAAACTGAAAATTGTGGAAACATTTATTTTTCAGAATAGCAAAGTTTCGAGAGAAGAACAGTTTGTATCGTGCGAACAATTTTTCAAGAATTGAGTATGGGACAACGTTATTGTCATATTGTAAGGTAAGAATCCGGAAGTTTTTCCCGCCTTATTCCTCGGATGTTTATCTATCTGCTTATAATCAGAATCTGGACTGTAAATTGTGTTTCAGAATCTGAATATATGAGATTGAAGAATCTCCTATCTCATTGTCAGAATCGGTAAATTTTTCAGTCCGACGGCGCCATGATATGCGACTGGGATACCAAACAAGGATCTGTGCCTGTTCCAAAAGGACTGATTGTAAGATTTGTAGACTCCGAACCTTCAATTTCTCAATTAACAGTTTCAGATCAAATCCATCACCAGAACTATCGAATTGGATCCCTACTTTTCTTCGGGTCTTCGGTTCCTGATTCTGGAGTGTATGAGTTTTCGAATGGTGCGTCAAAAGTTCTTCAAGTAGATTCCACGACACCTCTTTTCCTCGTAACCTGGGTCAGAGGAAAATTGATTGTGCAGATTTAGATTCCGAAGCAGAAATCCGCAAAGTTCAGACTTGATTTGAGTTATGACCTCGTAAAGCTGCCACAATGGTTAGTCTTCCTCTAATATAAGTTGTCCGATTTGAACTTTGCGAGCTTATGAATCAAGTTCCGGAAGCCTTTTTTCTTCTCGGGATGCTGAATCTCTAGTGTGGATGTTAGTTATTCACTGACTATGAGAATAGTTTCAACCACCCAACTAGCCGAAGAATCAAAAGTTCACAAACCACATCTCCATATTCCAGACCATGGCTCTCATCCGCTCTACCGACATCCTCACGAGCCGTCGATCTTCCTTCCCAATTTGTATCCAATACATTCTCTCCTTTGCTCCCTGGCTCTCTTGCCTTCAGTCTATATCTCTTTTCCTAATGACGGCACTTCATTCAGAATTCGACATCGAATATCGTAAGTTCTCTATTCATTACGCCCCGAAAGCTCTCAATTTCCAGTCGCATTTTTCCAGCCGTACGCTTATCTAATGGTTGGAGTGTTCACGTTTTTGGAGATGTTGTGTGATCTGATTCAGGATGCTTATGATGGCAGATTTGTCTTTGTGAGTTTCAAGAAAACAGGAGTAGCGAGAATTGGGAAACATTTTAGATCCAAACTCCTCGATTTTACATAAAATCAGCGTTCTTTGTGATCTTCTCGGCGTGTCTTCCACATGTTGTGCTGCACTGGTTGGAGTTTTTCAAAGTCAAGAGATGCCATGCTTACGGTAAAAAATAGAATCTTAGAATCTCTTCAAAATTTTCATTTTCAGTCCCCTTCTTCGACGGAATCTTCGAGTACATCTGCGCCGCCTCCATCATCGCCTATAACTTCATCAACTCCCAGACTCGAGTAGAAATGTACATAACGCCTACATCAGAAGACGTGAGGAATATATCTTCTTTTCCTCCGGAAGTCTTCACACCAGTTGGCCATAAATCACCGAAAACTGAAGAAAGATCAGCAATCTATGACAGTTTGAGTAGTCTGAGAAGATGAAGGACACTGTAGGAGAAAACTTAGGGAGTACTGTAATTTAGTTTTATTTGTAGAATTGCATAATAAATACATTTGAAAAATAACCCGAACATTTGAAAACCAAAGAAAATGCATAATCACATTAAAAACGAACCCGAAAGCAAAATGATTGACTAGAAAATAAATTAGATTCTAAAACGCTACAAATCACTGTTTTTCCTAATGGAAATCATCTGAAATCTTCTGAAACAGAGGCAAAATCAAATTTTGAGCAAACGGCGTAATATGAAGTCCATCGTAATAGTAGCCCAGTTTCGTTTCCTCGTCGTAGTTTTTCGTTTGATTTCCGTTGAACAGAATGTCCGAGATTCTGATGAGTTCGCACTTGGAGCATCTGAAAATGAGGGTTTTAAGTGAAAACGTTTTTCAGTTTCGAGTTTCAGTTATCTTGGGAAAGATCCAAAATGGAGGCGCAGGATTCGATTCTTTTTTTTGTCATTGTTCTTTTGATTTCCTTTTCATGAATTCTACTTGGGTTATCAGTAATGTCAACTTGAAACCAGACAAAACCCTATTTTCAATCCAAAACTCACTTCTTCACCAGCTCCTCCTGCCGTTTCATCCCATTCAAATACGAATAATCTACTTTGAACAACTTCTGCGAAACCTCCTTCCCCTCCTCCAACATTTTCGCGAACTTCGAAAGGGGAAGGTTTGTGGGTGGAGTGTAAGACTCCAAAATGTAAATCTTCCTCTTCACATTGTTCTCGTATTGTCTCAAAGTTGTCAGCGCTTCCTTGAAAATCTCGTCGTTCTCCACAGGACCCTTGAGAGGGCGTCGAAGTTTGTCGGGACTGAAAAATGGAAACTTGTGGATCGAAAAATGTCCAAAAAGACTTACCGATCCATCATGAACAAAACGTCTGGGATCTTCTTGAACACTTCCTCTTCATAAGTGTCATGAGCCTTCTGACATCGTTTCCTATCGGCCACAGTTAGAATTTCACAGTCTAAACAATGAAAAATGTTCGACTTGAATATTTGTAAGAAATCTTACATGAATTGCTATACTTGTACATAGCTTTGGCGTGATTTTTGAAAGTTTTATACACCAGGGAGCCCAGATTCGGGGTCAAACTATTCCCAACCATGAATACGGTCATATCTCCGGTCAAGTTTGTCTTGTCGAATTCACAGAATCCATGTTCAGTTTTGTTGGGGAAGCAGTTGGGGATCACTAGGTTTTTGTATTCTTCTCGCGCCCATTTCTTGTTCAGGAGAATCGCTTGGTCTGAAAATAAGAAATTGAAAAGGATATCTGGTAATAGAAACATCCCTCGTGGACCAAATTTATCTCGGTTCTTGTCATAGGTATCAGAAAGTGGTCAACTAACAAATTGTTCATGGCCTTATGAGCAAAATGGTTACTGTTGATCACATTTTGATATCTGTTCGAGAAACCGAGATAGATTGGGTGAAAGGGACGGTACGGTGTTCTTACCCAGGGTGATGTTCTCAAAACGGCTGTGAACTTTTCCCATCAGCTTTTCCTCATGTCCATATTTGAATTCATCCACTGCACTGGCGATTTGATCTTTCTCCAAGACGATCCAGACGATGGAGATGTAGAAAATGAGAATCATGGCGAGGGTTTCTTGTTGTCCAAGTTTCAGGTACCATTTCTCGAAGGTCTCGGATATTATGATAGCCAGGATAATAGAGATAGAGATTCCAAGAAGATAGGCTAAAAGAACTTTTGAAAGACAATTTTTTGAATCTGAATCACCTAGAAAGATTCCTTCATAATAATGCTTGACATACACATAAATTGGCCAGTGAACCAAATACAGACTATACGAAATGTCCCCAACATACACCAGCGCTCTGAAAATCTCTCTTTTCAACCATCAGGTTTTTTCCTTTCTCTTACCGATTCTTCATCGGATTCACATCACATAACGTTCCGGTTAAAATGATCACGCCCGATAAAAAGGTGCATGTCTGAAAATAGGGCGGTTGATAAGAAGTCAACATCAAAATTCAAAATTTTACAATTCTCAGTGCCGACGCTGGTATTGTCCACGGGGCAAATGAGAGGAGGGCGAGGACTGATAGTGATGTCCAGAGTAGAATATAGAACGGATGACGGCTGAGGTTTTGACGAGGTTTCGAAAAAATGACTTCCTCGTCATCATCGTTAACGTCTTCTAACTTTTCCTCTTCATCAGAATCTACGTCTTCTGATTGATCTTCGAGAAGGAGTTCCGTGTAGTTATTGGTTTTAGTGTCAAGATCCAGTAACTCTGCGGATAGGAAGAAAACAGCAGAGCCAATGAGGAATTGCCAAACTCGGCAGAAGACACTGAAAAGATATGTTTTCAAATTTTTGAGACCAGAGGGGCACGCCCCTCTGGGGCCCTTCGGGCCAACGTGTAATTTTTGGACATGTGTGAATTAATTCCGTGAACTCGTCACTCTCCCCTCTCAGAACTGATTAATACTAAAGTGAGGTTTTTTAGCCCTCCCGACCTCATTTCTCAACAAATCAAAAATCGAAAAAGACGGGCATCATTAAGACCCAAATTCTGATGACCTGTGAAAATTTCAGAAAATTCGGTCCAGTGGGGACTTCGCTAGGGCGGGAGACCCACACACAAACAGACACACAGACAGAATTTTGCGTTTGTTAATAGTAAAGATATTCAGGAAGACAGATTTCATGATCCCTACGAATCCGATGATTCTGGATTTTCAATTTTAATGAAAATTATCCGAGCACTATGCTCCCTTTAGTAGACGTCCAAATCGAATATTCCTGGAATTTCAAAATACCAGTCGGTTTACGCCCCGCTAACGCGGGGCTCCACCTCCTGGCCTTCGCTTACGTCCCCGTTCTGGAGCCTTCGGCTCCTGTCTCAGGGCCTCCGACCCTTCCATCTAAGATTTGGAAGCCTGCGGCTCTTTGTCAGGGCCTCTTGCCCTTCCATCTGAATTCTGGAGCCTTCGGCTCCTGTCTCAGGGCCTCCGGCCCTTTCATCTAAGATTCGGAAGCCTGCGGCTCTTTGTCAGGGCCTCTTGCCCTTCCATCTGAATTCTGGAGCCTTCGGCTCCTGTCTCAGGGCCTCCGGCCCTTCCATCTAAGATTTGGAAGCCTGCGGCTCTTTGTCAGGGCCTCTGGCCCTTCCATCTGAATTCTGGAGCCTTCGGCTCCTGTCTCAGGGCCTTCGGCCCTTCCATCTAAGATTTGGAAGCCTGCGGCTCTTTGTCAGGGCCTCTGGCCCTTCCATCTGAATTCTGGAGTCTGCGGCCCTCCCGTCTGAAGTCTGGAGCCTGCGGCTCCGTTGTTATTGTCAGTAACTCGTTCTTGTAATTCAACAATTTTGTTTTTTTCAGAATTCCGTCGTGAAAATTTTCCTAATGAGAAACTTCTAAAATTTCGAAAACGTGAAAAAATATTTCCGTGAACTTGTCACTCTCTCTTCTCGAAACTGAATCTACTGATCGAGCCTAAAAATCAGCGTTTTTACGTCCTCGTGACCTCATTTCTCAACGAATCGAAAATCGAAAAAGACGGGCATCATTAAGACCCAAATTCTGATGACCTGTGAAAATTTCAGAAAATTTGGTCCAGTGGGGACTTCGCTAGGGCGGGAGACCCACACACAAACAGACACACAGACAGAATTTTGCGTTTGTTAATAGTAAAGATGACCGTGATCTCCACAAAATTTTTTCTCGAAATGGTTCAGTGGTCTAATCATCGGAATTGGTTCACCGGCAAATGAGATATGGATCACTTTTCGATTCACATTCCAGATCTAAACAGCCAGTGGGTCAATTTCAATGAAAATGATACCGATCGAGAGGAAATTTTCAGGGGACTACAATTTTTTGAAATTACTGAAATTATATTTCAAGTTTTCCGAAGGAAACGAAGCGGCTACTCACCTATTAAACGCCACCTGCTCCGTGGACAGCAAATGATTTCCTAACGAAGTGATTATAAGGATCAAATGGAAGAACGTGAGCATTATCCCAGAAGTGGACAATGACAAGAAGAGAAAAATAACAGGTGCCAATACATAAAACTGCATTTCCACACACAACGACCACGTGTGAGTGAATATGTCCTCCGCTTGGTTGAGCTGAAAACTTTCCAACGTTTTCAAAACTTTTCAGACTCAATTTACCATTTTAAAGTACATATTATTGTCCGAGTGCTCTGCCATATTGTGATAGAGGAATATGGAATTCCAAGCGGAATCCATGTTCATCGGAATGAAAGTGCTAGGGAAGACTAGGAACACAAGAAGGGAACCTGAAATTGAGAGTTGGATCATTAAATAAGTTTTTTACCTACCAACTAAAATGATCAATAAATATAGTGGCAATATCCGTTTGGCTCTTCGATAATAAAATTGCAACACTGAATCTGATGTTATTGGTTTCGACCCGAAAATCATTGTCATTAAGAAACCAGATAGGACGAAAAACCTGTAAAAGCTCAGTTTTTGGGTTTAAGAATCTAGAAACAGCAACCTACATGTCCACTCCGATATAACCGTTTGGAAACCATTTCGGAAAAAAGTGAAAAGCTAAAACCGCAGCAATGGCGAGTCCTCGAATACCCTGTAGGTCATCTCGTTTCATTTGAAGTTATCGATGAGTAACTGAAAGAAAATTAGGGAGTAGGTAGCGGAAGGATGAATGTGGAAAAATGACAGAAATTGTTATCAGAACGTCAAGAAGAGTATGAGAAAGGAAGATGGGCGGGTTTCTTGGAATTCGAAGTAAAATTTGTTTCGAAAATACAGACTGAAATTGAAAAGAAAACATTCTCTAGACTCCTCTATGTTGTCATAGCAATTTTCGCTTCTCTCGTGAATCATTCATTGTGAATTTTTGAAAGCGTCACTCAAATGTTTTAAAGGGCTATCAGAAACAAAATTGTTGGGCCCTTACTTAAAATACAGAAGACGATGTATCAGATGTAGATTATCCAGAATACGGTAAAAAATGACTCGCTGTCAGTTAAATTCAGGTATACTCAAGAACTGGACTTGGCAACTTATAAGACAAATCGTGGCAACTTATAAGATTCCAAAGCAAAAGGTGCCGAAGTCGCGTGAAAATTTTGTAGGATAAATAGATACCTACATTGCTAATGAAGAACGTTTGAAATTCCGCAACATTTTTTTTCTCTCTTTCTCTCCATTCTGTTCCTTCTCGCAATCGTCAGCCGTCTTAACGGTCTGCGGTTTTCAGGGTGGAGCATAGACAAATAGACGTAAAATTTTAAAGCATTGGCACACCCTTTCTAGTGATAAAACATGAATGGTGTGGTGTTTCTCATGATTTGCAGACAATGGGTAATGTCATTCTTTTCTGAAAACCTAGTTTTCTTATTTAGGTGCCAAGGAATGATTTTCATAAATCCTGCAATAGACCATTGGTCTCTTTGATTACATTTTCATCTGTTATGGGAATCTAGTTGGTGAAAGTGACAGGACTTCCGGAAGCTTGAAAAATATTCAAGAAAATCGTATGAAGTTTCAGCCAATCTAGCAATGAGTATTCATCATGAAGAGTTTTCAGATTGGATAAGCCATATGATCTATTTTTGCTCAAGTTCTTGAAGTTATATAAAAGTTACAAGCGTAATTTATTCAAAATGTATTCCACTCGAATATTTGGAGATCATGAAAACAGAAAACAAGGGATTTGTATTTGGAAAGAAAAAGAGGAAAAGAGATTGTGGTCAATGTTCAAAACTCTATTACATTATTGAATTGATCGAGATTTTCTATTTCAGTTTGTTGCTGTTGGAAAAAAAGCTTTCAATCGAGCTGAAAATAAAAACTGAAAAGCTTTCAATTTTACAACCGCGTTGTATTGAGATCCGTGGTGTTTTAAAAACAAATGTTTCACAGCTACCCTTTGCACAATAGATTGAAAATTTGGAAACGGAATAAACAATGAAATCGAGCCTTTTTGAGAACATAAAAATCAGAAAACCATCTCATTCTTCAAAGCGATAAATTCTTGAAACTCCATTCATATGCAAATTCTCGATCATAAAAATATTGTTGATTCTAAGACCAAAAAAAGACGATAAAGTCAGAGCAAAGATGGGTGGAATGGAAATTTTGGCTGAAGAAAACGGAATACGGTAGCTGGATGACGGAATTCAGCCAAACACTGGTTCATAGATGAAACTGAAAATTGAACGGTTTTTGAAACAAATACCAGAGGAAAATGGAAAAACAACAAGATTAAGAGTGGACAGTACGAAATTGGGTGAATTGAAGGCAATTTGAGTACACTGGTACTTTTGCTCCACTCGATGGGGAAGGCGAGAAAGAGGAATGACGTCTAAAAAACAAGAACATAAGAACTGACGTCAGCCGTAAAATTTAGGTCTCCATTTGGACTTTCGATCTCCCATTCACTGGTAATCGGTGAATAATCTCTAACCAAAAAACTACACTATTTTTGAGAAAACCTTCATTTCAAATCTGCACACAATTCTCATTTCCCTGAGCAATAAACAGTACATAATAAACGAAAAATGCCACAAAAACCACTGGACTCGAGAATCGACAAATCGAATCCACTCGATGATAGAGTCGATTCAATCGGTATGCCTCTGCTTCAAATGTGCATCTCTCGAACTCGTTCGCTGCTCTTTCCGCATTTTTCGTCATTGCTCTACTTCTCTTGATCAGAGCCAACACTGCGAGAGATTCTAGGAGGGAAAGTACGGTGAAGGATTTCATGGCGGCGAACCAGACGTCGATGGAGGTTAGGTAGGAGGTACGGATCTCTTTGTCTCCCTTTTCCATTTGGACCAGGGTCAGGAGGACCTGAAATTTTCATTTTGGATGACGACTCTTTGATACCAGTTACAGGAACCAGGATAAGTTTGGTCAAAGAGATGGTACTATTGTATTAGGTTGTCCGGAAAGTAATCGATATTTTTAAAGTAAGCTCACAGCTCATCCTTATTTACAAATTTTTTTCTGTTTTTTGTATATTTATCATGCTCAATCCTCTTGCTACAAAATACAAAAAAGTTTTACCGGATAGCATAGAAATGGAGGAAACCACGGCCCCAGACAAAACATGTACTCCGAGGAGGGTTTTTGAATTGTCTTGTCAAATGAAGCCCATCCACGGAAGCTCATAGAACTATACGGGATGTTGTAGGTAAACAGTTGATACTTTGTTAGATAGTTTGCTTCTCGTTCAGTTATGACTCCCAAGAAAGTTACAGCCTTGATGATAAACCGAGGTCTGGACTCCTACAGTGAGCGTTATTGTGAACGCCGCAGAAGAGGAACCAAGACTGGTTGTTTGTAGGATGTCTTCTGCCCTTGGCCCACTCAAAATTACTATATACAAGCACACTCGACAAAGCGAACGTCAGCCAAAGCTTGATCAACATTTTTACATCAACTGACCGTCATGAAGTAAAAATCGTGTTGTGACCTACTTTGTCTTTGCTAGCTCGAAATCCAAACTTCGATGGGATTCAAGATTTTGTGACTGAATATGAGAGACAGTGTCTTTATGCTCACGACGATAGAAAGTCCCAGTGTGTCCAACAGGGAGAAGCGCCACAAATCGACACTCAAAGATGAATTTATAAGAAAAATGAGGTGTTAAACTTCTAGTGAGGCTATAGGACGCGATTGTCTGTTCGCTTCTCCCGGATAGTGAAATCGTCACCGCCTATGTACATTGTCATTAAGTGCAAAAAATTATAAGAATCCGTTGCCGTCTGCGCCCAGGAGCTAACGATGTCTCTTCGCTTCGGGTCAACGAGAAGTACCGGCAACTTTGACGAGTAGCCACAAAATGCGGAGTCTAGATATCAAAGTGCTCCCTTATCCAACTTATAGTCCAGATTTAGCTCTAACTGATTTCCACTTCCTCGGCCTGTTCAGAAGCATCTACAGGGAGAACTATTCGATAGAAGATCAGAGGGCAAAATGTACCTCGGTGACTTCTTCAGTCTGCAACTCCCGGAATTCTACGTCAACGGAATCGAGAAACTTCCACAGCGCTGCAAAGATGTCATGAACAACGATGAACAATATAAGAATTGTGGAAAAGCTTTTCCGATTGGATAAACTTATTTTGAATTTTCGTTAAAAAATGTCGATTACTTTCCGGACAACCTAATAGAATTAACAGTAGCTTATTAAAACTCACCGTAATCGGCGTGATGATTCTGACGTCTTCATAGTTGTATGGCACATACGGAGCAACCCATGCAAACATCATGGCCAACGTGGATGGCACATACTTTTCAATGACGAATCGAGCACTGTCTCGTTCCAGTGAGAACAGGATTTTGAGACAGGAAGCGTCGACTGAAAATTTATAATTTCCCAACTCTATAACTATCAATTGATCCGAGTTCTAAAATAGATTTCCCTGGTGCATGTTCAGCTGGTCTAGGACTCACCCAACTTCCCCTTGAGGGAGCATTCACCAGTTTTTATTTTCGTAATATGCAGCTCTGGAAGTGTGATCTTGGACTGGAACCTTATAGGATTGGAATGCCAGTGGAACTTCACATATTGGCTCGAGTAGGCAACTAAAAAGATTTATCAACATGTCTACAGCCGCACTTTGATCAACGAGAAATCATAATTTTGACGAATTGAAGAACTCACTCGAAGCAATCCTCAGATCACATTCCTGTCTATCATGGGGGTACAAGCAGAATGACATGAAACAAGAACACACCGAGGAGACTCTGCAAAACTTTACCTGTTTTTTTTTCAGTCGGATTATAAAGGGTTACCTGACAGTATACGTCACCAGACCGTCTGGTGTGATTCTCATTCGAATGTTCGGGAAAGATACGTAGTGGAAGTAGGAGTGCTTTGAGTTCACAATATAAGGATCTGGTCTCCAGATTTGTTCGATGATGGCTTTCTCTCGGATTCTGATGGGTTTCGTGTAGTTGCTTACTAATCTGCAATGAGGAGGTTTAAAACCATGGGTCAGTCAATGGTGGTCACGGTGGTCAAGATCGTCCGTTTTCACGAAAATGGTTCCTGCTAAAGTCGGGCTGTGATACCCCTGGGAGTGCCTTACCTCAGATCAATCCATGAAAATTCCATCTCCACATCCATCGAAAACTCCATCATCTCACTATCGAAATTCGCCAGATACAAAAAATTAAAAGCCACCGCCACATTCACCGGAATATCATTGAACGCCAAGGGAACACTCGTATTATCATAGTCCACACTTTTCAGCACGGGAAGAATATAGCTGCTACCGTAATCTCTGTGCTCATCGGCTCTTCGCTCCTCCAGTAGTGTCAGGTTGATAAGCTTCTCCCTCCATTCGGATCTCTGTTGTGGGGTGAGCCGCACGGAGAACTCTTCTTTCTCTAGGAAACGAGGATCCATCCAAGCCAAATCGTAGGTTCGGATTTTGCTTTTCCCGGGCTTGAATTTGTGAGATTTCGATTCAAGATCTGGAAAATGAATCTGATTATGTTTAGAATCATTAGACCCTGCTCACCTTCCAAATTCAGCTCCTGTTCTTCTAGCGTCACTTCTGTGAAGTTCCTCTTCTTCACCTTCTCCACAGTGTCGTTCCCGAATCCTCTGACTCCAAGTCCCTCTTCTTCACTCTCCAGAATCCTTCTCGCCTCGTCGTTATCTTCTTCATTGACTTCTGAACCTTCTTGTCCTCCTCTCAATTTCTTCTCCTCACCTCCTCCCCGCTCCTTTGAATCCCCTCCATTCCACGAATCAATGATTCCGTTCTCATCCATTTTCAGGGGCCTCTTCAACACATACTCCTTCAACTCGTCGTCATACATTATTTGAAAATCATCGTCCTTCGGCTTCTGAACCTCATCCGCATCTGTTCCTATCACTTCTTCCTTCCCGTATCCAGTTCCAATCTTCGACAAAGTCTCCCCCAGTTTCGGCACCAGGAAAATCTTAGGCTCCTCTCCTTTCTCGTACATTTTATCCGGTTCGTTCACATCAATTTCCTTCTCTTCTATCGATGTTGGATTGTTTCCTTTGTCGAACTGTTTCTCCTGCTCTTTTTTGTACTCACTGGCATTCTCGACTTCTTGAAGAAGGGAGTCTTTTTTCGTGAAGACTACTCGATTGATGGCTCGAACTTTCAGACGGATTAGAGGGGTCTAAAAATGAGATTTTATGAAGTGACCTGGCGGAAAAAGAGCTAACAGTATTTCTGGACCCAAACGGTTTGAAGGGTACCCAATCGAAAATGCTCGAGGTTGGAGGAGGGAATCCAACGAAGGCTTTGGCTTTGAAGGAGTTGCCTGGAATAGTTATAGAAATTTTCAAGATTTCGATTAGTTACAGCGATATTTGTAAGGGTTTCCGGAACTGAAGACCTTCAGCATTTTAGGATCATCAAAATTTTATAACGTTCAGGAAGTTAGAACTTTCAAGATCGTAGGATTTTGGCATCCTCAGGTTTTTGGGATTCTCAGGATTCTAGGATTCTCGGGATCTTTAGCTCTAACAGATTCTGATAGTCAATAAAGAGCACTTTCAAAACTTTCCAAAATTCCAAATTAAAACCGTACCATTTTCCTTGGCTTCCACTCCAAAATGACAAGAATATAGGATGAATAACGCACATACAAACAATAAACACCTGATCGTCATCTCTCTTCCAACATTTTTTGAGGTCAGGAGACGTCAGAAGAATTCAGAAAAGAAGAGATTCTGGGTGACCAGAAGAGAATTAGGAGAAGAGAAGACAAGTGATAAATAAAACCTGTCTTCTTTTTCTTCTCTTCCAATTTGGAAATGTCTCCAGTCACACTAATTAGTTCCATTTCTCTGCGCAATCATTTCATTGATTTTCTTCGAAAACTTGTAAGTACTTCATTACATAGTTTTTCAAATCTTTATTCCATTTTCTTAATCACAGGAAAGAGCGGCAATTAGAAAAACAAAAAGGATGAGACTTGGAGAAGTGGTAGAATCTATGGAAAATCACTGGACAGTTGGAAAAAGAAACGAGGGAAATTATGCGAATACGATTATAGAGAAGAGAGGTGGTTTTTCAAGGTGGTGACAAAGAAGACGTTGTGTTGAATTGAACCCGTGTTGAAGTGACAATGTGAGCGGTTTGGAAAGAAGAAGTGGGATGGGAGGGAAGATTTCAATAAAATGGGAAAATGGGGCTATAAAAGATATCGGGAAGCCAGGAGGAAGACGATGGAGACGAGGTAGGAGCACGCGTTGGAACCGTCGTCGTCTGGAAATATTGGCAAGTTTGGGATAAGATCCTTAGAAAATGTCGATTTGCGTACGGAACCTTCGGATTCCTTGTATTCTAGAATCGTTAAGATTCTAAGGGCCTTAGAATCATCAGGATGTTAAATACTTCAGAATCTCAGAATTTTTAGGATCATATAAATTTTTGGAGCTCAGGTTCCGTACTTTCTGAACCATGATCATAAGTCACGACTTTCAAAACTTTGGGATCTTCAGGACCAGCTGAGGATTTGATTCATGTGATTCTAAAACATTGGGCTCTAAGGGATCAAGCCTACAGGACCTCAGGGTGTGTTTTAGAATCCTTGAAACCTTCAGAATTTTCGAAAGACCTCCAGAATATACGAATTCGGATTTCAAAGATGTCTAGGATTCCTAACAACTCAATTTTTCAAAACCGGAGATCTTCTTTAAAGCTTCTATTGCTCCAATATCCAAAAAATCACTCACCATCTTCAACATCACTTCCATCGTGTACAACATACATCACCGGCGTCGACTGCTCGGCATCCCGATCCTTCTTCAATGTTCTCGCCGCAAACTTCGGATTCTGAACACCCCGTCGATCCGGCTCCACCTCGAACTTGATTTTCATCTGTCTAGTTGTACAAAGTCCATCTTTCTTTCTATCAATCCCCTCTTGCGTTCCATCAGAAGTGCTGATCAAGAAATAGTTCTTGCCGGGTTGGAACTCGAATCCTCCAGGAGTAGGCGTGAATGATCGGAACACAATGTTGATGGAGGCCTGGAGAAGTGAAAATTGAGCTTTAAAAACACTCTAGAAACTCACATCTATAGTCTGATTATCACACGCTCCAACCAGTCGTGGCTTCGAGAGGAAACAATGATCGTATTCCTCATCAGAGACCATGTAAATGTAGGAATACTCGTATTTTCCAGTCGCTGGATCTGATCTTGGACATTTTATGGATACTCGGTCCCCGATATGTACGGATATCACATGGTCAGTGTTTGATACGTCGAATCTGAAATCCCTTTCTTTGTGTTCCTCTAGAACTTCATATTGTTATTCCCATGTCCGTCTACCGTCCTTCTCCTTTTGCGGTAATGATGAATTACCCGTTCTCTGCGTCTCTCACCCTCCCACACTCTCTCTCGTGAGACGGAGAGGAGTATATCTATCTTCTGCATAAGGAACAGTCAATTTATCCTCCTCTCCTCTCCTTCTCAAAACAGTATGAAACATACTCATGTTCGCCCCCTCCGATCCTTATCATAACCTTGGGTGAGATAGTGTGAGGAACAGAGTGACGCATAGAAAAAGGGAAGGCGGCGAGCTGATCAAAGGGGGTCGTAACTAACAATATAATATCCCTATTCGGGTCGGTGTGGGAAGGAAAACTTACATTGGATTGGATGATATCCAGTTGATATCCGGAATTTTCCGACATGATCCGAGGATTGGGAAGAGGAGGAGAAGGATGGTGGCCAACCGCATCACACCATCAGGATCCGTTTTGGAGGTTTAGTTGAAGGCGTCTGGAAAACATTTGAATGAAATTAAGACTGGAAGTTGAAACGGAGGAAGTTCAAAAAATCGAGGAACGGGATAAGAACAAAACGAATAGGGAAAGAGCATTCGTAACACATTTGACTTCTTAATCACTTTTGTAGATGAAAGAGGGAAAAGGAAATTTTCAAGTAGATGGCCTAGGAAGCAAAAGTTTCTGCGTTTTTTGTAGGTCATCCACTCAAATTCAAATGGAGCAAAATAGGTGATCTAAAAATTCGGTTTCTCATAACCTGGAAACCCGGATGATCTAGACATCCTAGTGGCTCAGAAGCCCGCTTTTTCGAGACTTGAACACAGTTTACCCTAGTTTTTGAAGTTTTGAAGTGATGGCAGAATTATGAAATTTTAGATTCTAGGTCACCAAAAAACTGGCTGGATCGAGTTGAGCTAACAAATGGTCAGTTTGAAATTGGTGGCGTAGACATCCAAACCTCGGAATCTAAGGCATTACGAACTTCAATTGGTGAAGTTAAACTAGCAGAAGTTGTTCCAATTCTGATATATCAAGATATCAAGTATTCTCAAGATTAAAAGCAATCAACCTAGAGTGGTCCTCAGTGCGAGATGTCTAGGATCTAAACCTCGAACCATTATCTGTTCTGCCTTATACAAAACCCATAAACTTTGCCGTCGCCCCCATCCCTATTACACCTACCTCAAAAACCACATAAAACATCAACACAGTATTGTCACCTCCCCACCGGAAAGAAGCGAGACAAAAAAAAAGCGAAGAGGATAAATAAAATCGGATTGACAGAAAAGGTGTGAATAATCACATAAAAGTGGTTGTGTCTCTGTATGTGATGCCTCCTCTACTCGCGTCACCGTGGCCTAATTGGCGTGCTTATCATCGGAAAAACTAAACGAAAGACAGAACGAAAATTCGAAGAAGAAAAAATGTTGAAGGTCGTTTCATTTAGCCGTAAGGGTTTGTTTGATTGTTTAAAAATTGCTACTAATACGTTTTTTTCTCCAAGTAGACGGACTATTAAGAGGACGGTTTACGACCACCCGGCTGGGCCAATAAAATTGAAAGTTTGTGAAAGCTTTTCATTTTTTATAGAGGGGAGATTCTCGAAAGACAGAGAAAGGGAGGGGGACATCATATTACAAGAAGAAGAGCATTCCCCCAATGGTACTTGACCTGTCTTCTTGTCTCGGTGGGGCGGTTCTTTGTATTGGAAGCTATGAGCATAAAGTATACGGAAGGAAGCGAACAGCACGGGTGGCAGGAAATGGGGATACTGTGTTTACGGGGGCAAATCTGTAGGGGGTACAAGAGTGCGGGAGAAAAGTTTGATTGTTTGTAATTGGGTAAACTATGTTGGGAGGCAATTAGTGGCAGAGAGCAGACAGATGGTGAGGGTCCAGGAGGTGTGAAAAGTTTTATAAAAACGGTCTTTAACTGCTCGATTTTTCTGAAAATTGGTGAGTGTATTGAGAAACCTTGGATCTTAATTTTTGTAGTGAACAACTTTTTATGAGAGTGTCCTTGAAGTCGGTTCTGGCGCAAATAGTGGATCGACCCCAAATTTCAGTTCAAATCAGTTCAAAGCGGCCTAACTGTCTTGAGAGTAATTTTCCAGAAAAGTTGTCAACTACAAAAACGAAAATCTAAAATTGCTTCATACATGCTCAACATTTCAGAGGAATCGGTCGATTGGAAAACCATTTTCAGATCGAAAAATAAATTGTTGTGATTACACGCATTGTAATTGTGTTGAAGAGCCGATTCTATTAATCTAGTTTTCATAAATCTTCAATCAAAATGAACGGAGTTTTGATCGCTTCTGTATTTTCGTGCCGAAGCCCTAAACAACTGATTTGAGGCGTTCTATTGATACAAAAAAAATTGAATTCAGCTAGCATGACACTTGTACATTCCACATCTCAACTTTCAGTGTCTATTTCGAAAGAATGCTCATCTTCGAGCATCTTCGAACTTGACTGACAGGTAGTGGAGATAACGCTTCACGCCTACATTGAGCTCGAACATTTGAATGCTCCCAATCATGAGCCTAATGAAAGCCACTGAGCCTGACCCTTCCTCTTACCTGCCTAATTGGGGACTATTGCATATTCTTAATTAAAAGATACCTATCGGTAAGTCCTAATCCCCCGTTCGTTAGACTCTCCCCCTCATTTTTTGGACAAAACCAATAACAAAAACGCATGCAATTAGAAGAACGGCATCATCTGCTCCATATTCCCTTCCTTGATTCCCATGCCAATTCTTCACCATTCTCAATATGGCGTAACTCGAATAGAAGGAAAGAGAGCGGCATTCTCTTTTCGCATGAGACAGGTGCATCCGACACATTGACACACTTGAAATGAATCGAATAGCCATGAAGGGAATGACTCTTTAGTAGCTAATTGGGGTGAACAAGAACCCCCTTTTTGCTTTTTCCGACAATGGAGAAAGAGCACCAGAAAGCTTAGGATCTACCCCAGCCAGCTACCCAAGCCTCGAGATTTTCTAGAAGTTCATTAAAAATGAGCTAAGCACATGCAAAAACACATAACGGATATGCTCAATGTGTATATAAAAAATGTGTAATGGAAACTTTTTGAAGAAGAAGAAAAGGACGGAGCCTCCCCCTCCTTCCCAAGTTTCTGTGGTCAAATGAAATTGGATGATCGTTTGTGGCCATCATGATGCGCATGTCCATGGCCAAACAAGCTAAAGAGCACCGGACATGCTGCACACGGAGCAAGAAAATATGTGTGGACAAGAAAAGAAGGAATGTTTTGGGACAAACTTTTTTGCGTGTGGAATGCAAATTGGGTTATCGAGGATGGGTAGATGGGTGTCAGAGTCAATGTGTACGAGTTGTTGTTTTTAGAGGAGGCGGGGCCGAGCTTTTGGTTTGGGAACGTACCGACAAGTTTAGGTGGAAATGGGAATAGGGAGGTTTGTCTGGAATATTTCGGATTCGTGGGATTCATAATTTGGGGCATTTAGAGGTTTGAAAAGGTGTGAAACATTATACTCAAAATTCAAGCTGGTAATAGCGCGGAGTTTGCGAATGAGAGGTTTGAGGAATTCAAAAGTTTTTCATGAAGAAGTTTGCAGAACCCTGGGAGATTCTGAACTTCCGATCCCAAGATTGGAACATGAGATTTTGGATTCCACGATACTGAGACTGTACAGATTCTATTAAAACAAGAATCTCGAAGTCTCAAATGTGAAGAATCAAAAACTCCGAAGTTTTTGATTCCGAGTTTTGAAAACCTGGTGTTCTCAGATTGACAGTTTTTCACAATCTCTAGAATCTCAAATGCCTCGAGAATCCCAGAATTTCACTACGAAATCTCAATTACTCGGATCCAAACTTTTCGGACTCCCAGAATCTCATCCTCCTTTAGAATCGCACACTCTCGAAAACCCAGAGAATATGAAATCCCAGAAACTAGTACAAGTTTCATCCCATACGACCCACATGCAACGAAAAAAAAACCGAAACGGGAATGAGAATTTTTACGAGCCCTCTTTCCGGAGTAGTCTTCGTTTTCTGCTCGAGGCCTAAAAGGTTAATCGAAAAACGAAGAGGCGGGAAGAAGAAGAGTCCCGTATGTCCACTATGAGAAGATGTGTGAGAGCTCAAAAAAAGGCGGGAGAAAACGGGGAGGTCCGGAAATGAAAAGAGTGTGAAAAAGGGAAGACATATGTATTCAGAATACAACTAACACACACTTCAATGAGTCCCTTTCTTTTGCTTTTTTGATGATGAGCAGACGAGATTGTAATGGATGGAATGAATTTGATTTGTTGAAGGACATGGGTGTACTTTGAGAATGGCTAGAAGAGAATGAGAAGATGAAAGATGAAGGAAAAGTCCAAACTGTTTAAAAGGTTCGAGAATCAAAGTAGAAAAAACCACTTGAAAATAGGATCAGGCTCTCTGGATTTTGATGAGAAGTTGTCTGAAAAAAGGAGAATTTTCAGAGTTTCTCAAAATGAAGCATGACTGCCGAATAAAAAGAAGAGCAATGCATTCTTAAGAAAATGAAAAAAAAACAGGGTAATCGGGCCCGTAATAAAACTAAAGGTTACCAACAGATAGAGCTAAGTCAGGGCTTTCCACAGCATTCCAGATTTCAAAAAGGACAATTTTGAACCCAGTTATAGCAAAGTAAAGTTTGACGGTCTAGATTAAAATAGTTTAAAAACCTAGGCCATGTAAATTAGGAAAACTGAACCGAAAGAAAATCGTGAAAATCCAAACAGAACCCTAAAATCTCAGAGATTTTGCCAACCAAGAACTATTGAATACAAAGAACAAGAACCCATTTTGAAAAATTGAAAAAAAGTGTCATTCCGTCCATGTATAAAAACTATTCGTCATTTACAAATAGAGGCGATTTAGAGCTTTCCAACGCGATTTTTAGATTCTCAAACGGACTATTTTGAACCTGGTCATGGCAGCTTTTAGTTTGATGGCCTAGAATTTCGAGGCTTGGAAATCTAGGCCAACAATTCAGAACGAAGGTAACTGTGAACAAGCGGGAAATTTGTGATGACTCCAGGCAAAATAACTCAACTGAGTGCTGTTGGATCTTAATTCGTAAAAATAAATACACAGAAACATATGTGATTTCGAATTGCAGAAAATCGAGCTCAAAGAAAACCAGAACAATCCAAAGCCAGTTTCAAAAGAAGACTTCAAAAGTCAACAAATGAAATTCAAAATTTCGGACGATCTCTTCTGGATGTGCACTCTTGGCCATCACCGCCGAAATGAAATTCGAGCCGACACCATGGGAACTTTTCCATTCTTTTGGCTCAACTGGAGCAAGCACAAATACAGGCGGAAAGGATACATTTCCGATCCGGGCCGTTCGTCAAACAATGGCATTTTCGACAAAAAGCCGGATGATGACGAGAAGAGGGGAGGCGGATAGCTAGCTGTCAATTCGAAATCCGTATCCAATTAAAACGCTCCGAATTCGTTTTGCCACTACAAACAGTGACATGTATAGGCTTCTAAAGGTTCTCAAAGAGGGGCTTAAGCCTCTTTCTTCCTCAAACAAAACGATTACGGTAATCGAATCATCAAAACCACCGTTCAGACTCTATGGCATCATTTCATAATGCTTTTACTCAAGATCTGAAGAAAAAAAGAAGACGTGAGGAAAAGATTGATGGTGATGAGAATGGGAGGGAGACGAATAGAAGATAGCTTCTGGTTTTTGAGGGAAATAAATACGTTCTTTCTGTGTTGGCTTCTCATCTGATGAGGTGCCACCGTAAATCATTTTGGACTGAGGGACAGGGGAACCACAGGCACTAGAGAAAGTGGGCGGAGCTTCGAAGGTTTAGGGGATCAAAAATTGAGATTGTAATTCTGACGTCTTCCCAAAAATCAAAGAAACTCAAAAATTAGTTTCGGTTCAAAATCAAAAAAAGAATCTCAAAACCAACGACTCCCTGACTTCAGATTCTCCATTGTGCCCGACATTTCTATCAGACACCTGTCATCAATCGTCCCCTCTCGAGCCAGGAGCCCCAGATCCTCCAACTTCAAAGAAAACAATGTAATTTGCCACAAAGAACAATGAATTGACGTGAAAATTGATGGGTGGTGTGGAGTCCTGAGACATCTCGGAAGAGAGCAAGAGATACGGGGGGAAAGTTGTAAGTGTCCTCGCATGTCTCAGCATGTAATCTCTATGTAATCCAAGATGAAACACGAGGAAAAAGTCGGAAGAGTAGAAAAAGAAACACGCTTGTAGTTTGACAAATGATGAAATGTGTGAGGAGGGGAGCTGGATGAGGGATATCAAGTTCTTCAGGGGGGGTTCGGATTCTGAGATTTTGGAGATTCGGAATTTCGGAGATTCTGACGAATTCTAAGATTCAGAAAATCTAATGAAACTAAAATTTTGAGATTCTGAAATTCAAAAGACGCCAGAAACCAAATATCGAAAGTTCCCCAATTCGGAGCTCCTTCAAAGTTTGAGACTCAAAACTAGACTTGGAGCTCCCCAACTCTTCATTTCAAAAAGTTGGCAACTTGCCTTCTTCTACAACATCAGATTCACTAACATAAGTGGATCACCCCCACACACATACATACACAAACTGGTATACATAATTCAGACGAATGAAGTAGCAACACAAGAGAGAAGATGTCTTGTCGTTTCCTTCAGAAGGAATGCTTCGAGTTAAGAAGAGAAAGAGAGGATGTGTCGAAAGAGGAGCGGATGAATAGACTGAGATTGCGTGACCCTTCTCTCCGTCCCTTTTTCGGACACGACGTCCGACTAATGAGCCAGAACTGACTGGGGACCCCACAGGATGTACGAATCCTCATAGAGATTCCAGAAGAAGAAGGAAAAGAAGAGGGAGTGTGATAATTACGCTTTAGACAGCTACAACCAAAACTACTCCATTCAGAGGGGAAAGAACTACGGGAATCTGTGTCTCTCTATATGTGTATAATTAGTCTTCTTCCTCTTTTGTCCACGTTTAATTGTCTTTCACACCTATGAACGCCTAGCCTAGAGGGGGCCAAAAACAAAACTTGCATGTGTACGTATACATACATAAATAGATGAGATGAAAATGAATGGGGTGGAGGGCACCAGATGAGCCTACTGCCAGATGTGTGTCCCTTACAACACACAAACACCTAATTATCAATTAGGCAAGAGAAGTGGGCCTCTGGTGGAGCAGACACTATGAACTCTCAAACAGAAGGTGGTTTGAGAGTGAAGAAAACAATCAAATCAAGAAGAAATGGCATTTGGTACATACTACAACTGCTGTTGGCTTCTAGTTCTTGCAAGAAGAAGAATATGATCTAAAGGAGGAACGCCAATGGAGGAAAAGTTTGTTGGTGGTAATACAAATGCGGGGGGAGTCTCTCGGGAAACAGGTGGCGGTGAACTGAAGGTCAGTTTATAGGGGAAAAAGCAAAACACTTGAGGGATGCGTCCAGGCAAGAAGTTTCGGAGATTCTGAGATCCCGAGAAGCTCAGTTTCTGAAGCTTCGAGCTTCGGAGGATCTGAAACTCAGATGATGAATTCAAAATGATTGACTAGGTGTCATCGAGCATCATAATGAGGTTAGCATCAGAAAAGGATGATGGTTCCATTTTGACTGCATACGTTTGATAGTCAGTCAGTATTGAGGGTTTCACACGTCCCAACTGACTATTAAACATACGTAGCCAATTTGAGCCAGTGTGTAACTCCAATACAAATTATCTAAAAAACCAGAAAAAGTAACCAAAAAAAGGTTCAGCTTTAAATAAAATGTTACACATTTTTGCAGACAGTGCCTGAATTTGTCTCGGTTCTTGTAACAGATATCAAAACTGTTCAACTACAGAAACGTTGGTCCTGAGCAATTTGAGCACCTTTCATACTTAATACAAGAACCTAGATAAAGTGGTAGTGAGACGAATTGTGCTCCAAACAAAAATTCAAATTTGCAAACGACAACTTTTTCTGAAGTTAGAACTTCAAGGCTTTCCTAAAATCAAACACAGTGTCATTAGGCAAAATAAAAAATCCAAAAGTAGAATTCTAGGCCGGACTCCGTCCCCAACAACTATATCAATTACTTCTAACGATCTGTTAAGCTTCACCGGATCTGCGTAATTAGACGAAAACAATACAGGATATCACAACCAGAGGAAAAACAAAGAAAAATGGATCACATTGGAAATAAAACCAAAGGAAGGATGTGTCTGTAGGAAGAAGGTGATAAGACTGCAGTTAACTGGCCAAAACGAGGAGAAGTTAATGATATCCTCGCCGTCCCTCGACCCGTTCCGTTCTCTCTTTGATTATCTTCTCTTTTTTTGGGGAGTGAGAAGACCAAGAGAGAGTTATGATAGGGTACGGGTTACGCAATAAGACAACCCGCGAGATCTCGAGACGAGGAGAGAAGTGCGCGGGGAATCTTCCGAGGAAGGAGGTAACGGAGTGGGCGGAGAGTAGGGGGAAGAACAAGGAGAAGGTGTGGGGGAGACTGTTGTATTGAGGAAATGAGGGAAGAAGTATGTAGGGATGAATAGGGGATGAGATGATGAATGTCTCGAGAAATAATTAGGTAGAACAGAGAATGAAGTAGAGACCGGTGGGGAGGGTGAAGCTGGGAATCTAAAATTTCAGAAAAGACGGATTCAGAAAAAGATGTGAACCTGGAGATGGAACTTCAGTGCGTGATGTACATATATCATTGAAAAGAGGAAGTTTCAATAATCAAACAACTGTTTCAGAAACTGCTAAAGGCAGGAGTCGAGTAACAACAAGGGGGAGTCTATTGCGCCTAGGCTAATGCAAGGATCAGGAACTCATATTTGAAACGGGTTTCATAGATTTCAAACCCTCTTCTTTTCAATGATAACAATACTGATAATGAAGCCCCATTCCTACGTTCACACCATTCCCTGGTGAGCAAGTTTTGAGTTGACTACCTTTTGATATCCGTTAGGAATCGAGACAGATGTGATCACAGTGACTTCATTGGATGCGCTTCTGATTCAAGATTTACGATATCTACCAACTTCAGACTGCACCGTGCAGTGTATCTTCGACATGGTTTCTAGAAATGTTTCAATAATCTTTTTGCGAAAAGACACACTGACGCCATGTAACCCTTAAGCTTCAAGGTACCCAAAAAACTCTTCTTACCTGTCAACTTTTTTCCTTTGTTTTCGCAGCTAAAGTTTCCAATTTTTTTATAACTCCTCCCTGTACCAAGGTCAAACAATTCTTACCACCTGCTACAGGATCAAAAAAATGAAAGAAAACAAAACATAACGAACAACGCTCTTAGACACAGCACCTCAAAACTTTCAGTTCTTTGCCATCAGTGCCCAAGACTACACCCCTATCATATAAAGAAAGCATCCAGCATCAGTTTGCTGTCAAGTTGACTACACATTCATGTCACCACCATCACTGATGATCTGTCTCATCAGATTACTCTCAAAACGGATTAGTTGTGGTGGCAACAGTAACCTCTATGTAAACTCCTATCTGATAACCGTGTCGTGTTCCGTTCGACAGAGAGTCCACTCAATCTTAAGCAAACGGACTACTCCTCTCGTTTATCTACCCTTCTCCCTATTTGTCATATAAGGAGAGGTCAGTCTCCGAGGGCGGATTGATTGCACACCGATAGGCTAATTTGTTTCTTCTTCTTCTTTTTCTTCTTCTCCTACCAACGACTTCTGGATCTCTCTTTCGTTGTTATCGAGAGGACCGAGTGAAGCGTGTAATCGGTAACACTCGCATGTCAACATTCGTTCCATGAGTGGTGTGCGTCTCAATTTCATTATGTAATGTAGACAACAGAAAGAAGAAGGGAATCTCGGAGGGAAAAGTTAATTCGAAAAGGAATTCGTCGTCCTTGAATCCTCAAGTCCATTTGTTATCACAGACTCCCAAACATCTGCCCAATTCCTTTGAGCTGTCACACCTGGCGCCGCGGGGGATCGGATTGTACATTCGGAGAGGAGGAGAAGAATGTCAAAAATTGAAAGAGTCAATAAAGAAAAACGGGATGAGAAGAAGGATCACTTTGAAGGGGATAACCAGACACCCGGGTTATCCACCTCTAGGTCAAAAGTGAGAGAAACATTATCCGATTATGGTAGGAAGATCCTGGATTCGAAAATGACTTACCGAGAGAAAGTGACGACGCGTTGTTGACCAGTAGAACAAATTATGATTGATGGGTAGGGAATGCGAAAACAGGCAACGCACAAAAAAGAAGACGATGTACAAGCTTCGAGGTTTCGAACGGTAATTGGCAGCACCCAAGGAAGGACCGGTCACCGGGTACTCAATCAAGGGGAGCGGCGGGAAGAAGAGAGACGAGATTTTGAAGAGGAAGAATAAGGAGAAGCTATTCAAGACTGAGGGAAAAAATGAGTGGGAAAAAAGAATTTTTCGATACTTTCCAAAAAGGTACTAATTCTGGTTCCAGAGCCTAAAAAATTCCCAGATACACTTTCGATCCGTAGACCTTGACAAATCTACCCAAAGTTTGGATATCGTTCTGTAATAGAAGCAATAGAAATATCATCACTTTGACCAAATATATCTCGATTCTTGTAACAGATATCAAAAAGTTCTCAACTAACAAAATGTTTATGATTTCATGAAAAATGTTTTGTTGGTTGACAGAATTTTGATATGGGTTACAGGAACCGAGATAAATTTGGTCAAAGTTAGGAAAGGAAAAAGAGAATAGATCAATTCAGGAGCTATTAAAAGAGCCCACTTCCTTTTAATGGAGTAGGAAAATGAACAATAGTAGAAAAAAGCGACCGCCAATTCGTCTTTTTTATGTCCTTCCGATTTAGAACATCATCGCTCATAGCCTACATTTGTAGGGGTCCGAAAATGAGGATTCGCCAAAAGATGAAGCGAAAACGAGACCACGAAAAGTTGAACGGACCAGCAGAAATCAAGACATAAAATTTGTAGTTTTCCAGCCACCGAATCATTTTTAAACGTTTTTTTTCTTGTTTCAGCCCCCTTAGATACCAAGTACCAATTTCAAAGCCCTCAACCTCGGGTTAACTTAACCTTTCTTAACAAAAAGACAAATAACAATAGAAGGTTTTACAGTAAGAACTCAAGTTTCCAGAAGCATCGAGGGACAAGAAAGCGATAAAAACTAACTGGAAATAATGATGATGGCTAGGTAAATGGGTAGAAAGTGATGGTGTACGTCGAGAAAAATTGGAGCTAATTGGGGACAATGTTGAGGAGAAAGGAGAACAGGTTAGACCTGGGGTTAGATGGACATGGGACAAGGAAGTTTTGAGAAGGAAAATTAGAGGAAAGAAAACGAACTTTCAACTCCAGGACGTTTCAAAGTCCGGGGAGTTCCCGGACACAGAGTTCAGACTAGAGCCAATTTTCAATCGGAATTTGAATTCAAATCGGGGAACCACAAAGTTTTCTATCATCAAGTGGCTCAGAATCATCGTGAAGATTTCGAATGTTAAAATCAACTAAAACGGGTTGAAATGTCGCTGCAAGTTTTGGAGATCGAGTAATGAACAACCAAATAAAAAATGGCGGGTATTCAAAATTTCGAAAAAATCTACTCTTCTCAGGATCAAAACGAACCCCATTCGAAACTACCGGTTACTGTGAAAATCAGCCAACAAATCAAAAAATTAAAAAGTAACAAAACGCGGTCTCCCTAAACCAGTGTGTGACCTCATTACTCCTCGTCATCCTGAAACCGTCGAAATTCTTGTTTGAATCCTCTGTGTCCAAGGGCATCTGGAGCACCTCTCCTCCTCCTATAATTTGATATCTCTGGTCGACTCTCTCATCCTCACACACTCTCTCCTCTATTATTATAGGAGACATATGGGCGCCATTCAACAGGTAGTCATTCCCCCCTATTTCTAAGCTATTTGTGGGACGGGAATATAATGTCCGTTTCTCTTTTTCTTCGCCAGATGAAATATATGGTATACACTTGGTATATAACAATCATCCCCCCTTCTGCAAATTATACCCACCCGGGCAAAGTTTATTATCCGTTTTCCTCTACCCAATTTTGAGAAAAAAAGTGTAGAGGTCGACCCGTTTTTTTGGAAGTAAGTGAGAAAGTGGATTGAAGCAGAAATAAGAGAAAACTGGAGGGTGGTGGAGAAGTAACCAGCTGGAAGTGGTGTTACTGACTTTTATGAAATATGAAGAAGAAAAAGAAGAAGTGGAATATGAATGTGAACAGAAGATATGGAGAAGTAGATGAAGAACAAAGAAGACGTACTGAACATTTGGAAATTTTCAGGATTCTGGAGATTGTCGACTTTTCACAAGAAATACATTAAGATGGAAACGCGAGAATTCCAAAAAACTCTCAAGAATCATGTGCACTTCTCGTGTTCTCTTTGCACTTTCCAATTTTATTCGAAATCGGAATCTCGGAAAATTGAATTCGACTAGAGAGGAGAAATTGAGTTTCTCTCATGTTTCTTCATCAGGAATCTTTTGAAAAAAAGTTCATCTGAAACCGAAAGTTTTGGAGAAAAAGAAGGCAGATATCCGAAGGAGGAGTGGAGTTTTTATGAGGAAATGGGAAGGTCCAAATGTTATAAAATCCTAGAAACGGAAAATTCAGAATTTAGAAATCCAGAGATTCAAAACTTCCGGAATCCATCAGAATCTCAGAATCTCCAAGTCAGCTTTTGGTCCACCCTCTTCGAACACCAAAAGTCGGATGTTTCTTTCCCAATTACCCGCCAATTTTAAAATTCACGGAGCTCCTCCTCCGATATAAAACTCATCATAAATTCTTTTCTCCACACACACACATACCGCTATTCCATAATAATTGAACCGCAACAGCCACCACCATCTCCAATTATAATAAATGAAGCGATTATTATGGAAATAGAGTCACATTTTACTGGCGGTGAAGGGAAGCATTTCCATTAACTTTTACGGTGAAAAATGGCGGTAAATTGGGGACAAAAATTGAGGAAAAAAGTTGTGGTTATTTTCGGTGTTTTCTCATGATGATGAATATTCTCCTCCCTTTCCAATTTTTATGACAATCGAAAAAAGTGAAAAAAGAGACCAGGGGTGTCTTTTTACGGCCCCCGGGAAACTGAAAAGAGAGGAACTTTATCGCCGAAAGGCGACGAATTTGTTGTCGTAAAAGTGCGGGAAACGAGGAGGATGTGTGTAGAACATCTGAGAAACTGATTCATTGATTTGGAGGAATGTTTTATTCGAGTAAACGACGTTAGAACTTCTTGGTGATTTGGATCTGAAAATGAAGACCTTTTCAGTAATTCCGAGACGATGGCAGTCCATGAATGAGCATTCCGTGCCTGTTAGACTTCATCTCGACATTCGGTCAAAGATTTTCCAGCGCTTTTTAGCCCCGGTAGATCAAAAGGTTGTTCCTTCACTCATAAAGCTCATTTTGTTTATCCTGTGCTAAGGAAGAAAAATTTGGACAGAGGAGTAAGGCGTCGTCAGAACGCTGAAAGGTGAGTCTCAATTTGAGATTCTGAACTTAAAAAATCTATAGAAGCATGTGAATCAAGTATTGAAGAACTAAAATTCAACGTGAAACCATCAAACTCAGATTTCAACCTGAAAAACAAAGTTTGACCGGAAACTTTGACGAATTGACCTCATTTATCAGAATCTTGAGAAATTCATGAACAACTAGAGGCGATGACCATACTGAACTTTGTATAACGCACATCTGAGTTTAAGTAAACCTCCCTCTGAAGGTTCTGGCAATTCCGACTCTAACTGGGCAATGTCTGACCATTCTCAGTTTACAACGGTCAAATTTGAGGAGCTAAAAATGATTTCCACCTATCCAATCCCTCTGAAATTTTATGAGTGGATCAAGCAGTCTTAGATCTACATTTTTGTAGTTGACAACTTTTTCGTACAACCACAAATAAATCAGTTATTCAGCGTAAGATGATGCACCCCTGAATTTCTGTCTACGTCGGTGAAATTTTTGAACCATTTCTTCGCAACGACCAAACTCTTTTGCCAGCGATTATCAGAAAAAGTTGTCAGATACAAAAGTGAAGATATAAAGTTTCTTGAACCTCTGACAAAATTTGAGAAAAATCGGATGGTTGGGAATATATTTCGACTCCCCAAACTTCCCTATTTTCATTTGAAAATAGTTCTGTTAAACATCCTAAAGTACCGTAACTCGAGAGAGTGTACTATTGATTCCTGATGTCTCTGTTTAAAACGCCCATTCCAAAACCTAAAGATAATCAAATTCCGGTCATTTTTGAAGAACCCAAAATGCAATAAATCTAATCCCGAAAATTCTCGTAGTTTGTCCAAACCTAGATAACCATCACCTACCATTACACTTTTCCCATTTAACGACTCTATTTTTCCATCACAACCACCGTATCACAGACTGATACCACCACACCTAGGCAACATTTTTACGACTTTTTTCTACTCTTCGAATTCAACGAAATTCTGTTTCAAAAATAAGAAGTCCATTAATTTCTCAAGGTTTCCTTGATGGGGTTTTGATCAGAAAACCAGGGATGGGGTGATTTCTGAGAGAACCGTGACGGTAATTAAAATCTGGGTGACGCCGTTTATCACAGCGGCCAAGTGTTAGATCTGATACCTCATAACTCATTGAATTAAGGAGAGACAGAGAGAGAGAGAGATGGGATGGCAATCAGGTTAACTATTCGGGGCGAAGAGTACCGCATAATAGCCGTAATGCGGAGGTGGGACTGGATTTCTTATCGAAAAGGGTATAAATATGCACGGACATCAACATAATGACACTTATACGGTTTCATTTTCCTTGTGTCTTTGGTGTACGGTAGGTTTCCTTTTCTCGGCTGGTTGGGTTGAACTTATTCTCATCATTTGGGTCGATGCAAAATCGACCTAATAGAGTCAGATTTAGAAAAAGAAATTATTCAACTGCTTTTGTGGTTCAAGTTATGACCTGGCAAAGTTGTTTCATGGCTAATACAACTTTGCCAGGTCATAACTTGGCAAAGTCTGAAATCCGACTATATAGGTTGGAAAGTCGACCTGTATTGTCGGAGTTCAACCTAAGGAGGGATATACCTCGAATCAGTGAGTTTTGTGCAGATTTTCATTCATAATCTGAATTTGGAGGTTCGATAACCCTGAAACCAGATTATGAGAAAATTTTCAGCCTAACCTGCAGAGGAATCTGCGTGTTAGATCTTGGTTTTTTGCTTGGGGTTTCACAAGGGTGAAGATATTTCGAGATGTTTCGTTTCGTGAGATTATAGAATCTGAGAGTACGAGGATTTTGAGTGATGTTGAAATTCTTTGAAGATTCAACAAGTTTTCGAAAAACTTCAGAATCTGAATATCTTTATCCTCATTTTGCTAATGTCGACAGCTGTAGGTTCACTGAGATCTTCAATATTTGAGATTTCTGAGATTCTCAGCATTATGAGAAACTGATGGATTCTAAGATTCTGAGATACCAGGGATTCTGATTCTGAAGCTCTCAAGTTTGTTGACATCATTGCGCAAATATGGTCATCATTCTTTTTCTTGCAAACTTTTGCAAGATTCTACCATTTGTTGCATTCAATAAGACGGTCAAGGCAAACATTCCATTCATGTTCCCTCACAAAAAAACCTTCTTTGAAACTTTATATATACTTCAAAAATCTTTTTTCGGCTCACCCTCAATTTCCAGCGTCTTTTCTTTGGTTCCACTTCCAAATCCAAATCTCATAATCCAAATCAAATCATGAGAGAAAAAGAGGGCAAAAGCAATCCAGAAAAACAAAGTGCGATATTTTGTTTCCGCTGCCCTCCAAATCTAAAGCTCTGTGTAGAAATAATAATCGAGATTTGTCACTTTTTTTCATTCTTCACTTTTTAATCCATCACTCTGTGATAGGAAATGCCTCTACTTCCTTGCACTTTTTTCCGATTTCCTGAAACTGATCAAAATGTAAAGGCCCTCGAACCTTTCAACCCAACAATTAGTCCCATTCGCCGTTTTTTCATTTTTTCTCCATTCGACTACTTTCTCGTTTTCTTTCTCCCCTGCCACTTCAAATAAAACATCACCATGGAGTTATGAGTAGTTTCCTTCCTTTTTCGGACCCCCTTAGTCCTTTTTTTCAATTTTCTATATATATACACTTTAGCCTCCTTCTCGTCATCTCAAAAACTGAAGCTTGATTTTTCTGACAGAATGGTGGGTTGGCTCGGCCCTCCTTTTTCAGTTTCTCGAGCCTCCCTTTTTGGTTGACTAGTTAGCCTCCCTGAGTAGCGAAAATTATTCGAAATTTGTACATATTTGGTCTAGACGTACTTGCACTCTTATCTAACGGGGGACCCTAGTTTTGGTTAATGAGATTGACGCACTTTTTGAGAAAAAGAGATCATGTGGCATACGGTAACCCAGGGAGATCCCGAGGGAAGGGACTGGTTAGGCAGGCTAATAGCCAGAAAAATTCATAACAACTCCCGCAGCCTTGCGATCTTGAGACCTTCTCCATAGGTACTCGTATGTCATATCTTTCGTAGAGTCAGAAAACCGTTAGGACTTCCGGTTCCTCACGATTACTAAACTTTCAGAAAGACTGTCTCTTTTGGATTCTGTGGTCTCTTGGATTTCGATTGAAAAAGTGTGTTCCAATTACCTGAATTTTCTAGGACTCGATAGATGTATTAAGCAACTCTAGATCTGCAATTTCGTAGTTGACAACTTTTCGAAAGCACAATCAAGCCAGTTATGTCACTCATAGTCACGTGACTTCAAAACTTGATTCATTGCAGTGCAAATTTTCAACGTTTTCGGATCCATGTTGAACGCAACGTGATTTGCTTGATTGTGATCTTCAGAAAAAGTTGCCAACTACAAAAATGCAGATCTAGAGTTACATGATACATCTATCAATTTTCAGTAAAATCGGACTGCTAGAATACACTTTTTCAAGTTCTCAAAGTTTACCATTTTGTACTGAAATCGAATTCTTGGGACCATCAGAATCTTTGGATCTAAAGGATCGAGAGGTCCATGAATTACAGGATCTATGCATGATGAGCTTCCA
This sequence comes from Caenorhabditis sp. 40 LS-2015, assembly GCA_900536305.3. Lineage (NCBI taxonomy): Eukaryota > Metazoa > Nematoda > Chromadorea > Rhabditida > Rhabditidae > Caenorhabditis > Caenorhabditis tribulationis. The sequence continues at coordinate 573,188 of LR543395.1, read as the reverse complement.
GGGCCCGAGAACATCTCTCTAGATTCTGAAAGTTCTAGAATTCCTAGTCATCGTCGTTATACTTTTGGATCATATTTACATTTTCAACTCCTCTCTCCCTATAGTTTCGAAACTCTAAAACCCCCAAGCCTTCTGTTTTTTTTCTTATTATTTTATCACATGACCAGGTTCAACATTACTTTTGAGAGCCATTCCCATATTCCCAAATGCAATCCCCTTTTCCGTCAGTTTTTTTTGTCTCAACTACATGATTGGAAAAATATGCATACTTGTTTCGATGTTTGATCTGTATTTCGTACCCCTCGTTAACTTTTTCCACTCCGAAAAAAATGTCCTGTTTACTGGTCAGCAACACATTTTGCAACACAACATTTTTGCAGCCGTGTGTCAAGTGCACGCCGTTACATCGCAAAGGAGAGAGACACGCGAGAAGAATGTCCGGAACGAACAACAACTTTGGTTCGAAGGATGGAGGCGCTGGAGGAGTTGGCGGAGGAGGAGGAGGGCAGGAGCAAAAACATCTCTCAGCTCTGGCTCGGTTGGTTGCGGAAGGAAGGCCGGAAGGGTTTGGAGGTCAAGGATATCGGGATGTGGAGGTTCCAGGAGGACTGATGGAGGCGATAGCGAACGGGCCGATACAAGGTGGAACAGGAGGTCAAGGAGGACTCGGTGGTATCCAAGGACCAGGTGGAATCGGTGGACCTGGATTCCCTGGTGGAGTTGGTCCAGAACTAGCCGGAATGGTGCCCCATGGAACTGGACTTTTCGGATTTGGAGCACCTGGAACCTTTGTAGGATTCGGAGCTGGTGGTGGTTTGGGGCTCCCTGGGTTCATGGGAGGTCCACCAGTTGGAATGCCGTCTGATGGACTGACTGTGCCAGGGTTACCAGGCCAACTATTGTCGGGGACTATTCCTGGAGGAGTCAATCTTCTGGAAGGATCAGGAGTGGCAGCTGGAGTATTAGGCAAGAACGGATTAACTGATGGTAGAGTTAAAAACCATGAACTTTCAGGAGGAGCAGGTTCCCTAGGAGCCGCTGGGACCGTTGGGGCCAGTACTGGATTTCGACCTCCCGGAGCACTTTTAGCCGCATTGATAGCGGAAGACCTCGTCGATGGTGCTTCAGCAGCTGAGCCTGGAGTTCCAGAATTTCAAGTTAGCGGTCCTACGTGCAGATTGGTTCCAGCTGGAGCAACTGGAACCTATGCAATTCGAGGAGGTCAAAAAGCGACAGCTGGATCACATGTGGGAGGTCATGGACAACTGGTCAGTGAAGGAGGAGCAATCGTAGGAGGAAGTGGACAACAACAAGTAGCCCCTCAACCAGGAAACATATTGAGGCGAGTTTCATTTTCACTTCCTAGATGTGTACATGTGTTAGTCATCATCAAATTTTCATATGCATGCGCCATTTTGAGAGTCACCTTCCCACATTCCGGAAGCTTAAGCTTAGAGAAAAGTTTAGTATAATACTTTGTAATTCGATTGACATGATGATAAAGTTTAGAATGGACAAACGTCATGTAAAAAAAAGAGTTTGAACTCGGAGATCTCTGGATTGGAGCTCACTAGAAATTCAATTTTATAGTCTCTCAAAGTTTCCAGGTCGTCTTCTAACCTTTCGACCTCCCTCCTTGGATTCCTATATCATTCTAGACTTCGGGTATTGACACTTTCAGGTCTCAAAGGATTCTTATCGGCCCCTTTTTTCTCATTAATATCAATTCTCTAGGTTCTCCTATAACAACAACAAACCCATATACGCTCGAGAAAATTCCACCTGGAAAACAGAATCCCTATTTTCCGTTTTCTATTTTCCCATGCTCACCGAAAAGTACACATCCCCATAGAATCTATATATAATTCTATTAATAATTCCGAATCTGCTGACGTCAACCCCGTTTGCTTATTCTCTTGCAGCAACTCTTTACACGCCCTCCTCTCTATAGGAAGTTTTAGTCTGCAAAAAGTTGCTGAAAGAACATTTCGAAATGGATTCTTCACCCCCTCACTTCTTATCTTCTCCTCATTATGAAAGTCAGCTGACCGTAACAACTGAAACCCCGAAACGAATTTGATCTACATGTATCATTTGTCATCACGTTTATGATACATGCCCCCTCTCTCTCTCTCTCTCTGGTTGCACTCATTGTCCTTCACCGCAACAACTTTTATAAGACACGAAATCTATCTTCAATTTTCTACGTCTCCCTTCTCTCGCCTAGTTGATCTTTTGATCCGAAATGATGCATCTTTGAAGATCACCCAAACTCAACAGCTGGGTGGATGGGAGAAAGCGGGTACACTCGTTTACAACCTGATGCTGCCCCCCGGTCGTATAACAATGAGCAAAACACAACAATGCCATCCCTCTCGTCTTCGGTACGACCTGGTACTCTTGTCAACCGGGCACCACGACCGAGAGTTGTTTGACACTGTCAACACACTTTCACTCGCTTCCCCGCACTCACTGATAAAACTATATGTACATATTATCACATTCATTTTTGGGGGTGAGTGTGTGATGAAACTCGTGTTCTCTGACCACTGATAGCGCAATTGTTTCGGGAAACGTTTTGGTTGTTTGATCATGAAACATCTGGCTGGGTTCGGAGGAGAGCGGGATTTAGTAAGATCGGCATAAGGGTAGATCAACTCGGTGTAGATCATCTTTCAACAAGACCATGTTGAGGGTAGATAATGTATCTCGTTTTGAGGGTATATCAACTAGACGGTAGATCATATTGAACTCAACTCTAGGGCAGATCTACCAGGTTTAAGGGTCGACTTACTTTAGGCTAGGTCAACTGAAAGGTAGATCAGCTAGGTATATATTTACGGGAGGGTGTATCAGGTGGAAAGTTGAGGTTGTAGGTCGGTGTAAGGGTAGATCAACTAGATGGTAGATCTACTCCTCAAATGTATACTCGAGGTAGTCCTGAAAAGTTCTTCTACATCACACAATCATATCGAAATCGACATTAGAACCCCTGAAAACTTTATATGGTCTGCTGGACCCAAGCTTTAGAGCTTTTCGAACCAAGGTCATAATTCTCGAAAGCTCCATCGGAAACATTTTTCACCAGCTGACCCGTTATTTTCGGATTGAGAGTCCCCTTGAAAGCTCTCTTCAGAATCTAGTCTAGTTTCCCTTTCATCGACTACCCTTCTCGAAAAAAATCACACTCTCCATCGAGCCTTCCTTCATTATTTTTCTGACTTCGTTTTTCTGATTACCAGCTCTCACTACCACTCTGATAAACAACCTCCTCATTTCCCGTTTATGCCATTCAATATCATCCCTTTCTGATTAGATTCCTTCTCCCACATGTTCCCCTTGGCGCTACAATCAAAACATAATATAATTACGATCTTCCGACCTTGAACAACACAACTTTCGCGCGCGTTTTCCCGTTCTTTCAAAATCTCGTCCCCCTTCTTCTTCATATCTTGGTCTCGTTGACCTCAAAGTGCTTCGCTTCTTCATCCTGCCCGTCTCGCCTAGTCTTCTGTATTCTTTTCTCTCGAAATTCGCAAATATTTGGACAAGTCCGAGAGAGAAACTTTGTTCAGCCGGGAATAGGGGTGGTCTTGGGGAAGGTTGGTTTTGGAGGAGAGAGAAAGGGGAAACTAACAAATGGTTTCGCATAGTTGAGAGTTTCCTAGAAGTTGCGCCGAATGGTTAGGTCGAAGTTTCTCAGTTTTCACAATGTTTTCTCAGTTTTCACAATGTTCAAAATCAGTTTTGAAGCCAGAAGTTAAATTCACAGTCCCTAAAGCCAGTGGCTCTAAACTGTATTACTACCCAAGTGTTTCCCTCGGATTAAAATGAGTATACTATGATTTCTGAGTCGAACTGATTTGATTTCTGCAATTTTCTTGCATTTTCCTAGACTTCCTGCACAAAAAAATTAGCCAACTACAAAAAGTGGCTGTTATTTTGTTCTAGATCTGATTCATTCTGAAAAACACTGAGTCAAGGTGGCTGAAAATTGGAGGGGGTTTCAGCTGAAAAACAACAGACCAAAATGTCAATTTTCTGGGAAAAACAAGCACTGAGAATTGAGGAATCTGAAATTGAGAGAATAAGAACCTGAAGACCCTAGAATCTTATGATTTCAGAATTCCAGATCTCTGATTCACGGAATCTGAAACTCCGAGACTCCAAGAGTCCGAGAGTTCGAAAATCCGAGAATGTCAGAACCTCATGGCCAACTGCGAACCTGACTTTGACTATAAACTTTGCCATATCAAACTTCCAATCTACCGCTCCAACCGTGCCTCTATCTTCCCTCACCATCTACGCTCCGCCCCCTTTATAATACTCAAGAGAACAACAAGAAACAGTATACACCCGGCGAATGTTTCCATTTTCTCTTCCCGATCTTCTTTCTTTCTCATTCTCTTCGTCATCTTTGTAGTGTCATCTTTTTCTTCTTCTATTGGTCGTTCATTTCATTTCGCATTCATGGTAGTTGTTAGTCTTCCCAGAAGTAGAAGAAGAAGAAGACGTCCTCACGTCTTCGTCACTCTCCGGGAAAACTTCCTCCTCCTTTTTTCACCTTGTGTGGCATGTGGCACGTGCTTTTAGGATCTGTCTCACTTGTTGTTTCCTCCTTCCTTCGTGCTCACGTGTTGCTCCTTCTCTCATCCCCATTTCCTCTTTTCCATTTTGTTGTGAGAGACCGAAAACACACACATAGAAGAGAAGCGGAGGGAGAGAATATTTCTCTTTTCCTCTAACCCCTCACTCTCGTCCCATCCTTCCATTTCCCTTTTTTCTGCCTCCTCGTCCTCCTCCCCTCCCTCATCCTTCTCGTTCATCATCAACATCACAAAGTTTTTTCTCTGCGTCTCTCAAGTTCATCCACTATTTATCGTGCCACATTTCTCTTTCAATATGTTTTAGGCTGTCATCGATTATATGTAACTTGACAAAAAAATCAAAATTATTGCCAAATGTTGCCTAACATAGGGCGGCAGTGACGTCAATGCATTCAGGCAACAACTTTGCGATCCTTGACCTAGCCTATCTAAGCTCCGCCCACTTTTTGTTGTTGGGGGACACCTGCCCTCATTACGCAACAAGGTGGCATGCCCACTGATCCTCATTATGATGACATAAGCAACACCCCCCGTATTTAGTACGAGAAAAGAAGCGTGCAGATGTTCGGAGGATAATGGTGAACGCCTTCTACGAAAAAGTCACCTGCTTTCTTCACTTTTTCTTATTCTCTCTATTTCTCCGTTTTCGTGAGAATCGCTGGTTTTCTAGGAATAGAAGGGGGCGGAAAACAAGAAAGTATAAAAGGAACGAAGTGGTTTGAGAGGGAGGATTTGGTTCGGATTTTGAGTTGACTGGTTCTTGAAAATCTTATGGCTTGTTTTGAGGTTTTACTTTCGGACTTTTTTAATCAAAAGTTCACTTAAATTCTTTTTTTTTGAATTCGGCTAGCTTTCATCGCTTTTTCAAGCTGAAAATGCATTTGAGATTCTGATTGGCTTGAAGATTCGGAGATTCTAAGTTTCTGAGATTCTGAAATTTTGAAATTTTGAGACGGTGAGATTCTGGAAACCTGAGATTCTGGTATTTTGAGGTACTGGCGGGTTCTGAGATTCTGAAGGATTCTGAGATTTTCCAGGATTCTGAGATGCTGAGATTCTGAAATTTTGACATTTTACGATTCTGAGATTTTGAGGTTCTGGGATTCCAAGAATCCGAAAATCGAAGGTTCTCAGATCCTGGAAATCGGTGATTCTGAAAGGTTCTGTGATTCCATTTCTCTGTAGGTCCATCTTTGACAGTCTATATCCAACTTTCCCTATCGTAAATTTCTTTTTCCCCTTCATTCACATCTCCCTTTCAATCCCATCGCCCTTCTCAACACATGGTCCCCGCCCTCTTCCAATCTTCTTTTTCCATGTAATCCGATAATCTCTTTCCCCTTCCCCTTCCTCTATCCTTTCCTCCTCATTCGGCTCTTTTTTTCCGATTTTCCATTTTTCCGCTTGAGCGCCACACACTTATAAGCTTATAATTATCCTCCCATGACCCTTGGGTTCTCCTCTTCAGTTGTCGCCCTCTTCTATAACCTGTTCATTTCCAGATACCCTCTTCCCGTTCCGTCTTCAGAGACAGGCTCAACCGGTGATTGGGCGCTGACAGCGGACCCTATGCTCACAGGTAACTCTACCAACTTTATATGTTTTTTTACACACTAAAATCCCTTTACTTTTTTAGAGTAGGCGCTAGAAAATCATGACCAAAATAAACTGGAGCACACTGAAAAATAAACTAACAAGGCGTCCAAAAAACAAAGATAGTAAGTTTCCTAACCAAGTTTCTGAGCGTCGGAGCTATTTGGATTCCTCGAAACTTGTCAATGTCAAAAAGAGCCCCATCATTTTGCAGACCCCACCTACCCCCCGACACCCGTGAATTTCATTTCGCGGATGCACGATAAATATGATGTGAACAAGATGATGGAGGACGCTCCGATGCCTGGAGACGATAGCTCCAGTGAGTCATCGTCGAATGCGTCGACCAGCTCTTCCACCAACGCATCGCCGATGAATGGCGAGAATCGCATGCACGTCCCTATCGTCCAGCCCACTGTTCTCTCTGTGTAAGTGTTTTTTACCATAATGTGTCTTACACAGCCGTCCAACGAGTAACAGTGTTGAACTCCCTCAATCAGAGTCGATACCATTTATCTCGCTATGGATTAGAAATTTCAAAAAGTTAAAATTCTATTAGTTTGTAACTTATCGAAATCCTCGATGCGAACCGAGATGAATGTCCTTGAAGTGAGGCGAGTTGGTGAAGGTCGGCTTTACGTCTAATATGCACTAGACTTCCCGGTATCTGCCGGGCCGTTGTTAAGCTTCAAAAATTGCAGACCTCATTCCTTCGAATCCATGCAACCTCTGACTCCCGGTCCGTCAGACATTGCCAACTTGGAACGCCTCAACCTCAACACCTCAGATGACGAGTTCGGCGAGCCCGGAATCATTCAATGCAACCGCCCGATTCCAAGTGAAATCCGACAAACGCTGCGTCGTGATGAGGAGGATCCTGAATGCTTTCCAACAACCAGCTGGTGCTTTGTGCAAAGCTATGCGCTGGAGTCGAAGCTCGAGGGCAAGGATTTTTGTAGACAAGTGAGAGCGTACGGTTGAAAACGATGTACAAGACGAGTTTTCAGATGCGAGAGTTCACAGCAACAACACCAACGTTCACGATTTATGAGCGAGGAGTTGAAGCACCGACGAACTTGAAGCTTGACTTTGGGATTCATCCGAAAGCTCAAGACCTCAAAGCGGCATATGGAGAAGGAATACAGCTGAGTTATGACAAAGGTGCTGTCTGGATGACGATCCTCACCAACACCACCATGTTCGTGCTATCTCCGTTCAACAATTTCATGAACGGTCAACCTCTGGAGAAAGTTGTGCGTTATAAGCATGAAGTAGATAAGAAAGGAAATCGATTGAATGATACGCCGATTATGTTCAAGATTTTCGATGAGAGCGAATTCCGATTACGGCTGAGTGAGGCAGCGAGGAACCCGGGTAACTCGATCAGAGCTCACTTGGTTCGAGGCTTTGGTTCGACTCTTGTGTCGGTTGGAAAGGGGTGGGGACCTCGTTATGGCAAGAAGTTCTACCAGACCAGATGTTTCTTCTATCTGCACATCACTCAAGCCTGTAATGCTTATGACGCCGTGAGTTTTTTTTCATACATTGAAAATTGCGGCAGCAGAATCTGAGGCTTCTTCTGTATTCAGAGGCATCGAAAAAAGAAATTGAAGGTTTTGAGATTCTGATGGTTTCTGAGATTCTTAGATTTTGAGATTCTGATGAGTTTTGCCATTCTGAGAATTTGGGATCCTGAGATTCTGGAATTCTGATGTATTTTTTAACTCTAGGAGACACTGAAAGGGTCCTCCAAAATTCTGATAGTCTCTTGAAGATTACGCAGAATTCTGCCGGATTTTGAACAGTTTTCAAGACTTTCTATGAACCCTGGAAAGTTTTAAAGCATTCTACATGTTTCAAATGGATACTAAACGTTTACTAAGCGTTCTGGGGAATTCTACTTGACTTTGAACAGTTTTGAAGAGTTCTGAAGAAATTCGAAGGATTCTGAAAACTTCTAGAAGATCCTAACGGCTGTTGGTTTTTTGAAGGATTTAGAAGAATTCTGGAAGGTTCTGAAAAGTTTTCAGTCTGAGCCAACATCCTAAAGCTCCCTTACAATCTTCCTAGAAACTTAACAAACGAGTCTTTTTTCAATCATCCGATTTTTCAGCTCATGCGCTCTCACCACACCGAACCAGTAATCAATTCGCGTTCCTAGCACACCTGAGCCAGAGGACCACTACCCACCACCCTCCACAGAAGAAGAACAAAGAGTTGCAGAAGAAGAAGAAGAACATTCGCCAGTGCCAGATGCCAAGGTCCTCTGATCTTTCATTCAGTTATTCCATTCCAATCACACACCTCATATCTTTTCATAACTCACTCCACTGAAAAAAAAACAGCACTGAGTATGTTTCGATCATTCCGAAGCTTTTCATTTCAAAACGGATCTCCTTTTCTTGTCTGTCCCATTCTTCCTCCAAAGATGTGGTTTCCTTTCCCTTTTCGCTTTCCCTTTTTCGATCATTTCGACTTTCAGCTTTCTTATATTCAAATCTTCATTTCAATTAACATTTTTGGTATCATTGAGAGAGCAATAAATTGGTTTCGATTTTCGAAAACCTGACAACAGTTATTAAATCATTATTAAAAGTCTGTATAACAGAAAAGTTTAAAAGAGTTGTGAATCCCGTATGGATTGGAAATGTCGCTTTTGAGTTGGAGAAGAAAAAAGATGCATCATGAGCATTTTGGAGAAAAGAGCAAATGGGAGAACTTTGGGGAGGGTTTTGGAGATGAGAGTAGGAAAATGACAAAGAAATGAATTAGAAGAACTTCTTGGATCTGCAAGAATCGATGAAGTGGAAGATGAGTTCGCAGCTGGCGGTTGGGGCGTACATCTGAAAATATTGATGGTTTGAAGGAGGATTCAGGGTGAAAGATTTTTCGAAGAATGGTAAATGACACAAACTTTTGGGAAAAGTTGGAGACCTCCTCAACACTCACCTGCAAGAAAGCGCAATTGCTCCTCGCCCACTTGGAAACATCCTTAATACTGAAACTCTTGGCCAACTTTGTGATCTTTGCACAACTCTCCTCGGTGGCCACTTGCATCTCCTGTGGATTCGCTTGCAAGATCGGCTTCATCTTTAGAACGTCCTCTCCGCCAGGATGATTCATCATACTTTGTTGCTGTTGAACTGGCTGCAGTGGTTGTGGCGGGGGAAGAGGAACCATCGGCATCGGCCCTCCTAATCCTGGAGGCATCGGCATCATCTGATGGGGACCTGGTGGTTGTCTCATGTGAAGAGGTGGTGGTGGAGCCATTGGAAGAGGCATCGGTCTGTGGATCATGTTGGTGCTTGAGGAAACTGGTAGAGACATTGGTGGAGGTGGGAGTCCTGGAGATCTGTATTGAGGATGTCGAAGGGATTTGATGGATCGAAGCGGGGAGAGGTCTCGCGTGGTTTGACGACGTGGATTGTTGTCGATTCTCTGGTCGAAGTCGGTGTCGTCGGAGAAGTCGTCGGAGAAGAGGATCGGACGCCGACGACGCATGCGGTATTCTGGAAATGACAAGGTTGAAGGTGCTTGCAGTTTTCTTCTGATCATCATTTGGCTTACCTCTCCTCATCGGTCTGTACAATGGAATATCATCATAATCATCATACGTCGACATATCATACGGCCTCTTCCGGGAGCCTCCTCTATGATACACGCTGCTCGGATAATCTTCGTCGCTGTCTTGGTTTATTCTGAAATATTGGAATGTTGAATTGAGCAGATTTAACATGAATTTGTTTCTTAACCGGACTGGTTGTGTTTAAAAATCTGGCTCGAAGCATAATCGACTCTCGATACTCAGACTCAGGACTGGTTTTTCTTCCAGAATCTGAATCTGAAGAGTCGCTTTTTCTGGGACTGTTTTTGTGATTTGTGCTTACTCACATCCTATTCTGCTTCACTGGATGGTATCTTGACGGTGGTCCAGCATTCGACGAAGAGGACGATGATGACGTCGAGTAGGTGTGCGGCTGTCTTGGAGGTGATGGGGGAGGAGGTGGAAGTGGTTGGCGAGGTGATTCGGTTCTGATGACCTCTGGGACGACCAGGTCTTCCGGTGATTCGGTTGTGTGGCTTTCCTGAAGATGGATTCGTTGTTATGATTTGGTTGTGATTTGGACCCCCCCAAAGAGAGAAAGTACTATTTAGGTTAGAATGATTCATGGAGAATCTCGAGCGAAATTGGGGAATTAGGATTATTAATGAATGTGGGGGGGTCGGTGTGGTTTTGGATCGTCTAGATGAGTTTTTTCGATTTCGGACGGAAGTCTACGAATGATATATGGTTCATGGGAGGGGGAAAAACTTCTGCCGCATTTACCAAAAATGGTGAACGGTGAGGAAAGTGGTATAGATTCCGAAGTTGAGTAGACGTCAAAATTTGGAAACCAGAATAGATTTTAAAGCAATCACCGGGTTTACTAAAGTCGACTGGAAAAATATCGAGCGTTCTGAATCTTGAACCCTGATATGGGCGTTCAACTTAAAACCTTGAAGAAATCTAACAATTTTCAAATCTCCCGTTTCCAGAATCTTCATACTTTGTCCCTTATCCTAGACTCTCTTTTCCCACTTTCCAACCCACACACCTCGACTTCAAAGATCCGAATCTTCCCCGCTCAACCTAATTACCCGTACCTTCTTCTTCAAATACATCTCCTCAATGATTCTATCAGCTTCCTCGTCATTCATCTCGTCGAATGGCTTCAGCGATGACGTCGCCGACGGTTCTCTCGTTGATGACGTCATCGTCATCTGAGTCGTCGTCGACTCGTGTTCAGAATCCCGGCTGATGGCGATGGTCACTTTTTTTGCGGGCTTTCGGCGAATCTCCTTCTCGCCAGATGTTCGATACGTCTGGAATATGAGAGATTTGGAGATGGCATCGTTTTTGGTCATATAATTTTGGAGGGATCGTAATAAAAATCTGCGTCATATGAACACCGTAAACCGTTGCGCCATGAAGACGTTGGCGTCGTAAACAATCGGAAAATGAGATTTGATTTCTTGATTTTAGCGGATCATGGATATCACTCTAGCTCCAATTCTAGACACCCGATTTAGTTCAAAATGATTCGAATGGATATGAAAATTTCTGAAGATTTTAGGCTGCCTGATCCTCAAAGTTTCAAAGACTCAGAGCCTCAAAATCTCTGAATCTCAAAATCTTGAAATCTCAAAAACTCAGAATCATTGAATCTAGTTTTTCGCAAAGACCACTATGATCCTTTTTCTAAACCTACCGGTGGCTCCATGGTCGTTGTGAACTTGGAGCCCTGATAAGAGTTGACCGCTCGTCCGTGCTGATCGTAAGTCACGTATTCTTCGACACACTTGTACCTGCAATTATTTCTCTTCATTGTAAAAAGGCTTAAATCTCAAAGGATCAGAAGTGACTTATTCTCCTCCCTTGACGACCAGGATCAAGTCTAGGGGTCAAAATATTTCCGCTGGGAGGGATTAGTACCTTTTGACAGTCCTCGGAACTCCTGTCCGTTTGGACAACGCCGAATTGAGTCTCTCTTCGTAGCGCTCCAAAACCGAGTGCGGATTACTGTACGCTGTTCGGATTCCCAAGGCGGCCATGAGCAGAAGGAGGATGAGACGGCGAGTGGTCATCTGGCAAGAGGAAAGTTTTGAAAGAAAACGGGACTGGTTTGAACGGGAAGAACGGGAAGAATGAAATGAAGCAGAGGCGGGAAATTGATCTTAATTGAGAGGGAAGTCGTGTGTGTCTAGAAGTTTTTGAACCCCTTGTTTGGATGATCGGGCTACAAGAATGGGAAGAATAAGGTCTCACATCTGAATTCTGGAATCTTCTTGGAGAAGGGGCGGAGCGAAGAAATCAAAGACAAAGAGGAGAAAGGGCGGAGAGGGAAATTAGAATTGCGTTCCGTTGGGGGCTTTTTTGTGCCTGAATTCAATTTCTAATTACTGTTTTATTGTTTGTGTTCCTCTTCGTTTTCTGCGGCGCTGATTCTTTTCCCTCAGAGTGAGGATTCAGGCTAATTGCTTGGCCTCATATCTCTAAATTTCACTCTCAACTGGAGGCGAAAGGAATACTGATTGCGAACGGATGGAGGCGAATGATATGCGACTTCTCACACTTTTTGAGATTCCGGAGGAAATTGATTCGGAATCCTGGAAATATGGGATAACGGAACATGCTTGGGAGATCAAAGAAATATGAGAAAGTTCAGAAAAAAACATTGAACTTTGAAATCGAAAATTTCAACTAGATGATTTCTCGGCTTTTTCAATGTAGCGACAGATCGAAATCGATCATGTAGATTCAGAATCTCCACTGAAAATCATTTTTCTAACACTACAAGTCAGTTTTTAATCCAGAATCTGAAACTGCAGGGTCCAGTTTACAATACCCAAGATTATTAGAGAAAGTTCAACTGAAAGAGCCGAGGAATCTTCTTGTTAAACTGAGATATGGTGTTGGGAAAGAAAGGTCATGAAAACTCGATTCCTGACAGTCAATAATGATGCTCTGCCAGATATTTGAAAACAAATCTTTGAATTTTTGTCAGAAAGAAGCCTAGTAGCTTTCTATCTTTGAAAGATTTCAGACAATTTTTGAGATTTTAAAAAAATTTAAAGGAGAGGATTCTTCCAGCTTTGATGCAATAACTCGAAAACAGCTTGAATACTTTTCAATTTCTATCCAAATTTGAAGATTCGAGAATCAGTAAATCATACGGAATCAAAGAAGATGTATCAGTTTTAAAATTTCCGGAATGAAAACGTACAAATCAAGTTTCAAAAAAGTCGAAAGATTGAAAAATTAGAGATTCAAAGTCATTAGAGATTGGCATTGGAATTGGATATTCAAACTCAGGGAGCCGGGCTGAAATTTTTATTGATTCACGAAACTAGACTATTCCTACGTTTTCGACACCTTTTTCAATGTCCACCAAACTTCTCGACCGTTTTTCCTTCTTACTATCTGTACCCTCAACCCTCCCTCCAAACTCGATTCCCTGCGAACAAGGTAAATCCACTGATGAAGCGGAAGGAGACAAAGGAGGGATAACCCTAATCGGCGGGACAGAATACACTTTAGGGGACAACACGCGAAGGACGACTAATGAACTGTTGATTCTGGATTCGTCGAGAATCGATAAGATTCTCGCGGAGAATGATCACAATCAAATTAAGCAAAGAAACAGCGCACAAGCAGAACTCAAAATCGTCGGGATTTTCGGAGGCCAAGCGAATTCTGGAGACAGAGAATCTGGAGACCCAGCAGAAGATGTAACTAAAAATGTATCTGTCTCTCTTGCTGTTCTTTTCCACCTCCGATTGAAAAGGAGGAAAAGCCGTGGGTCTCTTCTACTACTTCATCCTCGGATCCACAATTGACCATGGCGAAGAAGAAGAAAACGATGAGCGCGAAAATTGGACATATTGTTTGTGTATAAACGAGAGAAACCAAGTCAATGACTTTCGGGCTACTTAACTGACCACACCGATGCTTCTTCTTCTTCTTTCTCCCCTGTTTTCACCCCGGTTTCACTTTTACTGGAGACCATGAAAAGAAAAAGTGGGGAGAATGGTCTGGAATTCAGGAAGCACTAGACTTTCTCCTTGGAAATCAAAACAATCGACGCTTCATTTTATTGCGGAAATCATTGAGACTATGATCACCGAATCAAATGAGATCGGGATTGGATTTGGATACGGTAGAGGAACGAGATTAGATAACAAGATCAGAAAATGAGAATGAACTGGACAAGCACCTGTAACGGGATATATTGGTCTGACGGTCGCGTTATCAAATCGTTTCGGCAGCGAGATTTATGGAGGTGATTTTTTGATGGAACATTATTCCCGACGGATATGTGTTCAGAGAACGGGAAGCGTTAAATGACGTCAGTATCTAGGCAGTGTTATGGAAAAGGGAACCGCAACAATTTACAACAAAATTGATTTGGGTTGATCATTTTAATGTGAAAATTGTCAACTGTGAGACTTTGAAAGTGGTTATTAGCTGTTAAATTTTAATGAAAATTCGTGAGTTTACATAACAACTCTAGATCGCCATTTTTGTGGCTGAAAACTTGTTTTGAAAACATCTGTCAAGTCAGTCAGCTCGCTTTTAAGGAGAGGTCTGAAAATGAACGAGTTTCACTAGTTTAGGTCGCGACAGTATACCCTAGCTGTTGTCTTGTCTGCGATTTTCAGAACAAGTTTTCAACTATGAACATTTGAATTTAGAGTTGCTGACATCCACTAATTAGCAGGAAAAACTAGCTGTTATGCACCGTTTTTCAAGTCAAGAAGTTAACAGTTGTCAGCGGGAAACGATGAATTGTAGATCTTACTACATGGGCTGTAAGATTTGCCAAAGACGTTCAGGCCGACGTCCAGGCATTAAAGTAGTTTCGGTGAGGAGCAGAAATGTATTCCATTCTACAACAAGCAAATCGAAAATTCTCAACAAAATCATCTCCCTGAAATTTTCAGTCGATCGATATAACTTTCATGGTAATTGGTTGAGTTGAACTTGAGATGCAGCCTTTTGGAAAATGTACTTTTCAACGTAGGTTGACTAAAAAATTCTCAAAATATTATTGAAATGAAGGCAATTCTACTAATTTACCATCCCACATAGTTCTCTGAGAAGATTTAGAATATAATTTTCATAAAAAAGATGATAAGAACTGTGTAGGAACTCATAACCAGTTGAAGAACAGGAGCTCAGTTTTTGATTTTCTCCAAAAACTTCAGTCTATAAAGAGATTCATTCGAAATCCTTTAAAAATCAATTTTCTTCACCACGATAATCGTGGAAAACGATCAAAGATCTTCGGAAGATACCCACCCTTCCGAACTTAATTGACCGATGATGGAAAATACTAAAGTGGAGAAAACAAGAAAATGGAGGAAAAGTCGACTAGAAACAAATTGCAACTTGCGAAAAAAGGGTAAAGTATACTGTAGTTACAGTCAAACTCAGCATTTGAACAAAAGTTCGAACACTCATATTTACTCACTCTCACATCACCACGAACATCCCACAGGAGAAGGGGACAAAATCCAATGTGATCCTTTGATTTGTACGCGACCTGTCCGTCCTCTCTCCGCAAACATAGCAAGAACACACGAGGAGGACTTCTCCTTCTTCAGGAGAAGTAGATGAAGAAGACGATGATGTGAGAAAAAAAACCAAAGTAAAGAATAAAGAATAAGAAAAAAGCGAGATGAGACGAATTCAGAAATACTCCGATTCAGTGGGACTCGGTTTCGGGAAGATGTAGACGTTTATGAAAGATTTGGGGAACTTCGCAACATGTGTCAAAATCGCCCAATACATCTAGATCAAGTAGCTTTTCTCAAGAGGCAAAAGGTCGAGAAGTGTTATGGATTCATTGCGAGTGGCGAAAGTGGTTAGATCTATGGATGGAGATGGGAAAATTCTAGTTATTTTTTGGAAAGAGGAGAGGAGATCAAAAGGATCAATCGATAAAAGGATGTTGGGTGATCAAGGGAATTCAGAGACGCTTCCAAGCTATGACTCTCTCTCTCTCTCTCTGGGTCTTGGACGCTTCAAAACCGCGATGTCTCAAAACTGGAACACTTCAAACCATCAGACGCTTGGAAATTGGAACTTTTGGAAACTAGCTTACCCTGAAACTGACTCTGAGAAACTTCAAAACTCAGACGCTACGAAACTCGGGCATTTCAAATCTTTGTGAAGTTTTTCAATTTTCCGGTAGTGAAAACGAACATGATGAAAAAGTGATAAATCAAGACCCATTTATTCGACATATCCAATTTTCAAAAATTCAAAAGATAGTCTCCCAGATCCAACACTTATTGTCTGTTTCCTCTTCTTCTTCTAATTCGCTGCCTCTGGATTCTCAATGCCCGGAATTCTCTAGCGTACCCTTCATCCGGACGTCTCGTCGAAAACCGTATCCCGTTGTTCGTGAAACTAAGGATCCCAATGATATCGCTTCTTGTGTTGCTGTTTCTACCGAGTCTAAACGTTTCAAATGCTCATATTCTTTTAATTTTTCTTTATCACTCACATGAAATACTTATCTTGTCCTTCTACAGGACTCGCCCTTTTCTTTGCCACAATCCATCTCAAAATCGTCGATCGATCCAATCGAAAACGTTCCTGATTCTCAATCACCGCATCTCTCATCATATTTGAGTCACAATGGATCCAAAAGATAACAAGCTGGTTCAAATTTTCAGAATGAAACGCGCCATTCTCCAGTGTAATTGTATCGATGTTCCGAATGGTATGCAAGTCGTACGGTCGAACCCAATGCGAATATTTATAATGCATATTCTTGAATTTGAAGGCCTGAAATAACTGCTAAGGAAAACAAGGTGGGAACAACTTACATTCAAACTGCTATAGTAGGGAAAGTCTGTATCAATATTCATTCGCATTTTAGTCTGTGACCCAATGTTGTTCATGAAAAGGTCGAAATCTGATTCACGAAACTGTCCTCGAACTTCGAATCCACGGCTTACCACACACTCATAGGGATTTTTTCTTGCACACAATTCCGTATATTCGCTTATTTCTCTATACCTGAGACTATACATATCAAACAACCAGATTTCTTTCGAATCTCTGAAAATCGTTTGGATCCGTTCAGAAAGTTGAATACTCTCATTGATGAAGTTTTTCCGCTCAACAATATCGTTTTCTCTTCCGGAAAAGTGTCCTCCTCGTTCGTATACAAACTTCCCGACATTGAAAATTTCATCATCGTGTGCTGACTTTTCTTCATCCATCAGATTACTATGGCAAATCTTTCCAATCGTGAGATGCAGATATTCTCCTTTGATTTTTTCTATTTTCATAACATCTTCCATCTGCTTGTGACTCAACGCAAGCTTCACTCTGAAAAAACGGAACTCGTTAGTTTAAGCAACTCTAGATTTGCATTTCTTCATTTCTCCTATTGCCCGAAAGTCACAATCAAATTAGTCAGCATGATTGTGATGTTTGACAAAAGTTATCTATTACAAAGATGAAGGTATAGATTTACTTAATTTGCACACTAACTTTCAGATAAACGGTAATTGGGACGCCCGTTTCAACTGCTCGAAGTTGACCATTTTTAACTGAACTCCACCAAAATTAATTCAGCGGCCATAATTCCCATCATGTCAGTGTTTTGCGAGGTTTCATCCCAAAATCAGAAACTGTAGGATCGATGTTACCTAGCACAAACTCATGAGAAAAAATCAATTAGCGGTCACTCACTTTTCATCAAAAAGCATGAGACCGATGACTTTCCTGATTGCCAAAGACGGAAGTTCGAGTAGAGGAAATGACATCTTTCTCTGGAAAAGTGGACTATGCGAAGAGAGTTACAGCTCATAAATTGAAAACATGGAAATAGTGAATAAATCTAATAAATCAATGCAATCTTGTTTCTCATGGTTTACCGCGCGGTTTTTTCGGTGGTGGTAGATCAAAAATTGTGTGAGTTCAAATACAGACCAATTTTTCATCTGACAGTGCAGGAACAACCAAGTTACAAAGAGATTCCTCTGCTCCTCGAGTGTAACTTTTCTGGTAATACAGACCAGAATCTAGAACAAAAAAGGAATCATACTCATAACTCGTCTCAGATGAGAATTTCGCTATGTTTCTTTCAGATTCTGAATCCACAAGGTTGGTTTCACCTGGACTCAGAGTATGACAAAGCCTGAACATTTACCAGCCCCTCCTAAACTTCAGTCCATAACCTTTCCAGAACAATCAACCCACCATCATTCCTGGAATTCTCTCTCTCGCTCTCTTCCGCCCAAATAAGATTATGATGCCAACGGAACTCTTCCATCAATCTTCCCCGTCTCCATCTCCACCCATCTTCCACTCAAAATCGAATTAAATAATCGGGTCTTAAAATGTGCTAATACAATATAAACATTTAGTTTAGTTTTTGTAGCACCAGTCATTTTGGGCAACAGCAAGAGAGACGTTATCAAATGGGCGGGCACCCATAACTTTTTTATTACACAACTCCCTTTTCAGCCAATTTGCTGCTCTCTTATTATCGGAATTTTTCGGTATACTTTTATCGTATCGTTCATCAATTTTTATGTTTCACAGAAGACAAAAGTTTCAGATCCGGTGGAGTCTCAAAGGATGTTGAGAGAATCTATTTTGCTGGCATGTCTGGCAGTATTGGTGAGTGGGGTGAAGGGACTGATGTTGATAGATACTTTGGTTGCTGTACCTAAAGTTCATCATTGTTGAGATACCAACAATTAATCCTTTAAATTTGTCGTTTGATGTAATTTTGCTTCAAACTGGATTGCTAGAGCTTGAGATACAGCGTCACCAAACTGTCAGAACCTGAACACACGGGAGTTGGATAGTGGCGATTTTTATAGCGTTTTAATGAGAGAGCGTCCACCAAAAGTCTTCCGTTTGTTTCAGACACTCGCCGATAGCCCAAACTTCTTCAAAGTGCTAATTAGGGAGATTGACAATCCAGCGGGAACTCTTTTGAATACAAACCCATGCAGTGAATTTGGATACCTGGGTGTCGGCTGCAATACTTACCTGAAGGCGGCTGTGAGCGCGTAAGAAATGAAAGTTTGGAGTAAAAGGTGTAGGTCGAAAGTTTGCAGAACTGGTGCCGATGTGTCCAGCTCCGATACATTGGGATTGACTGCTCCGATTAATACACATATGGAAACGAGGATTTCAAATCTTAATCTGATTGTTGCTGATGCCAATGCGAGTACAGTTGATTCTTTCAGCGTAAGTTCGAATCTCGAGGTGTGTTTCAGTCGATTTGTTCAGATCTTCGACCTCCACATTCAGTTGGCTTCTGACGCAGGTTTTACCAATATCATCGACGACTATGTCATTCATGTGCCCACAAACCAGGAGCAGGGTGTCTACACCTACACCAGCAACCGTCCAGGAACACTGGCCACCACGTGAGTATACTGTGCGTGTGTCTGCCCTGAGCCCTGCGTTCTTCAGAATCTCTATCGCCTGGTCGACGAACATTGCGCCACCGCCTACGACCCAATCCACTACCACAGAAGTACCATTCACAGGATCGACTCTTCCACCTACCACCAGTAAGCTAAGACCAATATTACACATACCGTGAAACCTGTAATAGTTGTGCTCCTCTTGACCACTATTACTGGTTTACGGTATGTCTTAAAATTAATTTTCAGCTCCAACACCACCAGTGGATTGCTCTCAAGTCGCTAATCAGACTTCTGGCGTTCAAACAATCTACCCTGATGGATCCACTCCGGTTGACGTGTATTGTGACCAGACCTCTTATGGAGCATACACCGTCATTCAGAGGTTTGGATTTCTGATGAAATAGAATTTGAACTGACTTCTTCTGAATTCCAGCCGTGGAGCCATTGGTGCAAACATCACCTTTGACTTACCCTACACCAACTATACTGATGCTTTCGGAACCCCTGGAAAGGGAAACAACTATTGGTTCGGATTGGATAACATGCACGCGATCAGTGGAGCAAAGACCTATGCCCTGCAGATTGATCTCTGTTGTGGTACCAAGCTAGTTAAGAAGCAGATTTATCACAAATTCCAGGTTCGAACTCCCCCAGTTTTAAATGTACTTGGCTTTTCTTCTAGATTGACACTCCAGATAAATTCTACAAACTGACAGCTACTGCTGATATCGCTGGAGTCGGTTTGGATTATTCATCAACAAGTATGTTTTTTTTCTTGTGAGCAGTTCTAAGCACAGTCCGTTTTTCAGACAAGGATTTATCGGCCGCTTTTTCAACATTCACTGACTGGCATGGAGGTGTTAAGACAACGTAAGAGAATGCGGAGACCAGATCTAAATAGCTCTAGACTTTTTCAGAGATGATTGCGATCAATTCGAATTCCTCGATGATAAGGGAATTAAAGCGAAAGCCTACGGGTACGTACAGTAGACTTTAGAATCATTAACATCTGTCAAGAATTTCAGAGGTTGGTGGTACGGAAGTTGTGGAAACAACCTGAACGGATTCCTCTATCCCAGCACCAATGGAAACTGCACTCTCGATCTGACGTGAGTTCTGAAAACCAGGGGTACCAAAACAATGATCAGCGACGCGATTTCCTGTAAACCTGTACAATTTTACAACTGCGGCTGAAACAAAACGTTTTTCAACCGCTCAAAATTGACTACAAAATTGACTGTATTTTGCAATGAAAATCGCATATTTTTTCTAGTACTGTATGTTTTAACCTGTCAGTTTTCAGAAAGTTCGATAACAACCAAATGCTTGGAGTCAACATGAGAACAACATCCGGCCAGGGATTCGATGGATACGACGTGGATCTTCAGTCCTACGACCGTGTCCGAATGGCTCTCTTCACTTTCGACTCCACCCTCGTTAATATGAGTGATGACTCTTTCTGTCAGTAATCGACGAAAACTTTCTGTATCCTGGATTCCCGCCCAAAACATATTTAGGCGACAAATGAAGATGGTTTCTTTTTACCCAGTCCCAATTTCTGTGCAAAAACTACAAACCGTTTTTGAATTTGTTTTTCGAAAAACCAATTTCTAGAAAATGTGATTGGTTTTCATAGTCTTCTGACTCGTTGGTCAGAAACAGAAGATGTTTTCTCTGAGAAGATATTTGCAAAATGTGAAAAAAAAACAAGATTTAGAAACTTCTCGAGGCCGCAGCAACAATCACATGGAGTATGTTTTGTTTGATGAATCCGTAGTTTTGTGTTTAGCGAAGAGTAGTAGACTCTTGTACCAGGGAATCATGTCGGAATCAGAATGAATAATGGAGGTTAATATGAGACATGGATAATGTCTTGACCATAGTATAAACGAAAGAATAAAGTTTGTCCAGATGTCCAACTTGATGTCTGATTGGAGAGAATTGAAGAATTTATGATTCTGAAATTCTGAGATCCTGAAAGATCCAGAGATTCTGATATTCTTCATCTTATATTTGATTTCGCCTGAATCTGAAACAGTCGAAAACTGTAAGACCGTTTTCGACTCTCCGCCATAAGATCCGGAGAGCAATCTTCTTTTCAAGACTCTTCTTGAACCTCCATCAACCACCCCTTTCTAATCAAATCATTACCACCACAATGGTCATCCCGACGGGGGCTCATCTGCTGTCTGCTCGGCGCCAGACTCCAAACTCCAGCCACAAACGAATTTGCCCTGAATATCCGACATCCCAAAATACGTCATTTCCTTTCGAAAACCAACAATTCGCTTTGCTTTTCCTTCCTGCTCCACGAGTCCTGAGAATGAAGTGTGTGGACCTGCTCGTCAAATTTTCTATTTATGGGTGCCTCTCCTCCAATGCTAATGTCACCTCCGTCTTTCTCGACATGCAAAAACCAAAAGAAAAGAGGGTCAAAGAATCAGACTGTGGGGGTAATTGTGTTAACTTGATGTCATGTCGATGTGTCTTTTGGGCGAAGGGGGGAAATTCGAAATGGGATTCTGAAGAGAAGGAAGAAAACACACGGGATGACTGGTTTCTGTTGATAGGTTCTCGGCTATTTAAAAAGAGAAAAGGATGATACGGACGAGAGTAGTGTTGAGTGTCTCGAAAAAGATACATCATGCGCGTGATTTTTCTGACCACTGTCCTAATTATTGCATCTCTTCTTATTCACGATGCACATGCTCAGTGTGAGTCAATCGGGGAAATGAAGGGAGAGGATTTGAGAATTTATGGTCTAGAGGGTCTGGAAGAAGGGTCCTGAAATTTGGTCTCTAGAAGTTGATCAAAAAACCAAAAAGAGGGTATATAGGTGGACTATGATAAGATAAGATGATCTTGTGATCCTAATCAGAACAGTGAGACCTTTTGGGAGTTTTCTAGAAGTTTTTTCAATCTCGAGGGTCTTCAGTTCAAAATGATCAATTTTGATAAGTCAAAAGATCGGTTCTCATGCACCCGATTTGTCTGAAAATCGTGAAGATTTTGAATTTCGCTCTTTTCCAGACGGCTACTACAGTCCGTACTACGGCAACTACGGCGGATACGGTAACTATGGTGGATATGGCGGCGGCTATTACCCATCTTACTCCTCGTACTCTTACTATCCTAGCTATGGATACGGAAACTACGGAAACTACGGAGGATACGGTAACTATGGTGGATACGGTTACAACAACTACGGATACAATAACTTCGGCTTCTGCGGTATCAGATGCCGTCGATTCCAACGTCGTCTGATGTGGGCGCAAATGGCTGGGTATGGGATGTATGGAAGAAAGTGATGGATTCGGTTCTAATGTTGTATCTATGTATAATAACAGTGATTGACTAATGAAAGACTTAACGTCCCATAATTCTAGACTCTCTCAATCTTTCAAAGATCATCAGAACCTTGAAATCTCCGCCTTGTAGCAGCAAAAGACTTCAAAACACTAAAAATTATTCCAGAATGCGTTAAATTCTCAGAACATGTATTCTGAACTTTGCCGTTCATCTCTTCTTGCGTCCAACATAATCCGATATTCCTCTAGCGAATCCAATTTCAATTCAAATTGAATATTAATCGACTACTAAAAGAGCAGCTGAAAACGGACCACCCCGCTCAATTTGTCGTCCCTCGTTTCTTTTAGTTAAGCCACGCCCCTTTCCCGAATTCTCCCAGAGCTCCCTGTCATCCAATTACCACTCTCCTCTCGTGGTCCTATTTCTGAATTTAGATGCTCCAGTTTATGATACATATTGTTTTCGCCTTCTCCCCGACACTCCATTTTCATCTTCTTTTTCACTTTCAGAATTGGAGATGCAAATTTTGTTCCGATAGATTTTTATAAGATCGGTGGTGTGAAATTATTCGTATCTCGATTCTGAATCTCTATCTTTGCTTAGCTTTCTCCCTGAAACTGGATTTGTCCGGCTGTTTCACATGTTCTCCGTGTGACTTTTCAAGAAGGAGGATTCTGAAAAGACGTTGGAAAGAAACAGAGATTCTTGAGAAGATGAAAAGATCGATCTAGGAGATGGTAGTTTTTCAGCTCATCACGTCTTCCAAATCCTTACAAATTCTGAAGTCGGCGTTTAGAAGTTTTTAAAACCGGCTAAAACTTTGAAATCTGCTGTAAAAATGATGAGGAATTGAACAAAATCGACTATGTGATTCTTAGACTAGATAAGTTGGATTTGTGAAGAAGAAATAATAGTTTTCTGAGAGGCTTAATAGATTAAAAAGATTTGAAGAGTTTAGAAATAGAAGGAAGTAAATGTTTCGGTAGTTTCAGGAAGTGAAATCTATATTGGCAAAAGAGAAAATTCGAAACTATAAATTTTGAGGACTTGAAAAATGATTAAAAATTATCCGATCATTCAAGAAATCAGGCGATTCTAGACTTTCATTTTTGTAATTGACTAAGTTTTTTCGAAAATCTCGATGTCTTGTTGAAAAAGAAATAACCAAAATTTGGGGTCGTGTCACTCACTATATGTACATGATTTTTTTTTTTTTGATTTCCAAAACAAAAATGGAGATTTAGAGTTGCTGAATACACTCAACAATTTTCGGGAAAATGCAGTAGTGCTGAACTATTTTTTCGACTGCAAACAGTAAAATTGTATCTAAAGTCAAGGTATTATGGAAGAAACCAGTCGAGTTTTCAGAGAGTTTCTAACTTCCTACGCAGTTTTATCAATAAAGCTCTGCTGCAGAAATCCAACTCTGAATATTCGAGATACGGGGGTTTCAATCAGTATAGAACTCTTGACACGATCCCGTGAGCTCCGCACATCATTATGAGGGACCTGTTCTAAAATGATGGTCAACATTTAGAAGGTGACTCTATCTGAGGTCATCCATTTGTATTCGGAGTTTTATATGTATTACATGTTTCCTTCAATTCCAGACCTTTATTCTCCGACATTGTTCCCCGAGAATATGATGATGTAAGCTCCAGTTTCCAATCAGTAAATGGAATTCATCTCACTTTTTCAAAGACACATTCTTCCATTCTTATATCAAACTTTAGAAACCATGTGTGTGGGCATTGTCAGCCATCTTTTATTCTCTCGCCTATTCGTCATTATTATTATTAATGGTCCTTGAGCCTTTTTTCGGAGTTTTCGTCATTTTCTGAGTCTCGACTAGGACTATACTTGAGAGGATAAAAGTGGAAGGGAATCCGGATTTAGAAAGTTCGAGATTTTTTTGAAAATCTCTAAATTCAGATTTTCTAGGCCTTCATTTTAATCTCTACGACCAATCTCCATATGCATGGGAATCTTGGGAAAAGCAGAACCCATATGTTTTGGTTGTTATTTTTCACTATGAATCATTTTCAGATTCATTTTGAATTATTCAATAGCTTCTAGATTTTCAGATCTCGAAAACATACTGAAAAGAACTAGAGTTTTCTGGAAATTTCTAACTCAGCTACCAAACAACAAACAAAAAACAATTTGAAATCCCGAAAATTTTAAAAACCAAAAGAAACACTTCAAAAAAAATCTCCGGTTTCCATGAATATTCAATTTTAGACTCTTCTCGTTTTTTAATCCTTTATTATTGCTCTCTTCTCCCCCGACTAAAAATAAGACTCTAATTCGATTCCTCCCATTTGTCAAAATTCTCAAAAAACGACCGACGACGTCGAGAATCGAATTAGTAGCCGTCACGCTTGGCCATCCAGGTATGGAGAGACGAGGCTCCGTCATCGGAAATGTTTGAAACACTTGGATTCATTTTTGGGGAAGACGAAAATATTCTGATGATGACGTTCAAAGTTTCTTGACCAAATTTGATTCTCCAAATGTATCATTTCTTATATGCGAATCAGATTCTAGAGATTTCTAGAATTCTCAATTATCGAAGACGCACTCTGCTCTTATCAACTTTCTCGATCGTTCTTACTGCGTCTCTCATTCCATCACCTTCTCAAAAAATTCATTTACAGGTGATCCCTTTGATGCCATTCGATTTCTAGAAGGGTTTATAAGTTTGACTGATACTCTGAAGACGTTAGCCATGAAGTGTCCGTTTGCTGCCCTCGTTGTGATTCTCGCTATTCTGAACGTGGCCAATGCTCAATGTAAGTTGACTTAGAGTATGAGGCTTGTGTTATTGATGCTAGTTTTCTCAAAATCTAGTTATAAAGTGTAGGTAAAGGGGATCCCTGTTGTCTTCTGGAACATGCTTCATTAGTCCCTCTATGAGCATGTTTGTGAAGAACCCTAGGTCTCTTCGACCACCAATTTGCGATTCAGTAGAGTTCTAGAGCCTGAAAGCACTATTCCGGCTTACAGCAGGTTACATAAGATCGAATTTTCGAAATAGGTGAGCAGGATGTAATGGACAACATTTTTTACTAGCCCCGTTCACCTCCAATCCCTTCTCTATTTCCAGGGGCCTACGAAGTGTTGCCCACGGACGAAATGGGCCGTCAAACGGGCATGATCGGTGGTCCGCACGGCCTGAGTCCCGAAATCCCATATGGAGCAGGCTTCCGTGGTGTAGGATGGGGAAGACGACGAATGATGGGCGGCATGATGAACCCGTACATGGGAATGATGTATGGGAGATGAGCTGGATCCGGAGGAAGAACACGACAATGGAATAATGCTAATAATGATGAATATCGTGATCTCTTTTTTTTTCTAAAATCTCTCGTTTTCAATGAAGCTTTGAATGATGTTAGTAGGCTCACACCAGCGAATACAGAAATCCTGATTTCCTATGTTTTCCAATTTTTGATTCACGTGGTCCCCCTTCTCTTTCCCTAGCATCCCCGTAGAACTCCATCGACAATTCTCATAAAATTTTGTAAACTTTCCATCACACTCGAAAACGGAACGACTCTTCAAGATCAATGGCTTTTTGGATGTGCGAGTGGTTATCCGAAGGTAAGAGGCCTCGACAGAAAAAGTAGTAATTTTCCGAGTATCTTAGGCCATGAAAATGAACTTTTGGTATTTTCATTTATCCGAACTAAATTGTTTCTGTGGTGGCTGATCTTTGAGACGGCTGACGAAAAATTTCCCCGAAAAACCAAAAACTTGAAATTGTCCAAAAAGTCTAGAATCTGATTGTCGCTTCGTTTTTTCGGCGCGTCGCTGAAAACATGTGAAACATTTTGTTCGGGGAGAAAGATTAGGATCTTTCGCCGAAAAGTGTAGTCTGTCTGTGTGCCCCCATATCCAGCGTCCAGATGTCCCCCAAGAAGCCATTGTTTTCAGTGAATTTCACAGTGTTTGGCATGTTTCTAACCATTCTCCTGGCTCCGCTCGTCTCTCAGTGTGGGAAAGGCAAAAAAGGTAATCCTCGATAGAGCGAACTTTCGATTTTATTTAGTTTTTCTATAGGAAAGAAGAAGACACTGACACCATCTTCGGGTTCGAAGAGCAAGGCGTCCAAGCACGACAAGGGAAAGAAGAAGGGCGGTGCGAAGGCACAGGAGAAGACTGGGGACACTGAAGAAGCGAAATCTACTGTGAACGATGAGGATAAGAAGTCGAAGAAGTCGAAAAAGTCGAAGAAAGCCAAGAAAGATGTGGACACTTTGATGCAAACTGAGACCAAATTGGGTGATGACTCGAAGAGAAAGTCGCAGAAGACACAGACCTTGGATTCTCAGAAGGTACAAAAAGAAAAATGAGGGAGTCGGGTTCGAACCCTCGACTCTTATCTTGCAAAATGCACGCATTACCAACTGCGCCACAGATAAACAACTTTCTTCTTAACGCAAGCGAGTCATAAAGCTTTACGCCTCATTTGTCACCCTTTCAATTGTTGTTTCTTTCAGAAAACCAAAACAGAGGAAGATAAAAAACCGGTGACACCGAAGAAAGAGGAGAATCTCACACTGACTCCAACCCAACCGGCTCAAAATCCGGGAGCCGCGTCTCCAGCGGCTCCGCCCGTCGAACCGCCACCGCCAGAATACAAGCCACCTCCAGAGCACGAACGCCCAAAACATCCCGGATTCGAAACTCAATTGGAGCCCGCCGAGGAGAACAAGACCATTCAACAAGTCGTTCAGTTTGCCGATGCTCAGGATTTCTAGGATTTTCAATTTATTTGATCCGAATAAAGTTTCATGTTGAATGCGTTCAGAAAGGGGGAATGAGAGACAGGGTGTTAAGTGAAGAACAAGATTGAGCAATTAGTTCAGGTGTGAGAGAAAAGAGTTACAAGAGTGTGTGTATAAGTGAGGATTAAATCCGAACAGAGGACGAGTCGAGAACCATTGATTTGCTGAGACCGATTTTCTTGCGTGGCGGCGAGACGGATCCATCAGATCGCTGCTGCTCCTTCTTCGTCAGAACGATTCCGCTGATGTCGTTCTCGTTCTTATCGCATCCGGTCTTCAATTGCTCCTCGGCATCCTTTTCCTCGCTCTTCAGCACGTAGCACTCTCGACAGAGCGCTGTGTAGGACTCGGAACCTCCGATGACTTCGACCTTCTTGTCCAGCGTGCTTCGGAACGAGAAATTGGCTTGGGCTCCACACTCGACGCATACCGCGGTGACCTGTTTGATTTCGTTGGCGTAGGGGAGGAGAAGCGAGATTTGAGGGAATGGTTTTCGTTCGAAAGTGCCGTTCAACGCGGCGACGCACACAACCTTCCCGCGTTGAGCGAGCTCCTCGCAGGTTTCCGCGAGGTCTTCGAACTGAAATTGAGCATAATTTTTAAGGAGAAACTAACAAGTTCCACCTACAAATTGACCCTCGTCAATCGAAACAACCTGCACATCATCGCTGAAGATTTGCGAAGAGACCTCGGCCAAACGATGAGCCTTCACTGTTCTCCCTTGACCAGTCATTCTGAAATTCAAGTTCAGAAGCTTTAACTTCAGATGTCCTACTCACTTGCTATGCGTGGCCACCAGGTCAGCATCGTAGCGAGTGTCGCCGGCGTACTTGACGAGAACACACGTCCTCTTGGCGATTATCTGACGATCGTGGAGGCGGAGAAGTTCGGTGCTGGAAAAACGAATTCGATCGAAATCTTTGGTCTTTCGATTTTGTTTCCCCATACGTTTTTCCACTGAACATGGGTCCCAGAATGACGGTGATGGAGCCGACGCGATTCGGGCATCTCGGAAGAGTGGTGAAGTCCGAGAGTGATGAGTTGGATGAGCAACACGTCATCTGGAAAGTGGAAAGATTATGCCACCCAGATCGGATATCGAAAAAAGTGATATCGTCGCCGTTCCGATGGACATGCGCGTTTAGTGTGATCAGTCGAATCGGAGAGGCAGACAAGCTTTATCAATTACCACTATTCTAAACAAGGAAGAGAGAGAGAGAAGAGGAAAAAACGCGTAGATGAAGAATAATAGAGGAATTGTGACCAGTGGTCTGCTACAGATTAGGATTCTTTCGCGCTCTCTCTTCTTCAAAAGCTTGAGATGCGCGAACCGGTCGTTTGTATGGTGTTGCCGTTGTGGAAGACAAGATTCGGCGGGGCCGATGCCATTGGAAGATGTTGTGGATAGGAGACGGAGGAGGACAGTGGGCGGACGGAACGGAGGGAGGAAAGTGAAACTGTTTTTGGTTCCCTTTTTTGTTCGACGGGTGAAAAAAATGTATGGACGGAGAAGAGGGAGGGATTGAGGGTTCGAAAAGTGTAGGGATGACGTTCGATTTCAGGAATTCTGAAAATCTAAAACCCATTCCAACTGTTGACTTAAGCAGCACGGAAAAATCGAAATTTTGATGCCAGAAAAAAATGTTTTTGAACTACGGCACAGCGGAGGGTCAAAAGTTGGCTAGTGTATATAGGTTTTTTCCGGATTTTTCCATCATAAATTTGAACCAAGCGAGCAAGGAGCGCATCGGTATGGTGTATAAAAGCAAATGACCGAATGGGCCCGCGCAACACAGGTCAACAGCCAGCAGCAGCAGCTGCCACACATCTATGACGTAATTTTGAATTACCTCGCTACTCTTGACCATCGTCTCGACCTCCATTGTATCTGCCATTTGCCGATGCTCTGGAACTATTCAAAAGATAAGAATGAAACAGGCGAAAAGTGAACAACGAGACATTGAACGAAGGCTTAAAAGTGCCTTTTTCCACTATCAATCAGTAACCAAAACTATACGATTCATGATAGGGGTAAAACAAAGAAAAATTAAAAAGGGAATGCACAAAACAATATAATACATGTAAGGAAGAAGAGAAACGAACAACGAGACACGACCCAAATGCGGAATGATATATAGAGGGAGATTCATCGGGAGTGTATCATATGATATCTGGAGTAACTAGTCCTCGCGTGCGTCCTCGATTCCATGATTGGTGATTGAGTAGGTTGCCTCAGCCTCTGGAAGATTCGGCGACTGGACCATCTTGGCAACTCGATTCTCTCCCTTGCCCTTTCGAAGGTACAATCTGCAAGAAAAGAACATAGTGAAAGTGTCGTATCATTCTATTGCGTACCTGGTCGTAGACATGTGGGCGATGATGTGTCCTCCGATCGGCTTCTTCGCGTCCGCCTGGAACATCGAAGCTCCGCCGTCGACCTGAGCCACCACCTGATTCGTGATGATTACGGCGACGCCGTACTCGTCGGCCAGTTTCGCGAGACACTTGAGAAAGGCTGAGAGCTTCATTTGTCGTTCGGCAAGATCTCCTCTTCCGGTGTACTCGTTACGGAAGTGAGCGGTGGCACAGTCGACGATGACGACGGCGTAGCGACTCTCGGACATCATCGCGCCGGCTCGGATGATTAGAGCCATCAAGTGCTCCGAGTTGTAGGCACGGGCGACGGCGATGTTCTCGAGAACGTGGGCGCTGTCCATGTTGTATCTGGAAGGCTTCGATTATTATCATATGTTCCTAGAGCTGATAGGGAGACTACGAGCCTCACGGGAATTTTTTTTTAAACGTTTTATCTCTAGAACTGAAAGTGCTCCGCAAGAAAAGCGTCAACAGAAAAAACGTAGACCATAATGAGTTGAATGTAATGTTACAATGAACAGCAGAAAATATTGACGGTGAGCTGAGATATGAAAACATATATCTCAGCTCACCGTCAGTTTAGTACTGTTCATTATAACAATCGATAGATATCATTGTGATTTACATTTCCTCAATCGACACATTATTCGAATCATCTTTAGTTCCGGAGATAAATCGTATTCCGTGAATTTTTGTGTGACTCTTTGAGTCATTACTCGTCGAAAGATCATGCTATCAATGATTATATTTGTTTTCCACTCTGTTATCAGCTGCTGCCACATGTACTTCTTAAAATTTTCACTTTTTTCCTTATTACTTCTGCCACAATGATTTCAGAATGATTTTTTATGCAATTTCGATTGAAAGTGTCCTGAAAATCTAAATTGAGCCATCAAAAGTTTTGAAACAAAGTGACTTGTCGAACCAGATTGTCCCGGATTTCTCCATCAAAATTTGAGATTTTTTCTTTGATCTCGAACCTCTGAGCAATAGCAATGATTCTCTCCGGTCGAAACGTGGCATTCGTATCGATGTACATGCATTTTCCTTCGCCACCACCCATGTCAATCGGCAACTGACACAAGACCGCCAAACTATGGCACAGCTGCGTTTTTCCAGTTCGGTACTCTCCGTAGACCTAAAAAGCGATCTCCAATCTCTATCTCTCCACTTTTTTCATTGACCTACTCACCTCGGTGATACTTCCCGTTTCGATGCCCCCTCCCAGAAGTCTGTCAAGGGCAGCGGATCCGGTTCTGATCTGCACCAGCTGACTGCGCTTCACATGCACTTCGGCTCCCGTCGTGAAGCCCATCTGCACATATTTCATCGCCTCTTTCTGAAAAATCGTGTTCAATTTTCCATGTCTATTATCCAACATGTTCGCAGCTGCTCGATTGGTCTCCTGTCTGTCGACAATTTGACCTCGCAGCTGGCGCCGTCTACGCTTCTCACCACCACTCACCATAATCTTCTCGGCTTTCTGATCGCTAATTCCCTTCACATTTCGCAGTTCGCGACGGGTCGTGAACGCCAGCGACTCGTAGGTGTAGTAGCCGGCCTCTTTGAGTTTTGAAATGTCGCCAGAGCTGATGCCGGTCGACTCAAGTTTGTCGATGACTGTAAAGTTCTCATCTTGCTCCATGTCATTGTCAGCGATGGCTGCCTGGAATATTAAAAGTTCTTGGAACCATGAGATGGGCGTAAACACTATCTCCAGAATTTAAAATTCTCTGAAAAAGTTGCCAACTGAAACAATGTAGCTCACGATGAGATCTATTGATTGCAACGATAGGGTAGTGGAAAATGATGAAGCGGAACTCTTCTAGCCATTCGGAAGTCGAAAAACAGTATATTTTGCATTTCTCATTGTTACAATCGATAGACCGCATTGTGATCTTCATTTTTGTCAGTTGTCAACTATTTTTTGAGCACTTTCATTCCAAAATTTCGCTCATTTTTTATTTCGAAACTTGATAAATTTACATTGAGAAGTGCCTGATCGGCGGCACGCTGGTCCTGCTCTGATTTCTTCTGACGACTTGCTTGCGCCGACATTTTGTATCTTGTTCGACTGAAAATTCAACTTTTTGAGAAAAGACCATCAAACAATAATGAGAATCCGTTAACGAAGATCCGTCCAACTCAATATTCCAACTTTCCCTCAATTATTTTCTCACCTCCAAACCCATCATTGCTCACTCTATCTCTTCTATCATCAAAGATTAAAAAGAAATCTCCTCTTGTTTCTCTCTGGATCAATAACGCTCTAGTGTGGAAAAATAGTGGCAGAGCTAGGAACGGCAGACACGTGCCTGGCTCCTCGACCCTCTCTAGTTATTTTTTCTAGCCAATGACGACGAAAACAAGACCTTTCTGGTTGTTTTCGCTGTAGTAGCGTCTATAGTCGACGTTCGTTCATCTGTTATAATCTGGTTTAGCCAGACAACAGAAGTCGTCTGCTTTTGATACTACTTTTTGGACTACTTCTGTTTCGAAATACTTCTTTTTAGAGTTCTTTCGATAATTTTCGTTATAAACAATATCACTCTCAACTAGCCTGCTCTCGGTGAGCTGAATCTTAATAACACTTAAAAAAGATGAAACCCCCGGAATTGCAACAGTCGAGTTCCCAAAAAAAGCGAGCGCTCAAGTCCTTCATTTGAAAGTGGCGCCGTAAATGACGTCGTTCCTTCCAATAGAGCGTGTTTGCATTTCTCTCCGAGTGGTCAGCACCTCGCCCAGTACGTCCGTGTCTCGACCACTCGCGCTCGCCCTAGGCACCGATAGGAACGGGCCGTGGGGCAGGAGAGGAAGAAGCGAGGGAAGAGCGGAGACGCAGACATTCAGCACTGCGGGGTTTGTCGTCACAGCGGGAAGAACTGGGGAAGACACTCCGAGAGTCGACTACTTTTCCACACAATTGTTTCATACTTGGTCAGAACTTTGATAAGGCGTGCTGAGTAGGTCAAGCTATCATCTTTTCCCGACTTGCAGTTCGTCTCTGGTTTTTTATTCTCTTCTTAAGCTTGAAACTGAGGTTCATCTCTGTATATTAGTGCATCTACTATTTTCTCTTCTTGCTTGATCATCTGTTTTATTTTTCAACAGAAACTTGATCTCTCCCTCTCTCCATCAAGAACATAAATCATAAGAATCTCCCACACAGTTCTGTCACTTTCTTCTACGTCTCCAGAATCATTCATTTTGATTTGTTTCCGTATCAAAAGACATATTCTTTCAAACCGGAGGATTTTCTTCAATTTTCCGTTATTTTTTTCTGGCGGAACTGTGAGAACAAAAGTAAGTCGATTCGAACCGAAATTTAAAACAAAAAGATTTTTTAAAGACTAAGAACGGAACGATCTCTGGCTAAATCAAGACAAAAAAGCAAACAGAAAATCGCATATTTTTGGAGACGGCTGGATTCGAGAAAATTGGGCTAGGTAGCGGAGAAAGCTTGCAGAAACAAACGAAAAAAAGGTTTTCAACGAGAAAAATTGCAAATTTTGACTGAAAAATTATGAAAATTCGGACAAAAACGATTTTTGTGAGTCAAAAAAAGGACGAGCAAAATTTTAACGAACAGTTTTCGCTTTCGTAAAACCACAGATGACCGTAGTTTCAGCGATGGTCTCGACACGAGAAAGTTTTTTGAACTCCTCTCGGACAACTGAATTAATTAAATACAGTCGAAGTTGAATCTTTTTGCACGAATCCCCATGAAAACCACAAGCCCGCGCAAAATTCTGCTCTAACGGATGAGATGAAATACCGTAAAAACTTTATTAGAGTGCCATGGCACTCTATTGTTCGGAGGTGATCTGGATGGCACTGTATTAGGGGCTGGCGTTCAAATGGAGACTGGCACTTTATTGTTCGGCGCCAATTTTTTATTTGAACTCATCACAAAATTCAAAAAGGTGTATTTAGATTCGTTGAGAAATGTTCTTCCTTTCCAGCACTGCTACAGAGTAAAAAAACCAAGTATTCGAATAAGCATAAAAACCCGGAAATTCTTTAACGTTGATAACTTCTACCACAGTAACATCAAATCAGAAGTGGCACTAAAATAGGGGGTGTCACTCTATTCTTCGGAGACGGGCTGGGGTGGCACTATATTAGAGTCTGGAATTCAATTAGAGGTGGCTATCTAATAGAGTTTTTACGGTAGATCAAAAAATTCTTTAAAAATTTTATATTAAGTTTTCTCACAGGCTCTCCTTATCATCCATCCTTATACTTTGACCCTTGTTCATTATTCAAACTATGACATCGATGGATCCAATCACTATCGCCAAGCAAGATGCCCAGCTCCTAGAAAAAGTCACGAGAGCTGTCATCGAAAGACCGCCAGACGACAAAACTTCCCAACAGAACCAGAAAGGTTCCGAATATATTAAGTCCATCGCCGCTAGACACAACCTTCCCATTCCCTAGGGAATTCCCTCTCAGGTTTACCGTCATGTCTCGCTCCCTGCCGCCCAAAAAAACTTAAATTTTCGTCCAAAATCGAACGTGACAACTTCATAAGGGGATTCGGCAAGATCATCGCCACGGACAAAGACACCTCTGCAATCAATCCGAAAATACGCGTCAGAAGGGACCTGACCTCTTCTGAACTCGAGGCTCTATACGCCTCCAGGAAATTTGTCTACAATAAAAATCTGAATGCCAAGGAAACGAAGTATATCATGGTCGACATCTCCTACAAACTGAACCCCAAATCACGCCCTTTTTCGTAGGTGCCGGTCCCGTTTCTCATGATGTTCATCTACTCTCCTCTTCTAGTCTGCCTCTCCTTCCCTCATCACCTTCGCCTGCTCAACCCCTGCCTAGTTTGAATCATTTGTATCCATCTTCTTCTTCCTCACCCCTTCCGCCATTCTCTCCTAGTCCCAGTTGGAAATCTTATACTAAAATTGATATTCTTTTGGCCAGTATTAGAGGCGTCGCTACCTTACCGTAAATTCTGCTACTACTTGATATTTTCGTTGACTCTCCTCACCACCTTCTTGCTTTGACTGAAACCTTTCTTGATCGTACTATTCCTTCCTCAGTCTTCACTTCCAAGAATATCTCTATACAGCTCGTTTCGATCGAGACCCCTCCATTCATCCTAAATTCAAGGGAGGTGGCGTTGCCATTCTCTCTAAAAATTCTCTTATTTAGTGTCTCTCCGGCAGAAATCGATATATCAACCTACTACTCCTTACATCGCTCCGAAATTCTCGCATGCACAGTCCCCTCATCCTCTGCGCTCTCTACACTCTCCTCCTTTTCTCCACTCTCTCAATTTGACCCCTTCTTCCTGTGTCTTGTCTACAGACCTCCTGAACTGACCTCTACTAGATCAAAGGCCCTCATTACACACCTGGACAATCTTTCTCCCTCTCTCTTCATATGTTCTCCTTTTTGACTTTAACCAGAGGGGCATGCCCCTCTGGGGCCCTTCGGGCCAACGTGAAATTTTGAAATTTTAGAAAATGTGTGAATTAATTCCGTGAACTCGCCACTCTCCCTAATCAAATGTGAAAGTACTGACTGATGAGGTTTTTGAGCCCTCCCGACCTCATTTCTCAACGAATCGAAAATCGAAAAAGACGGGCATCATTAAGACCCAAATTCTGATGACCTGTGAAAATTTCAGAAAATTCGGTCCAGTGGGGACTTCGCTAGGGCGGGAGACCCACACACAAACAGACACACAGACACACAGAATTTTGCGTTTGTTAATAGTAAAGATTATCCATTTATATCTCCTGGGCAGACTCCAACGCCTCCAACTCCTTCTCGAATTTCCTCGTCTCCAAAGGCCACTCTCACTGTCATTATATCAATTCCTTCAATATTCCACTCAATTCCATCTTTTTTTCAGTCAATTCAGTTCCAAATCGACTGCTCCCAGCTGCTAGAATGCAGCCGATGCAGCCGTTTGGCATTCAACGGTGGGAAGGAGGTCGGGACGATGTCTCTTTTGAGGTTTCTTTCTTTTTCAAACCAAGGCTAGATCAAACAAAAAAGAGTTCCAGGATTCTGAAAGATTCGAAGAAGACTCGCAAGTGTCCCTCGACGATTCCCTCGATGAGAACCAACACAATTGGAGAGGATGGGCGGACTGTAACGCAGTGAGTGAAGCCATCCAACCCGGTCTCTCCTGCGTCGTCTATCAATATCACAATGCCTCCGGAAGATTCTCATCGGCGTCTACAAGAACCGTGGTCGCTGGGGACCCCAATAACCCGTTGGCTCATCATCCGATGATGTTGCGAGGCGATAACCCAACCGGAATTCTGCTTACACTCTCCGAGATTGCCGCCAAAATCTGCGCGGAGAAATGGTCGTTTCAGCAGCTGGAGGATATGTATCAACACATATGCCTAACGAGAGCCATGAAAATGGAAACACCACCCCCAATCGGACCGATCCCCGAGAAAATCTTTGTCTCCTTCATCGTCCATTGCTTCCCGCAAGCCACCGATGAAATCCGAATGTACAGTTGCCTAGCGAACGGATCAGCCGATCAGTATGAATACGGAAAGATGTTGTACCTCTGGGGAAATGTTCGAGATGTGTCACAAACTGGATTCCTGTTGAGTGGAGACGT
Organism: Caenorhabditis sp. 40 LS-2015; assembly: GCA_900536305.3. Lineage (NCBI taxonomy): Eukaryota > Metazoa > Nematoda > Chromadorea > Rhabditida > Rhabditidae > Caenorhabditis > Caenorhabditis tribulationis. Next base: position 536,961 of record LR543395.1, on the reverse strand, counting down.
GCACAGTGTCCCGCAGGACAGTCAGTACAATGATAAAGAGAAGGAGGTGTACCATGTGACGGTCAAAGTGGACAGGTGTCGGATTGTGGAGATCACTTGCGAGTGCTCGATTCGATCCAGTTGGTGTAAGCATGTGGTTGCACTCTGTATTTATCGGATATCGGAGAGGAGCAAAATCAAGTTTAAGTGAGTTTTTAGGGGTTTCGAAAAACGGACCATCTGAAAACTTGAATCCCAAAAAGCTCGTTGCCTCACAAGGAATGTCATCGGCTAATTGAGTAAAACCAACCATTTAGATTGGGATTTTGATTTCAGAATCTGAATACTCCACAGAGTTTTTTGTTTTCAGAGAAACCATAGCGGATGCTATCAACTCGATGAGCGACAAAGACCTCCGCAAACTGGTCCAATGGCACATCAACGATATCCCCAGAAAATGCATCCCCGGATTCCAAAAACTCATCGATCAGATCAAGGACAAAAACTCGGAAATCAATCAGCTCCCAGGCGCCCCCGACCCCACGGACGGAGGCCATGAGCCAGTTTCAAGATACGATTTCCCGGAGATTGAGAGCAAGATTCGACGGCTCCTTATCAAGTATTGTGTCCCCGCCCCTGCTGTCCACTGCGATGTACAGTATCTCTCATCGAATCAACACCCGACACATGTGGAGTGGACATCGAGAGTTAAGCCACTAAGGTCCAGAGAACCTGAGGGGCTGTGGAATTTGTTACAAATGGTTCGAGAGATGTTTGCAAGGAATGATGATAATGCAGTTGCTTTATTGAGAACCGTCACAGATGAGTGTCTATCGAATAGTCAAGTACTGCTATGGTGGTACATCACTAAGCTCACCCACTCTGCAAACTGGACCCAGACGGTGTGCTTCAAAGCTCCTGATTCCAAGTTTATTGCTCAAATCCATTGTGCTCAACTTTGTGACGAAATTGTTCTTCTATGGCGGCTGGTGGCTATGAATCCAAGAGCTGGAAAGGAGTACAGATCTCAACTGGCGCAATATCTTCAAAGCTACCATCAAACTGCGGTTACTCGACTGAAGAATGTGATCACTTCGGCGCCGCCGATCACCAACGAAATCCTTCCGACCACTGATCTGACTGTGCTCAGCAATCACAAGACGGCGAGTATTCTTCAGACTGTCATGAATGCTGATATCAGATATCCCCTCTCTGCGATGAACATGAAGTTCACTCTAAACTCTTTTCCCGGATTCTACGCGGCGATTCAAATGTGCCACTATCTCAACGAGCAGGACATTCGATTCGGAGTCGGACAGAATGCGATCTTCAGCATTTCGGACCCGAATATGGGTGTTGTCTATAGAATGGTCCCGGTGCTAAGAGAAAAGTCGTTGAAGAAAAAGAAAAGGAAGAGGAAGAAGGCGGCTCGGAAAAGTGAAGAAAGCAATGGACAGAGACCGGAAGAGGTGCGAGGAATCGACGGTATGTGGAGAGTTGTGGAAGAGAGTCCTGATTCGCATCCTCCATTGAACAACGATAGTACAGAATCTGGACAAGAGAGTGATGTACAGAGAGGAGGGACTCAAGTAACGAAGAAGAAGAAACCAGACAATGCTGAAGTCGAGGTCAACGAGGTGTTGGCAGCGGCGTTCCAGCCGTTGGACACTCTGGAAGCCAAGTTTTTGCGAGTCGAAGCATACGGAACACATGGATATCGAGCGGATGCTGTGGAGCACTCATTGAAAGTCGTCGAGTACTTGATTGATAGTTGCACGGAGCAAGCGCAAGAGCTCCGGAGATTCGATGATGAAGGTGCGAGTACTTCGAAACAATCCACGTCTTCTTCTTCATCGTCCACAACTTCTGAAGAGGTTACCGGTGCGGATAGAGATGAAGAAGTTGCGAGAGGATCTCGATTCCTGTCAACGATGGAGAAGATTCTGTACATCACCAAGGTTCTCAAGGATAGTCCGAATCTGCAGCATACTGTATTTGATATCTGTCTTCGAACATTGGAAATCACGAAATGGCCTCTGTACACACCCACTCATCAGATGATGTTTACCTACTTGGAAAATGAGTTTGTGGCGATTCTGGATCAGCTCTGGCAGTCTGTGGAGATGACAGCTTCGATAGTGCAAAGGGTTCGGGAGAAGACTGAGAAGATCATTGAGACAGATTGTGGGAATCATGGAGAGCTTCCGCCGATTTGTCTCACGAAGTTCTTATTCTTGGCGCTTTACTGGACAGAGGCTCTAGCCGCAAGTCGTGGACAAGGCCCTCAAACCACAACGACAGCTTCACCTGCTCTTCAAGCCAATCGACGACTTCTACTTCCGACGGATACTGATTTGGCACTTCATGTCTCCCTTCATATCATTGGCTGTCGTCCGATGTTCTCGGAGAGATACAATCTGCATTGGGAAACTGTGCGAAGGGAGAAGAGTGAGCTGACGTCGATGCTCTTGGTTCGATACAAGGACTCGCAGGAGAAGTGCGCACTGGTTTTGGATCAGATTCTCGATCCGAAACTGCATCGGATGTATCAGTGAGTCTGGTAAAAGTAGTTCTTGAAAAACAATATCCATTTCCAGAAATCATCTCTCAAACGCTGCCTATTTCCTGGAGAGATGTCCAGAGTACACAAAGAGATTCAAAAGGGGTCAACGACCAGTGTTTCCTTACAAAGAGGAGCAAGCAGATGGGGACGCTGAAAATCCGGATCATACACTGGCGGACTATCAAGCTCAAATCGAGGCGGAGCTGGTGCGATTGCAGATTTCAGGGGGAACGCGGCAAGCGGCTCAAATGTAAGAAAATTTCGGAAAATCTCTATAGATTTTTTAACCTTTTCAGAAACCGAAAGCGATCGTCAGAAGATGGGGCAAGAAGTTCCTCCTCCAGTGAGTTCTCGCTATCCAAAGAATCCTCAAGTCAATCGGGCGACTCGATTGACCTTGTCGATCCCAACGTGCCTGGTCCCAGTACATCAACCCCGAAGAAGAATCCCGAACAGTCTCGTCGACAGAAGAAACGAAACTGTCGATCCTTATCCTTTGATCCCGGGAACATTGTCACTGATGCAGCTGTCTATCACATGCAAGAGCTATCCAAGAAGATCCTAATCGAAGCTGGCGGCTCTCAGAACCATGCTGTGTGGGGACAACAAAATCTGATTGGAACCAATCGACGGCTCCATTTGTGTGCGATTGCCATCTCAATCTATGCGCTTGGAATGAGCAACCGGATTTCGCCACATTGGAATACACGGACCTACAGTAACATATCGAGTTGGATCACGACACAGATTGAGGATATCGGAGCAAGTGTGCTAGAGATGATACGAGAGATTTGGATGGCCCATTTCACACCATCCGAGATATGTCAATGCTCTGATAAGATTGCTCCAGCCTCCGACCCAGCTATGCGACATGAGGCTGCTCGACTAGCACTATCGGTTCTTCCATTTGCTCATGCTCTAACCGACGATGAAGTGATAAGGGCACTCCGAAAGTGTCAATCTGATAGTAGAGATATGTCGATTGCTGCGCTTCTAGCCATGGATACCCCTCAGTTCCGGGAAGTTTCGAGGACCCGTTGCCTCTGGGAAGCCATGTTGCATTGGCACGAGTTGGGAGCGGAGGAGAGGCAGCAAATGCTACAGCAACAACAGCAAGCACCAGCTGGAATGGTGCCGAATCCGTTTGTGAATCCTGCACTCGCTCAACAATACCAACAACAACGCATCCCTCAAAATCGTCCCATTCCTCTCAATCCTTATAATCCACCACTTCAACAAGTTGCCAGACTGTACCCTCAAGTGTAAGTATCTTCAGTTTTAATCGTTCTCCAACGCCTATAAGTTATAGTCACGAGTCCCACGGAATTCGCTTCCCACAGAGCCGCTCGGCTCCACAGCTCGCCGCCAACAACGAGGAGAATCCGCAGCAAGCACCTGCTCAGAATCCGCAGTTCATGGTTCCGCCGCCAGTTCAAGGGAACGCTCTGCTGAACTCGTGGCACTACGGAATGAGGGCGATGGAGTGCTTGGCGACGTCCCCTGGCGAAGATCGGCAGTTGTATTTGAAGTTCACGAGAGTGGGTGGAGAAGAGGTTTCAGAGTTTTATAGTACTTCTTTCAGGAGCCCCCATATAGTGAAGAGGTCTCCAGTCTGCACTTTTTCTCGCGGCAACTTGGAATCGAGTACCTTCGAATCTTCTATAGACAAGCTTCCAGGACGATTCTCTCTCCCTATATTCTTCATCACTATGCCAAAGAGAGTGTCTCGTGAGTGACCCTAACCTATACACCCGCCCATCCAACATCCCAATTCAGACACTTCCCTCACATCTCCCAAATGTACCCTCAACAGCATCAGAGACCGGCTGGCCCCGTACCACTGATCCATCAACACTTTCCGCCCAACACCTACAACAACCAGCGCAACGTCCGATATACGAACGTCCGGTACTGTAACCCGGGACAGATTGCGAATCAGATGATTCAGTGTGGATATCAGGAGGTCACTGGAGAGTTGTTCGAGAGATGCATCGAGCAGTATCTGCAAGGGCTCATCAACAAGATGAACTCGCCGCATGCAACGAGTAATAATGATGTGAGTAGTTATTCTGACATTCCGAACCTTGAGCAGTCGTAAAGGAGAGGATAATGTCTCCCCGAAACTAGTCAGAAAAATCTGCTCATTTTGATTGACACAAATGCTCATTGCAGCTTTGCGATTTCGTCCGTGGCGCATACGACGCTTTCCAATGCATCCCCAACATGGGACGTCAAGGATTCGAGGAGTTTGTTCGTCTCTTCAAACGACAAAAATCTTACAAGAAAGAGTGCCAAATGGCAATCCAACCCTTACTCCATCAATTGTGCATAAATCATTAACCATGTTTTAGTTCTAGACTTTCATCATTTTCTTCCTTGTGTATTCCGTCAATTTCCATGTTACGCTTAATTCCCTAAACAAGAGTCTTGGCTGGTTCCAACTCCTCCACTTTTTCTCTGTACACTTTCCCTAATCAAAAAACTCCTACGGATATACGAAAACCAAAAGCTGAGAGCCAGTAAGGGTAGATCATCTTTTTTTTATTCTGTACTTTTTTCCCCTAAATTCAAGACCCTTTTTCATGATTACTTTCTTCATGTGAAATAAAACTTGTCCCCTCATTTTTTTTTTCGATTTTCCAATCCGACAGAGTAGTCTGACTTTCAGGGAGCATGATTGAATTGGATAAGGATACTTGGGGCATAGGAAACTAGCAATAAAGGTTAATGCACATTTTTATGGGTGTCGTGCGCCAGATTTCCAACTTTCTGCGCGCGATTAAGCTCACATTTCTTCAGACTCTTCAATTGGAATCTTCAGAATCCGCGACGTCTTCTGAATGTATTCTGAAGCGATCCAACTCGGGAGATCTAACTGGTTGGTCCTGGAGCATGAGGAAAAAACCGATGAGCCAACGTGAGTGGAATTTCAGGCACTGTAGTTCTATTGTGCATTTAGGTTCCCATGTTCCGCAAAATTCCTCTTCATCACCGCGTTCTGTTATTTCGTTCTGCTCTTCTTCATGGTCTTCAACACCAACCATACTCGAGCAGTGGTGAGAACTTACTTGTACCATATTTTCTCTGTATAGACCGGCATCCCTTTCTGTCACTTTCACCAAATTTATCACGGTTCTTGTCAAAGTTATGAAAAGTTGAACAACAAACAAAAGGTTTGTTATAATCATGGGAACATTTTGTCAGTTGACGACTTTTCGATATCTCTAACAGGAACCGAGATAAATTTGGGCAAAGTGACAGGAGGGGGATGGCTGTCTACCATTCTATTCCTCTATCTTCAGATCACCCTGAACACGGACCACGACAGCAACATGTCCATCAAGGAAATCTTGATGGAAGAGCTTCCCAAACTCAACAATTCTAGCATCCCAGAAAAACATGCTCGGAAATCTTCCATGAACTGGGTAAACTTTTCAATCATTTTTTTTCACTACCCAATTGAAATTTACAACTTTCAGATGTTGAAGGCCATTGCCGATGAGGATACTGGCACAGACATCCAGATGGGTTCACTGACTCCAATCATCGAAAACGTGGCTTACATCATTGAGATGGAGCCTAAGCAGGACGCCCAAGCTGATAACGACACCGTCTTCCCCCATGTCAACATGGCCAATATCCTCATCGGTGCATCCGTGGACAATGAACTCTCTTCGTCGAATAGTTTGAACACCTTCTTTTGGGGCACTCAAACTGGATACGTTATCCTGGATAGACCCAATCCACCGAAATTCGCTGCGTGGTGTTCTGATGAAAAGATACCGGTTCTAACGATCAACTTGGTCAAGTACAGTAAGCCAACACACGTTTCGTATCAACATACCGATTGGGAAGGGAAGGTACCAGCCGAGGCCCCGAGGATGTATGATGTTATGGTAAGCTTAGTTAGGTTCTACTGTATGGACCTCACTCTTTCTAGGCCTGCCTCGACTCTGACTGCACCCAGAAGGAGTACATCGCCCTGAACTGCAAGTACCTCCCATCGCAAAACCAATCCGGAATCGAACAAAAGTGCCCAGTCCACCTAAGCTCCCCAATCAACAAAGTCCAATTCCACTTCCGAAGCACACAAGGAAAATCCACGAAAACCTGCGTTTCTCTGATCCGTGTCTACGCTGACGACAAGAATGGAATCGCGAGAGACGAGACCGCCTGTAAACCGATCGCTTCCTACTACTACAGTGGAGGAGCTCATCAGAGACGCATCGCTGGGGTAAATTCCTGGTTTTGAAATGGTCCCCTAGACTCATTTTTTCAGCACTCGAGTAATTGTGTGTTCATCTACAAGCTCAACTGCTGCTCGGTGTGCCCACACTGCTGTTTGGCGTGCAAGATGGAGGAGAACTTGATTGACGAGATCTTGAATCTCTCCGCCTTTCTCGTTGCACTTGCAGTGATCGGGGCCATCATTTTCGCTACCTGGTTCTTGCTGCGGAAGCACTACAGAAAGGACACGATCGGAAATGTTCAGAACGTTTGAAACCATCACTCTTTGTATACTGTTGCTGATTTCAAAACTGTTAGACATGCTAGATAATAGTAACCTAATAATGATACACTAGCTCAAAAGTGGCCACCCTCAAATCCATAGTTTTCGTTTTGTTATTCACCAACTCTCGTACATAAACCAGTCAAATTTTAGATTTTTAGATTCCGTGTGTCAATTGTAAACTTTATTATAGCTTCTATTTGGCTCTTCATTTTTTCGATTTCAACTTTGCAATGAACTCGAAGAGTGCAGAAACATCTGAAATGAAGCAAATTGTTAATGTTTCAAAGACTGACTGGGATGCCAGAGCAAGATAATTGGAGCAATGGAAACACTGACTGGAGACCAGTATGGATTGTGGGAATTTTGATTGTGTTATTCTGGAATTGTTATATCCCAGACCATCGAAGAAAAGTGACATCACAAACACATTCTTATCGAATCGCAAATTGTTTCTCGTCGCTTCCCCGAACCCGTAGTAAGTGGTTGTTATCAATCAAAACTCAAAAGTTGAAGGTCGACCCGAACTACTTTTTTTTCGAATCAACCACTTTCTTCATTGATTCAATTCCCTTCTTCATCTTTACGAAAAAAATTTCATAAGTTTGTCGTATAAAGAATGCGATAATCTTTTTCGCGTCGTCTCGACTCCTAAAAACCGATTAAGTCCTATTCCCTCTCACGTAATTCAGTTATGCTAGAAGGTGCGATAAGACTTTGGAGACTCTCGTAGATTCGTGTTTTTTGAAAAAATTCTTTCTGCGTTTTTTCGTCTTCTTCAGCTAATCAACAGAACTGCAAGAGCGTTTGTCTTGTTTCTGATTACAAAAAGACAAAGTGCACGCTCCGGATTTCAAACAAGAGCGTCTAGACTTTTGAGACAACTTTTGAAAGGGATCAAACGGGTTCTGGAGATCAAAAGAAATCTCGATTTTTGCTAAATAGTTTGAGAAATTGATTTTTAAAGCTTCTTATGACATTCTGTGGTCTGAGCAACACAAACTACAGCTGAGCACATTTTGAGTATTTGGGCACAGAAAATCAAATGGTCTAGCAAAGCATGATGAACCTTTTTCCTCCAGAACTTTTCATTTAGTTCATGCTTCTCTCGCACCAACTTTAGAGACACATATCTCAAAAGAGAGCGTAGCTATGAAAACATTTTCAACTAATAAAATGTGTGAAATATTATGCTGAGCAATTTTTCAGTTTACAAAAGCTTGCTAGCTCAACTCGTTCTAGAGATACCACTCATTAATGTATGTTTGTCGAGATATTCATCGTTCAATGTAACACAATTTTCATCAAATCGTTTCTGACTTTTCATCTGCACTCTCTCTTGTTATTGAATTCTCTTTCCATCAGGTCGACTTATGATCCAACCTGTTCGACACTCTGTTGTGTCTACCTTCCGTCTCGATCTCCCATGTTTCCCTCCACTCATTTTTCTTCGCAATGAAAAGTCACTTTGCAACCTTTTAGTCGTCGGATGTCCCCCCGCCTGGCGCTCACAAGTCCAAAATAAAAGTTTCCCTTCTCTCCGCCTCCTTCTCTTGAACGATTAGCCAAAAAGAGTTAACGTTTTTGCACTATGTGTGTGTGTGTCGTCAATCTCTTTCTCTTTCTTTTTTTTTGCTAAATGTCACACCAAAATTGCCGTAGTCACCTTTTTTGTGTGTGCAATGTGAATGAGCGAGAGTTTGTCCAGATGCTCTCAGAGCTCCAGAAGTTTGAGCTTTGAATTTTCTGAAAACTCGGACTTTTTTTGAGACTTCTTCAGTTTAAGATTTGACATCAAAAACTATACTATAGAGCGAATCCGCTGACGTAAATCACAGTATCCCGCCCGAGTCAGAAATGATACAAAATTCGTACTCAAAATTCAAAAGAATCCGATTTGAATTTTGATTTTTCCCCAAATCTCAAACCACGAGTCTAAGTCCTGTGATATCGCGACGTAGGGGGGTGGAGCCTATTTCAGAGCTGGAATCGTGACTGATAGAATAGTAGCTCCGCCCATTGAATACATCTGTCCATCTGAATGAGCTCCAGAATTTCAGCCATATTTCACAACGATATATTCTTCGCTGGAGGTAAGAGTTTTTGAGATTCTTTGATGAAAATGATGTGGTCCCAATTCTACTTTTCGAGGTCATCGAGCATTTTGCCGGTCTAAATTTCAGAAGCCGAATCTATAAGGTCTGCCAAAAACCAAAACCAGATTATGTGAGAAAGTGTTTTTAGAAGATCCGAGAAATCTTCTTGAGTACCAGAATACCAAAAAGAAAAAAAATTTTTTCAAGAAGATTGAAAATCATTCCGACAATCTAAAATCCCATAATTGAACCTCCTTGCCTCCTCAACCACAACAAAATGTCACATCATACCGTCGAAACCAGTTCTCCTTCGTCTTCCTCTCCCGTCTTTCATTTTTCTTAAAGACCTTTTTTCCGTTTCGCTTTCTATTCCCTCTCTTCATTTCCAATCAGTTATCTGACTGCAAAAGACATAGGACAGAGACAAAAAGAGACCTACTCGATCGGAAAAGTTGAGAAAAATTCGAAAATGGGGAAAGGGGGAAATCATTAGAGAATCGAATCGACCTCCTGATTAGTTACTATTAGAAGTGGTTGTCCCTCTCTTCTTGAATGAGCACTTCTTCTTCTTCCTCCAATTCAGGTTAGTTTGTTTTCGATAACAATTCATTCCACACTTCACTCTAATTACTTTTTTGTGTCCGTCTCTCGAGTAAAAAATAAGGGAAGAAGATGTCGAGAGAAGATAGTTTTGTGTTCTCATTCTTTGTTCTCCACACTCGCGTTCAACACTCTTTTGACAAAGATTAACCATCTCCTTATCAGTCTTTTTTTGGGTGATAACAGCAGGGTAACACTTTTTTGCAACATGTAGAAATTTAGGTACAAGTTGTTTCATTATTACAAAAAAGAGACATCTCTTTGAGCTTAACAGAAAGAATTCAGAGGTCGGTCTTCCGAAATTGTGGACCTTTGTTGTCGGCTCTAGTCTTGGTGGAAGTTGGCGTGAGCAGAAATTCGGTGTCGTATCATGAAACTTTACCTAACTGGCTCGATTTTGGTGGTATGGAAAAAATGTCAACTTCAAAAATGAAAATCCAGAGCCGCTTCATACGCTCACAAATTTTCAGAAAAATTGGATGATTAGAACATACGCTACTGTCTCTCGGCTTCGAAAGAAGATATTCAGTAACTTGAGATATCAAAAGGTAGATTTTGACTAGCTCTTGCTCTTCTTCGAGACCTGAATTTGACCTCATATCCTGTTAGTAAGATAGAGCTCGTCAAACTCTATAATTTCATACAAAGACTAACTAAATAGCATCTTTTGAAGCTGAGTAATCTCCCGGCCTGGCTCTGGCCCGTTTCCGCCAAAGCATGGTTTCCACTATTTCCATGCATTCCGACTCCTGAATCCTAAGTCCACTTCCTAAAAGTCCATAGAATACTCGAGTTGACGTGTTATTGTGTGTGCCAAGTAGTCTCCTCCTCCTCCTCCTGGGTTTTTGAAATTTGAGAATCCGTCGACGTCGTCGTTGTCTCCTCTCACAGCTCATCGCCTTCGTTTCACTTCTCCTGTCACTAGAAATATTATAGTCTTTCGATTCGCCGCGTCGTCTATAGTTTACAACCGACGATTTAACCGTTTTCAGAGATCAATATAGATCACCAAAACTGTCAATTAGAGACCACGCCTTCTCCACACGGACACCAACAACATCTGCCGGTCGCCGGGACTAACAGTCTACCGAAAGGTCAGTGTGGTGGAAAATGGAGAGAGTTCGCTCCATTGATAATTGGAATTAGAAAAAAAGTTTGTGTTATGTTCTGTTCTGCCTTGTTGATGAACTTTGTGTATTGGGATAATTTGAGACCTGGGATTTTGAGGGAAGGCGTCTGTAGAAGCATGCAATAGACCGTCACTTTGATCAAATTTATCTCGATTTCTGGCAGATGTCAAGAAGTGGTTAACTAACAAAATATTTTTCAGGATGTCATAAATATTTTGCTAATTGACCACTTTTTGATACCGGTCAAAAAATTCGAAAAAATCTTGGTCAAATGGACGGTCTGTGGTGTTCTGTAGGATTCAAGGTATGCCCTTTTTCAAAGTTTTAGCTTTAAAGTTACATTCTTCCAGAGACCCCTTGCCCATTTTCCAATTCCAATAAGTCCCGTCCCAACACTCATCCCATATTCAGTGTTCGCATCTTTCGCTGTTTTTACACCTCTTGAGACTTCCATCGCCTTCCCATTTCTATATCTCACATATTTTTCTGAATATTGCATTTTTCTCTGCTTTGTTTTGGCGCGTGAAGCTTCTCATCTTCCCTCCCCTCTTCTCGACTTCCTCTTTTCATAACTGCCTTCGTTATATTCAAAATGCTTCTCGACGATGTCTTCTGACGACGACGACGACGGCTACTACTACTACTCGACGACGTCTTCTAATTAACATTTCGCTCACATGAGAGGATGTGTGTAAAGAATGACTAAAACTTGAGAAGTTGAGCATAAGAGCATAAGTAACCAAATTAGGAGGAGGAGGAGGCTCTAGAAAAAAGAGAGCACTAATTAGTGGAGGGTTACGGTAGATGACTTCGACTCGCTTTCATTGAATGACCGGATTTTGAGAAGTGTCTGCAAACTTTCTATCACAAAAAATCCCGCAGATTTCGAAAGAGTATTAGAGGCAAAAAGTGCAAACAAAGATCAATCCCATTTTTGAAGCAGAGAACAGTTCTAGTCTTTTTCTCCCTGGTACGATTTGTGTTTTGTCCTTGATGTTTCATTTTCTGGAACTTCTTGGAATTCAAGACTCACGGACAGGTGATTTTTGAATCACAATGACTTCAGAATAGATTCTAGGTACTGATTGTTTTGCATCAAAGCCCGTATTGACTCCGACTGGTACATACAGTGGACTCAATCCTAGTTTTTGTATTTCAGATGAAGAATTTTTCGTAGTAGCAAAGGATTAGAAGGACTCAAAATTGGAGTTAAGAATCTCATGACTATCGTATCCCAGACATGCGACAATTTCGACATCCGATGTGATTTTTGGTTCAGATTTTTGAAATATCTAGTCTGAAAGAGCAAGAATTGATCTAGATTCCTTCTCTTCTGTTATTTTCAAACCTAAATTTCAGCAACTCAGAGGTCCTGACACCTGATTAGGATAACCCTAAGATCCTTTTTTGAAGCACCTCTGGTTAACCTGACCCAGTTAGCTGGATTACTTGAAACATTTCTCTGTGAAGCATTGAGGTTTTTTAACTGACTGATTCCAGCTTGACAGGATTCAAATTTTGGAAATGTCAAAAAATTCTGCAGACAAAAAAGGCTCCAGAGATCTCTGTGATCACTTTTCGAGCTCAACGGCAACACTAATCTGATATCACTTTCATAACCTTTTCCAAACTTTTTTATAAGTTTGAAAATCCTCCCTCGCACAGATCGCCCCTCTCTCCTAATCTGTTTACTCTCCCTCCCCTAATCTTGATATCCGACATCAGACTCCGCCCCTTTTGGCAAACTACGTGCAAACCCTTTGCCATCCATCGGATTCAGGCGCTATTGATCGTTCAGCCGTTCCTCTTCCGCCCAAATTTCTTCCCTCAAATCACTTCTGTCTCCTTCTCTGCGCCCTTCACCCCATCACTATCTCTCGTCGAACTTCGTCTCTCCGCCTGCGTGCCCGCTCCACTCAACACTCTTCGTAGTGTATCTCTCTGTTTGTTTTTGCTGGTGATTCGAGAAAAGAGAGAGAGAGCGTCGTTTTCTCTCATCTTTTTCCAACATACAACACAACCAGGGGCCCCCATCGTTGCCGTTTTTGCAGAGGCACTCTCTCTCTCTCTTTTCCCCTTCGGAATGTATTGTTAACATGTGACATTCCCTCTGTGCTGCCGTCCGTCCGTCTGCTTTTCCCTCCCACCCCCTATCTGCTATCTCCATTCGTATTCCGATAGGATTTCATCTCTTTCTTGTTTTTTTTTCAAATAATTAGCGCAGATTCTCAACGCATTTTCAGTCCTCATCTCTTTTTTCCCCTCTGCTCCCTCTTCTTCGGAAGACTCGCCCCGATTGACGTCAATGGCTCCGAAGAGTCTTCTGAGAGAGCAAAATCACCGCATGTTTTTTTTTTCGTCTGATAAGCACGTCTTCCATTCTCCCCACCTACAATAGATTCTGAGGCTGTGATCTTGATCAATGAGGCAGAGAAACCCCGCCGGAGAGAGAAAAAAGTGTGTGTATGTAAACATAGTGTTGTCATGGTGTGTTTATTGACACATACAAGAAAAGTGAGAATATTCTGGAAATGAATCATACGAGTCGATATAGGCGTAGGATAGTGTTATCAATGGCTTCCAGGATTTCCGGAGAGACGTCAATAGAGCGCGTTTGTCATGGCCAACCTAACGTGGTAGGCTTTGAAAAGAGTTGGTGGAAATTTCAAAATCCTAGCTTGAGATTCTGAAAACTTCTAGTCTATGTCCATGTCTAGTTAGATTTTCGGCTTTCAGCGAGGTTTTTAGATTGAAGTAGGCCGCCTTAACGACTGAAGCTTAGGAAAAGGGAATCATGAGAATCAGTTCTCACCTTTGAGATTCAAGCAACGAGAGCCAAATATGAGCAAGACAGTTCAAACTATAGAGCAACTAAAATTTTCTGGAAGTTCCAAGCTCCATCTCCAGAACAGCCATGTTTCTGCCCCGCCTGATTTCGATAGCGTCCGAAAATCCATTCAAGACTTCCGGTGACTATTAGCCCTCCATTTCAAATGTTTTTCGAGCGTTTTTTAGCTCTGGTAGTTTGAATATAATTAAAAACGAATTACTCGAAATTTAGATCTACCAGTGGAAAAGAAGAGCGTTAGGATTTCTGCTGAGCAACATAATCAACATTTGTGGAGCACTAATAAGAAATGGTACCCCCCCCCCCCCCCCCCCCCC